>CM067325.1:36875000-37440000 GCA_034376525.1 Nicotiana benthamiana
AAAACTTGATTAGGAAGAAAAGAAGATGGAGAAGGAGGTGTATTTATAAGGGGGGAGGAGGTTAAGAATTGGAATCCTTTTCCCAAGTAAAATTGGAAACATCTAGAATCAAGTGGATTTTTTAAGGAGAAAAGAAGTTTCCATTATTGTTCCCTAATGTATAATTCGTTGAATTGGTTCGGAAGTCTTGGACTTAGAAGGCTGGCAGGTCCGTGAAGGAACTTGGAAACTAACACTCTCCTATCAACACGTGTTACTGGATTCTATTATTGCAAACAAGATATTTTATAATTTTCTTGTGAATTTGACTAGGAAGTTTGCCTAATTCCTAACTAATTTTTCTTCCATTTTAATTAATGACGTAATTAATCTCATATTAGGGGATAAGTACTTCTTAACAAAGGTAATTACATACCCTAAACTCAAATCCGAAATCTCTGTAAGAATTAAGACGTACTTATCACTTCACATCAATTTTTGTTGGTTATAGTCTTTAAGTATGTCATAATATATGTACAGCTATACAAGATTGTTAAGAATATAATAAAAAGTTTAAAATTAATTTGCTTTTCAAATATTAAGATTTTTTTTTTTTGTAAAAAAGAACTAGTAAGGCGATATTAAAATAGAACTTGTTATAAATACACTTCTATTTAAGGTGAATGCCTTTAATTAGAGAGATTCTAGAGTTCTATTCTTGGTAGCTAAATCATCCTCCTCCCTATAAATAGAGGTGCCCTCTACCATTGTAAATCACTCCTAACATTCTCTAAGTATCAATAAGAAGAACTCTCTCTACTCTTCTCTCTATTGCTCTTGTTCTTGCATTATTGTTCTTGTCTTTTATATTATTTCATAACACGTTATCAGCACGAGACTCTACCGTATCAAGAACCATTCTCGAAAAATCTAAGGTATTTCCCTCTTCCTAATTTAATTTTCGATTATGTCTGACATTACGAAAAGAAAGTTCGTTGCCCTTGAAATTTCGGGCAAGAACTATATGACATGGGTGTTGGATGCTGAAATCCACTTAGATGCTATGGGTCTCGGAGACACCATCAAAGATAGAGAAAAAGCATCCACCCAAGAATGTGCGAAGGCCTTGATTTTCTTGCGCCATCACCTTGATGAAGGTTTGAAGATTGAATATCTCACCGTCAAGGATCCACTCATCTTGTGGAACGGCTTAAAGGAGAGATATGACAACCTGAAGTTGGTCACTTTGCCACAAGCACGATATGATTGGGCTCATCTGAGGCTCCAGGACTTTAAGTCCGTTTCTGAATATAATTCTGCAATGTTCAGAATTACTTCTAAATTGAAGCTATGCGGGGATAATATCTCCGATTATGATATGCTTGAGAAAACGTTTACAACGTTTCATGCCTCCAATATAGTACTACAACAACAGTACAGAGAGAAAGGCTTTACAAAGTACTCTGAACTGATTTCTCTTCTACTAGTGGCTGAGCGAAATAATGACCTGCTCATGAGAAATCACGAAAATCGACCCACTGGGTCTACACCACTGCCTGAAGCAGATAAGGTGCACTCTCATTATGCCAAACATGAAAAGGGCCATGGTCATGGTCGTAAACGGGGTCATAGCCAGGGACGTAGACAAGGAAGAAATTCCAATGAAGTCCGTCAACCCCCAAGGAGAGATAACCGCCGAAAGCAGAAACGGGATCATGAAGATCCTAAGGCAAATGGTTCAGAAACTATATGTTATCGTTGCGGTGGGAAAGGGCACTGGTCAAAGACTTGACGTATACCAAGACACTTGGTTGACCTTTATCAAGCATCTCGAAAGAGAAAAGGCCCTGAAACAAATTTTGTCTATGACGACAATGAGGACATCACCCACCTGGATGTGGCAGACTTCTTTGAGCAACCCGAGGGGAAAATAGACCACCTAATCGGCGATGGGTCCGTGATGAAAGAAGATGGAGTTATTTGATTTTATTCTACTTATTTGTATTAGTTAGTGAATAAACTAATAGTCATTAGTATTAGCTCGTATTAGTTAGTTCATGATGCAATGTTAGCAGTAGTTCTTTAGAATATCTTCAATATGCTCAAATATCAATAAAATTTTTATTTTCCAGTAGGGGTAATCGACTAGCCTGAAAAACTAGTCGATTATCTACTATTTTCGCATTAAAGCTGAAAAATAATTGATCAACAATCGATTGTCTTTGTCTAACAATCGATTGTCGTTGAGACAGTGTAATCTGGAATTTTTCAAAAATCATCCACAATCGATTGTCTTTGTCTAACAATCGATTGTCGTTAAGACAGTGTAATCTGGAATTTTTCAAAAATCATCCACAATCGATTGTCTATGCATAACAATCGATTGTCTTAAAACAATGTGCTCTGGAATTTTTCAAAATAGCCAACAATCGATTGTCTATGCATAACAATCGATTGTCTTAAGACAGTGAAGTTTTTCGAAATAGCAAATAATCGATTGTGTGTGTTTAACAATCGATTGTCAATGTTCAACAATCGATTGTTTGTGTTTAACAATCGATTGTTTGAAGAAAATGTTTAAACTGAAATTTTCAAACTGCAAAGTAATCAATTATGGATAACATATTTGATTTTGTTAGTCAACTGTTAGCAGCAGATTTTGAAAATATTATGTGACACAAATGAATTGAACTTGTTTATTCTTATGTTCGTGTATCTCTTTTGTATGTCAAACTATGGGATAGCAAATATAGATATCTCACAAAGCGAACTTGGATCAAAGTCCAACTGTAAAAGTATTTGCCTAGTTGATTCATGTACTACACATACAATACTCAAAGAAAGGAAATATTTCTCTCAACTAAATATGTGTAAGGCAAACGTTACTACAATCTCTGGAAGTAGTAAATTGATTGAAGGCTCCGGAAGAGCAATTGTAACTCTGCCCAAAGGCACGATGTTAATCATAGAGAATGCAATGTTCTCCTCCAAGTCTAAGAGAAACTTGTTGAGTTTTAAAGATGTACGCCGGAATGGCTATCATATTGAGACAATGGATGAAGATAATCTTGAATATCTCGTCATCACAAAGAATGTCTCCGGCCAAAAGAGGGTTATTGAGAAATTTCCGTCTTTATCTTGTGGCCTGTATTGGACAAGAATTAGAGCAATTGAGGCACATTCAACAGTAAACCAAAGGGTTACTGATTCCAATACCTTTGTACTTTGGCATGATCGATTGGGACACCCAGGATCGGTCATGATGAGACGGATTATAGAAAGCTCATATGGGCATCCGTTAAAGAATTTCAAAATTCTTTCGAATAATGAATATCCTTGCACTTCGTGTTATCAAGGCAAGTTGATTATCAGGCCATCACCAACAAAGGTTGGGACTGAGTCACCCACGTTTCTGGAACGTATACAAGGGGACATTTGTGGACCTATTCACCCACCTAGTGGGTCGTTTAGGTATTTCGTGGTCTTGATAGACGCATCCTGTAGATGGTCTCATGTGTGCCTGTTGTCATCACGCAACCTTGCGTTTGCGAAATTAATGGCACAAATAATTCGACTACGAGCACAATTTCCAGATAATCCAATCAAGTCCATTAGACTGGATAATGCTGCTGAGTTTACATCCCAAGCATTTAATGATTATTGCTTATCAATCGGGATAAAAGTTGAACATTCTGTAGCTCATGTTCACACTCAAAACGGTCTTGCAGAATCGTTAATTAAACGCCTGCAGTTGATTGCAAGGCCATTACTTATGAGAACGAGGCTGCCCACTTCGGTATGGGGTCACGCCATCTTACATGCAGCAATGCTAATTCGTCTCAGACCGACGAATTACCACAAGTATTCCCCGTTGCAATTGGTTTTGGGTCATGAACCCAATATATCCCATTTAAGAATTTTTGGATGCGCAGTATATGTGCCTATAGCACCGCCATCCCGCACCAAAATGGGTCCGCAAAGAAGGTTAGGAATATATGTTGGGTTTGAATCGCCCTCCATCATTCGCTACCTCGAAACATTGACAGGCGACTTGTTTACTGCACGATTTGCAGACTGTCGATTTGATGAGACACTTTTCCCAAAATTAGGGGGAGAAGTTGGTGAAACCAAACGGGAAATTTTGTGGAAAAATGCACCATTATCTCATCTTGATCCACATACCTCTATTTGTGAAAGAGAGGTACAAAAGATTATCCATTTGCAAAGAATAGCAAATCAAATGCCTGACGCATTTACGGACTTGAAAAGGATAACGAAATCCCACATTCCCGCAGAAAATGTTCCAATCCGTATTGATGTCCCTGTTGGACAATCATCTAGTGTCATATCCAATGAGTCAAATGCACGCCTGAAGCGTGGCAGACCATTAGGTTCCAAAGATCGAAATCCTAGAAAGAGGAAAAAGAACGATCAAAATGACACCACGAAAGAATCTCATGATTTAACAAATTCTGAGATTCATGAAGAATCCATTGAGCCCGAGACTCTGGAAAATACGGAACTATCCCTAAATCCAATTAATATTGAGGCAAATATTAATCGAGTGGATATTGTGGTGGATAATGCCTTTGCTTATAATGTAGCATCTAGCATTATGCAAGAATGTGAGGATCTCGAACCTCAATCTGTTGAAGAATGTCGAAAAAGACAGGATTGGCCAAAGTGGCAAGAAGCAATTCAATCAGAATTGAATTCGCTGGCAAAACGTGAAGTTTTTGGCCCTATAGTTGAAACACCTAATGGTGTTAAGCCTGTCGGCTATAAATGGGTCTTTGTACGCAAAAGAAATGAGAAAAACGAGGTACAAAGATATAAGGCACGCCTTGTTGCACAAGGTTTTTCTCAAAGGCCTGGTGTCGATTATGAAGAGACATATTCGCCTGTAATGGATGCGATAACTTTTCGTTATCTCATAAGTTTTGCTATCCATGAAAAGCTTGACATGCACTTAATGGATGTGGTTACTGCCTATCTTTATGGCTCACTTGATAATGAGATATACATGAAAATTCCCGATGGACTCAAGATGCCAAACGCGCATAATTCAAAATCTCGGGAAATGTTCTCAATTAAATTGCAAAGATCCTTTTATGGTCTAAAGCAATATGGACGAATGTGGTATAATCGTCTTAGTGAGTACTTGTTAAAAGAAGGCTATATAAATGACGCCATTTGCCCGTGTGTTTTTATAAAGAAAACAACATCGGAATTTGTTGTACTTGCCGTATATGTTGATGACACAAACCATATTGGAACCCCTAAAGAACTCCAAAAGGCAATTGATTATCTAAAGGATGAATTCGAGATGAAAGATCTCGGAAAGACTAAACTATGTCTTGGTTTGCAAATTGAATATTTGGCAAACGGAATTTTTGTTCATCAATCTACCTATACAGAAAAGGTACTGAAACGGTTTTACATGGATGAAGCACATCCTTTAAGTACATCGATGGTTGTTCGATCACTTGATGTGAACAAAGATCCATTCCGACCACAAGAAAGGAATGAAGAGCTACCTGGTCCTGAAGTACCATATCTTAGCGCAATTGGCGCACTAATGTATCTTGCAAATACTACAAGACCTGACATATCCTTTTCAGTTAATGTCTTAGCAAGATTTAGCTCGGCTCCTACGAGGAGACATTGGAATGGGATCAAACACATATTGCGGTACCTAAAGGGAACTACCGATATGGGCTTATTTTATGGCAAGAATTGCAGCCCGGATCTTGTTGGTTATGCTGATGCTGGATATTTGTCCGACCCACACAAGGCTCGATCTCAAACGAGTTATGTGTTTACCTGTGGAGAAACCGCCATATCTTGGCGATCGACTAAGCAATCAATTGTGGCTACTTCATCTAATCATGCCGAGATAATTGCTATTCATGAAGCAAGTCGGGAGTGTGTGTGGTTAAGGTCGATAATAAATCATATCCAAGACAAATGTGGTTTGAAGTGTGATAAACTACCCATAACTTTGTATGAAGACAATGCAGCATGTATAGCTCAATTGAAGGGATGATTCATAAAAGGAGATAGAACGAAGCATATTTCACCAAAGTTATTCTTCACACATGATCTTCAAAAGAATGGTGATATCAATGTTCAACAGATTCGTTCAAGCGACAATATGGCTGATTTGTTCACAAAATCTCTACCAAAGTCAACCTTCAAGAAGCTAGTCCACAAGATCGGGATGCGAAGACTTAAGGACATAAATTGATGTTCTTATCAGGGGGAGTTTAATGCGCGTTGCACTCTTTTTCCCTTACAAGGTTTTGTCCCACCGGGTTTTCCTTGCGAGGTTTTTAATGAGGCAACCAATAGGCGCATATTCAAACATGTGTACTCTTTTTCCTTACTTTAATTTTTCCCATTGGGTTTTGTTTTAAGGTTTTAACGAGGCATATCATTGAATAGACATTCAAGGGTGAGTGTTATAAATACACTTCTATTTAAGTTGAATGTCTTTAATTAGAGAGATTCTAGAGTTCTATTCTTGGTAGCTAAATCATCCTCCTCCCTATAAATAGAGGTGCCCTCTACCATTGTAAACCACTCCTAACATTCTCTAAGTATCAATAAGAAGAACTCTCTCTACTCTTCTCTCTATTACTCTTGTTCTTGCATTATTGTTCTTGTCTTTTATATTATTTCATAACAGAACTGACGGAGTAAATGTTTTTTCTTTCTATTTTGGCCAAAAAAGATTACTTAACTAAAAGTCAATTTATTAAGGAAATACTATGTCTATCTATCTATCTATTCTATATTTATATCTATATCTATATCTATATCTATATCTATTTATCTATTATTATAAAAGCACGAATAATTTATACTTAATGTTGAACGACTAGAATATCTCTATAATATTGATAGACTTTTATGCCCTTAAATACCTAAAGTATTTGTTTAACAAAGCAAGTTAAAGATGAATGTAATTGTAATATTCAAGATATTACAACACTAGAATAAAGGGAAACTTACACAAATGTCCCAAATAAATCTTAACTTTCCAACCTCTAGTCATTAGTCATAGACTTATCAAAACTAACCAACAAAAATTGAAAAAGTAAATAATACGATTTTTTCTATCAAAGAATCACATGCAAAAATCACCTTCCATATTTTTAAGCGTGATTAGCAACATTAGATACAAGATGGAAAGGAAATTTCATAGACGGGGTAGCAAATAAGGTGATGAAACATAAAAATTCATACAATATTTCATAAATCTAAACAAAAAGGAAATTTTTTCAATGGGTATAGATGAAATTCATTGAAAATATATAGATAAGTCAATATGCAAAATTTGAGGAAGATTGGAGGTGATTCGGATTGGTTTTTTTTATCAAAAATCGTAATTAAATCGTGTTGAGTTGTCCTACATCGGAGGGATTTGAGGTCCTTGGTCTCCTTATATGGCTTGGGCAATCCTCACCTCATAAGCTAGCTTTTGGGGTTGAGTTAGGCCCAATGTCCATTCTTTTCATGGTATCAGAGCCAGACCCATCCCAATTATTGTTACCGATGTTGGGCCCCCATTTATGTTGTCTACGCTCCAGAGATTTGGGCGTGAGGGGGGTGTTGAGTTGTCCCACATCGGAGGGATTTGAGGTCCTTGGTCTCCTTATATGGCTTGGGCAATCCTCACCTCATAAGCTAGCTTTTGGGGTTCAGTTAGGCCCAATGTCCATTCTTTTCAAATCGAGGTCGAAAAAGTCCTCCGCGACACATGTATCAAACATGTATCAGGCATGTATCTCACACACAAGTATACATGGATATACATGTGATACACAATTGATACATGTGTGATACACTAATAATACACAGTGATACACATATCATTTTTTTTCATGTTCAGCTTTTACTTCGAATTTTCAATTCAAACCACCTCAAAACTTTACCAAATCATCCAAAACTGATATTCACGCTTCTTAAGTTGTGCTCAATCTATTCTAATAACACTGACCCAAAACAAATTAAAAATTTGATACTTTTTTCCTACAAATAGCTAATTGGCTAATTTAACTAATTTTAGTAATCTTTTATCAATTAGCTAATTTTTGTAATGAGCTACTTATAAATAGACATAGCTGATAATCCCCTATTAATTATACATTCTTATTTCTAGCGTCCAAGTAGTATAAAACTTGGAATGCCAATAAATGCGTCACCTATTCTTGCCGATCAAGCAAATCAAATAATGGCTTATGATATATGTAGCTGGTGGGCCAAATTCTTCGACTATACAAGAATATATATATTCTATTTGCTCTTGAAGTTCCAATCCATACCAATCTCACATGAACAATAGAATAAGAATACTTCAATATCAATAATTTTGGGAATTCACATAGCAGACTGTTATTAGCTCATTTACTGCTGAAACGAAGATTACAGATTCATATGTTGATATTTTCGGATTCATGTGTATTTACGCTCTTGTGTATGGTTATTGGATATATGGATTTAATAGAGTTTATAGAGGTAATCTGGTTTGGAATTTTTGTTGTTGAATCACGACAAAACATTAACTCTAAAGTCCAAGTTACAATCTAATATACAAAGTCAAAAACTGCTATTACTACAAAACATTGAAAATAGTCCAAGTAAAGCTCTACGATAAATATAGAGACCTATCATATTTATAAGTCTTCCTGTGACTAGCATATTTTTTGGGGAGAAATTTCACATTAAAATAATTGGACTTCGTAGTTTTCAATTTTATAGTTCATATTTTAATTTATAACCAATTAGCCCATAAATAATAGGTTAAGATTTAATATTTTACTCCAATAAATTCTCAAAATTACTATTTAACTTTTAAAAAAGATTCATAAAGCTTTTAAATTAGTTTTTAAATTAGTAATTGTCACTCAAATATTAATTCAACAAACCAAATTCATTTGGATGGTAAAAATTAGATTTTTAGCAAGATGAAATATGTGTGTTCAAATTTCGAATTTGATTTTGTGAGAAATTTGGAGTGAATGTTATTTAGACTATTAGAAATAGTATAAGGAGGTTGTATATATAATTGACTGGTTTTGAACAAGAATTGCAACTGAAAATCATGGAAGAAGTTAGTCTACAGACGCTTGTATAAAAGTGTATAAAAACGTATAATAGTGTATAAGGTGTGTTTCTACTCATATACAATATTATAAAAGATTATAAATAATTATACAAAAAAATTGACTTCGTCTTCTTCCTTACGTCTTTTCTGAAACTTAACTCAAATCTATTTCAAATCACTTCAAATATAAATTTTGAACTCCTTTTGATATTTTCAATCAATTGGAACAATACCCAATCCAAACAATTAACAAATTTCAAAAACTCAATCTTTAAAAGCAAAGCTTTGAATGGTCTTCAATGGTGAATTTCTACTCTTCAATTTCTTCCATTACAAGCATGTGACACAAGAGGAGAAGCAGAAAATACACAAACATTTGAAGCATATGTAAAAGATGTGAGAAGAAGAGAGAGTGAAAGCAATAGTTGTGAGAACAAATAATTCACTCCATAACTTTTAGAAGCAATAATTGTAAAAACACATATTTTAAATTTGTAAGTACTTTCAAAATATATATAATATGGGTTAGATATGGTAAACTTAAAAACATGTATCATATATTATTATGGTGTAAAGTAATATGTATTTTCTTTTAATTCTTTTTTTTATTGATCTTCTTCTCTTACTACTCCAATAAAAGGATTGGCACAAGAGTATTTTTATCCTTTATCTATACTATTGAATATAGAATATCTCTTATTTTTTTGTTAAAGTGAGCAGCTTTGGTCTACCCCAAATAAAACTAACGGGGAAATTTTTTTTGGCAAAATGTGTTCCATTATAGTTTAGGTATCATACTACTAAACATTTTTCCTGTTCATTTAATATTTTAGTTTTATATATCTTTATCGTTACCAAAATTTTCAGCTTAAGGAGTAATAATCTAGAAACTGAATTGAAAAGGATTGAAGTTGAAGAATTTCTAGGGGGTAAAAAATATTTTATTTTTAATTTTTATGTGATTAAGAAATTTTAATATTTAAATATAATATTTTATACTAAATAACATAAGATAACGTAAAGTACAACAAAAAAATAATGTCATGAAATGCAAAAATGACAAAATAATTTTTTATGCTTTGTTTTCTCTGTTGTTAATATATCTTAAAGATATATGACTTCAGTATACTCGCCATTACATGGTGTGACCACAATTATTAAATGTTATTGCATTCTTTAAGTGATTTTACAACTAACATAATCATTAGAATATTTAGTTCCATTTTATCCTTAGATTGTGTCAAATCTTTTGATAATGAGGTAATCAGTTTGGATTATATATTATATTCTTTTTCCCTTTTTTGTTTTTTTAAGGAACTAATCATCGAAATTCATACATATTTAGTAACATATTATTTTAGAATATTTATGCAATTTAAAATTTATTCTTTTGGAATGAATGTTGCAATATTTCACACAAGATACCTCGTGCATCACACGAATATAGAGACTAATTATTATAAAAGCATGAATATAATGTCGTTTTACAAAAATAACCTTATAATATTAAGTATAATAACTCAAAATAAAAGGACATAATGAGAATTCTAGATATTAGCCTTATAATCCTATTATTATAATTATTATTATTATAATTATTTTTGGACATAGACATAAAATATTACATGTTAGCAAGTAAACCTAATACTTTAAAAACGCATTAGGATTTTCATTAGTAATCCTATTACTTTTAAGATATACTTATTAAATAACTTGATCGAAAAATTGATAAAGATGGTAATTATTTTGGAGCGCTAAGAATTTATTATTTGGGCGATTTATGATAAAAAATGGGTTATATTGAATGGTAATATATTATAAAAATACGAATGTTAAATGCTAAATATTAAATGATTAATATCGTTAAAATATTGATTGACTTTTATGTCCTTTTAAATTTTATATATTTCTTGAAATAATAAATTTCATATTGGATAAAATTTTAAATAATTAAGATGTTAGTATACAATATCTCGGATATTGAATTCTATTAAAGATGATGTTAGGATTTTAAAGCCAACTAAGGTTCTACCACTCTATATCTATGTAAATCATCCAAAAAATTAACATGTATAAAAATTACTCACACGAAAATTAATAAAATAAAGAGTCGTAATGAGAAAGAATTAAAATCGCCAAGGGAAAATTTGAAGCCAACTAATTTAAGGATTTGTAACCTTTTTAAATTTTATAATCGGCAATCGCACAAATCATCCCTTCAGTCCTGATTAAGTATTATTTGGAGACTAAATCGGAGACAATATCTTAGAGTAATACATATGTAAGAATTTATTTCATAAAAGGTAAACGAGATCACGTAACTGATACTAAAATTGAAAGATATTGAGGGAAAGTAACATTTGAGAAGATATTAATAGAGCTGAATTGCACTTAAAATTTATTTGTTTGTGGCTTTAGAATTAAAAATATTTGAGCAGGAAGTGGTATGTTAACAAAAACTTACGAGAAGCTTACGATGCCTCTCGGCCGTGATAAAAACTAGCTCCTCAGGTTTATTGTATACGCGCTAATTTAAATTTTTTATTATATAATGCTCAAGAAGGAGTTTATGGTGTTGGATGTGGTATATGTTAGAAAATACGCTTAACGCTAGAGGGGGGGGTGAATAGCGTTATAATAAAATTTAGCGTAAACTTGCGAAAATTAAAATTTGCAGGAAATAAATAAGTGCGTTAAATAAACAAAAAGGAAAGAACGCACCGATATATTCTGGTTCACCACAACACGTGGCTAGTCCAGTCCCCGAGAGACTCTCTCGAGATTTTCCACTAACTTGTTAAGCTTACGGGTGCTCAACAAACCTTTACAACTTAAGGACACAAGCCTTAACACCTTTGCTCGGAGATACAACACTCCAAGACTTCAACCAAGGAAACACAAGTTCCTTACAACAAGAGAATTACAATTCTCTTACAAGTGTATAAAACACTAAACACTCAAACAAAACTCCTTAATGAGTAGATACGAGTAAAAGAAGTAAGCTCAAGATCACAACAACTTTGAACAAGACTTTGGCTCTCAAAAGCTTTATGAAATGAATATAAAATGATAAACAATAATATGCAAGCTTATAGCAATTGTATGATCAGTTGATGTATGTTGTTGTGTTTAAAACACTGAAATGAAGCTGTATTTATAGTTGAAAAACTTGGCATTACCGTTGCCTAATTGCCAATTAAGAGTTGCTGATTTTACTCACTGACAATCGATTGTCAAACCCCAAACAATAGATTGTCTGCCAGTCAGATCAAAATTCAATCCCAGATTTTACGCTTGATAATCGATTACTTACAATCCATAATCGATTACTGGCAACGTTCAAAAAATCCTTTCCAGATTTTACCACAAACAATCGATTGTCCAGAATCAACAATCGATTACTCAGCAACGTTCAAAAAATCTTTTCCGAATTTTAATCAAAACAATCGATTATACAAAATCAATAATCGATTACCCAATAATGTTCAAAAAATCTTTTCCGGATTTTAATCAAAACAATCGATTATACAGAATCAATAATCGATTACCTGACGGTATTTGAAAACTTTACGACAACGGTCAGCTTCACAATCGATTCTACAAAGTCAACAATCGATTACTTATCAGTTTTTGAAAAATATTTTAGACACTGTCTCTTTGACAATCGATTTTCCAATGTAACAATCGATTATTTAATAAATTTGAAAATCACTGGAAGACACTGTCTCAACATAATCGATTACCATTAGTTCATAATCGATTATTCTGAGTTTTGAAAAACTTTGATGGACACTGCCTCAGTTACAATCGATTGTCATTAGTTCACAATCGATTGTCATGCAGGTTTGAAAAACCTGATGCTCACTGTCTTACTCACAATCGATTGTCATTAGTTCACAATCGATTGTCATGCAGTCTTGGCTTAAAACAATCGATTATCATAAGTACATAATCGATTATCTTAGTCCAGATTTTTAAGGCATGTCTAAAAATTATTTTGATTACTGTAAATATGCATGATTTAAAATCATTTGACATTAAATTAAATATGCATGATTTTGGAAAATAGTTTTATGAGAGAAGCCATGTTACGAGTCAAGTTGTAGGATCAAGATCACAATACTCAATTAAACTATAAAACTTTGTCTTGAGCTTGAATCTCGTTGTATATCAATTGTGCGCTTGTTTCTTGAACTTCGTCATATATCAATTTTCGCTTCGTTTGTCATTCATCAAAACCTATGCAAAAGAACACACGTTTTAGTATATTGCATTGAGAACGTGTTTCCAACAATTTCCCCCTTTTTGATAATGGCAAACATTAAGCGGGATATGCAAGACAAGCAATTTATAATGACGATTCAAGACAAGTATATACATGCAATAAGTATGCAATTTGTTCCCCCTCAATTTGAGAATTCCCCCTCAATTTAAGCTTATAACTTGAGAGTGCATCATACCCGTTATCTTCCCCCTTTTGCCATTAGCAAAAATAACATAATAATAAGATGCCAAAGATGAAATAAACCTTGTTTATTTATTGGAAAGAAGGTGTGATTATTTAAAGAGAATATAATAGCTCAAATGATAGCATTATAATCGATTATTGATACGAGATAATCGATTATTAGATGAGGGAAACAGATTTTTCTGAAGAAGACTCGATTCTTGCGCGTCATGCTTTATAATTCCCCCTACTTTTAGAGCGATACCTGCAAAAAAGAATCAGACGTCGCCGACGCTCAAGTTAGAAATCATGTAAAAAAAATGCAATGCATGACTTAGATCAACGTGGAGTCAAGGATCCCGAGTTCACTGCGAATTCGGAAGAGGGACTCTTTCTCTAAAGGCTTTGTAAAGATGTCTGCCAATTGGTTTTTGGTTTCAACAAATTCAATTTCGACATCGCCTTTGAGAACGTGATCTCTAATAAAATGATGTCTAATTTCAATGTGTTTCGTTCGCGAATGAAGAACGGGGTTCTTCGTCAAGCATATGGCACTAGTATTATCACATCTAAGAGGGATATGATTAAGACTTAGGCCATAGTCCAAGAGGTGTTGTTTCATCCATAGGATTTGAGCGCAACAACTCCCCGCGGCTACATATTCAGCCTCGGTTGTGGACAATGCAACACTTACTTGTTTCTTGCTAAACCAAGAAACGAGAGAGCTACCGAGCAAATGGCAAGTGCCACTAGTGCTCTTGCGGTCCAATTTGCATCCAGCAAAATCGGAATCGGAATAGCCAACAAGTTGGCATGAAGAGCCTTTGGGGTACCATACACCCACATTTGTAGTACCAACAAGATACCTTAAAATCCGTTTTACCGTAGTAAGGTGAGACTCCTTCGGACACGATTGATAACGAGCGCATAAGCACACGCTAAACATGATGTCCGGACGACTAGCAGTAAGATAAAGAAGAGAGCCAATCATACCTCGATACTTTTTGGTGTCGACTTCCTTACCTTTCTCATCTTTGTCTAGATGATCGGATGTGCTCATGGGAGTTGCCATTTCTTTTGCATTGTTCATCTCAAATCGTTTCAGCAATTCTTTGCAATATTTGGTTTGACAAATGAATGTACCTTCTTTCATTTGCTTTACTTGTAATCCCAAAAAGAATGTTAACTCACCCATCATAGACATCTCAAATTCGCTTGTCATTAAATCGGAATATTCCTTGCATAAAACATTGTTAGTAGCACCAAATGTAATATCATCTACATATATTTGAACTAACAAAATATCATTGTTTTTGTGCTTAACAAAGAGAGTTTCGGGTACTTACCTTCTCTCCAACGTTGCCAATTACCTGTTCAAGAGGGTGATCTTTGATCGTCCTCCACTCATTTGGCACTTTTGTTTCTTTTTCCAATTGTGGCGCTTCTTCCATTGGTTGTTCCTCAGTTTCATCTTTATTTTCCTTGGGTGGTTCCTCTTGTATTTTGTCTTTCAAGCTATCTAAGATACCTGCAAGATCAAAATCGGAATTCTTTCTCGCCAAGCGAGCATTATTTTCGGAAAATACAACATGAGGGGATTCCTCCACAATTTGGGTTCTTTTATTAAAGACCCTATATGCTTTACTACGTGAGGAATATCCAATGAAAATACCTTCATCCGACTTAGCATCAAATTTACCCAATTGGTCTTTGCCATTGTTATGAACAAAACATTTGCAACCAAAAACTCTAAAATGGGAGATATTTGGTTTTCTACCCTTATAAAGTTCATAGGGGGTTTTCATGAGTATCGGCCGAATTACTACTCTATTTAGAACATAGCAAGCAGTACTCACGGCGTCCGCCCAAAAATGTTTGGGTATCTTAGCTTCGTCGAGCATGGTTCTAGCCATCTCTTCGAGACACCTATTTTTCCTTTCCACCACCTCATTTTGTTGTGGTGTACGTGGAGCGGAAAAGGTATGCTCGATTCCGAGTTCGTCACAAAAGTCCGCAAAGAGATTGTGATCAAACTCTCCCCCATGATCACTTCTAATTGAAGTGACGGTTGTTTCTTTCTCATTTTGAACACCCTTAAGAAAATATTTAAAATTTTGAAAAGCATCACTTTTATTGGCAAGAAATAAAGTCCAAGTAAATCTCGAGTAATCATCAACAATCACAAAAGCATATCTATTTCTTCCTAGACTTTCAATGCGAGAGGGACCAAATAAATCCATATGAAGCAATTGCAATGGTCTAGAAGTTGAAACAATGTTTTTAGATTTGAAAGATGCTTTTGTTTGCTTCCCCTTTTGACACGAGTCACAAATAGAGTCATTTTCAAATTTTAAATTGGGAAGACCAACAACTAAGTTTTGAGAAATCAATTTGTTCAAAAGATGCATATTGATATGTGCTACTCTACGATGCCATAGCCAAGTATCATCCTCTTTACTCATTAAACAATCAACATAATCGGGTGACGAATTAGCAAGATCAACTATATAAATATTATCCACTCTAAAACCATGGAGGATAATTTTGAAATCACTACGTCTGAACACTAAGCATTCATCCGAATCAAATAAAGCAAGATTTCCCTTGTCACACAATTGGCTTATGCTCAAGAGATTATGCTTTAATCCTTTAACAAGTAATATATGCTTAATAGAGGATTTTTCATCCTTACCGACCGAGCCGATGCCGATGATCTTTCCTTTATTGTTATCACCGAAGATAACACTTCCTCCTTCTTTGTGCTCTAATTGAAGGAATTTGGATTCATTTCCCGTCATATGCTTGGAGCATCCACTATCAAGGTACCATAGTACACTTGATCCCTTCAAGCACACCTACAAAACAAATTAATGTTCTTTAGGTACCCATGCCATCTTGGGTCCTTGGGGGTTAGGCATATTATAATGATGCGATTGAGTAATATGTCTATGACGTGTAAAGCATGCAGGAGCAATATGACCAATACGTCTACAATAATGACAAGTCACATTTGGGTTATGCATCCTTCTAGGTTCATAGTAACTAGAAGGATGAAAATTTCTTACTCTATTTTGAACACTATGACTATTTCGCATTTCATGAGAATTATTTCTCCTACTATGAGCTCTAGGATAGGCAGCATTTCTAGAGTGATTGTTTCTTGGTTGAGGGCCATTGCTAGGTCTTCTATGGGGTTCAAAATTTGGCCTAAAGTATGCATCATTTCTAGGGTGACTATTTCTAGGTGGTAAGTCATTCCTAGGTCTTCTAAAATGTTCAGCATTTTGTCTAGCATGCATATTGGCTCTAGAGTTGTTGTTTCTAGGATAAGCATTTCTATTGTTAATCCTAGGTTGAGCTTTAGGTTGTTGGGGTTTAGCTTCAACCTTTTCTTCATTCTTAAAGCTTATTCCATGCTTGGTTGATTTCAAGTTAACAAGAACATCATTCAAGTTTTTGTGCGAAGAATTAAACTTATCTAATGTGCCTTTAAGCCTACTTACTTCATTCTTAAGATGCAAACAAGAAGTGCAATTTCTAGTAGAGCTTTCGGGCTTATCGGAACTTCTTTTTCCAAAAAACTTGTTTTCCTCTTTCAGCTTCTCATTTTCTAAAACCAGTTTTTCTAAATCCTTTTCTTTTAAAGAAAGCTGTTTTTGAAAATCTTTTTCTTTTAGAGAAGCATTTTCTTTTACGCCCTTAACAGTTTTTGAAGCCTTAATAAACTCAGCATATAATTCATCAAAAGCAGTTCGCATTTCTTCAAGAGTAAAGAAGTTTTTAGACGAGATTTGACATACCTCATCTTTGTTGTCTTCTTGTGCCATAAGGCAAAGATTTGCTGCTTCGTCTTCTTCTCCTTCGCTTGACTCATCCGGAGTCGCCTCCCCAAGAAATGTATGCACGTTGCTTTTTAAAAGGATTCTTCTCCTTTGTGATGTTAGGGCAATTTGATTTGATGTGCCCGGTTTCACCACATTCATAGCACTTGATTTGTTCGCCTTGCTTTTTGCCCTTGCGTTCATACTCCTTGCGCATGAACTTTTGAAATCTTTTGATAACGAGTCCAAACTCGTTGTCTCCTTCCTCATCAATTTGCGGTTGGTTGTGCTCGCCTTTAGAGCTATTCTTTGCCTCCTTTGATCATCAACAAAAGGGTTAAGAATAGTAGATTCATAGGTCTTAAGGTTACCTCTTAGTGCATTGATGGTGACGTTTGAAACGCCAATGGATTCTTGAATTGCATCGGCCTTTGATCTCCATGCCGGTGTGAGACTTCTAAGAATTTTTCGAACGAGCTCTCTATCCGTGAATGTTTTCTTGAGAGCATGTAGGTCATTTACGATTATTGAAAATCGCTCAAACATTTCGTCCACCTTTTCACCTTCCTTCATGTGAAATAATTCATAAGAATGGGTTAGGAAATCAATTTTTGCTTCCCTTACCTGGTCCGTACCTTCGTATGTAACTTCTAGCTTGTCCCACATCTCCTTTGCCGTTGTGCAACACGATATTTTCCTGTAATTGTCAGCATTAACAGCACAATATAATAAATTAATTGCTTTAGCATTATTTTGAACCTTTCGGATGTCATCCGCGTCATACTCATCATCGGACTTGGGAACCCATTCGTTTTCCACCTTCTTTGTTGGAATTTGGTTTCCCTTCATTATCACCTTCCAAAGGTGAAAGCTGTTGGACTGAACGAAGATCTTCATCCTCTCCTTCCAGTACGTGTAATTTGTACCGTTGAATAGAGGTGGTCGTGTGGAGCACTGTCCTTCATCAATTCCTGCAAAAGAATCACGAGTAGAAGCCATGGATGGTTCTCTCAAACTGTTAAGTTTTCAGAGAGTTGGGCTCTGATACCAATTGTTAGAAAATACCCTTAACGCTAGGGGGGGGGGGGGGGGTGAATAGCGTTATAATAAAATTTAGCGGAAACTTGCGGAAATTAAAATTTGCAGGAAATAAATAAGTGCGTTAAATAAACAAAAAGGAAAGAACGCACCGATATATTCTGGTTCACCACAACACGTGGCTAGTCCAGTCCCCGAGAGACTCTCACGAGATTTTCCACTAACTTGTTAAGCTTACGGGTGCTCAACAAACCTTTACAACTTAAGGACACAAGCCTTAGCACCTTTGCTCGGAGATACAACACTCCAAGACTTCAACCAAGGAAACACAAGTTCCTTACAACAAGAGAATTACAATTCTCTTACAAGTGTATAAAACACTAAACACTCAAACAAAATACTCCTTAATGAGTAGATATGAGTAAAAGAAGTAAGCTCAAGATCACAACAACTTTGAACAAGACTTTGGCTCTCAAAAGCTTTATGAAATGAATATAAAATGATAAATAATAATATGCAAGCTTATAGCAATTGTATGATCAGTTGATGTATGTTGTTGTGTTTAAAACACTGAAATGAAGCTGTATTTATAGTTGAAAAACTTGGCATTACCGTTGCCTAATTGCCAATTAGAGTTGCTGATTTTACTCACTGACAATCGATTGTCAAACCCCAACAATCGATTGTCTGCCAGTCAGATCAAAATTCAATCCCAGATTCTACGCTTGATAATCGATTACTTACAATCCATAATCGATTACTGGCAACGTTCAAAATATCCTTTCCAGATTTTACCACAAACAATCGATTGTCCAGAATCAACAATCGATTACTCAGCAACGTTCAAAAATTCATTTCCGGATTTTAATCAAAACAATCGATTATACAAAATCAATAATCGATTACCCAATAACGTTCAAAAAATCTTTTCCGGATTTTAATCAAAACAATCGATTATACAGAATCAATAATCGATTACCTGACGGTATTTGAAAACTTTACGACAATGGTCAGCTTCACAATCGATTGCACAAAGTCAACAATCGATTACTTATCAGTTTTTGAAAAACATTTTAGACACTGTCTCTTTGACAATCGATTGTCCAATGTAACAATCGATTATTTAATAAATTTGAAAATCACTGGAAGACACTATCTCAACATAATCGATTACCATTAGTTCATAATCGATTATTCTGAGTTTTGAAAAACTTTGATGGACACTACCTCAGTTAAAACTGTGTTGTACATAATATACAATAATGTGTACGTATTAATGCTAAAAGTGTTTATGATTCATCTTCCCGGACATAGGTATGGTACTAATTGAAGATATTATCATTACTATACCAACTTATGATTCAAACTTTTGTTTCCCCATTATTAATATAATTTAATTTAATGAAATATAACTTTTATGTGCCTGAATTATTAAATATGTAGGTAATTACATGACGTAACCATATTATGTTATTAAATGTATTGCATTCCACGAGGGATTTAATAAATTTTGCCGTAACTTTGAGATCTTTTATTGTGTCAAAGTTTATTAATGAGGATATATCATTTTTTTGGGGGTTTTGTTATATATATTCTTATACCAAAAGGGACTTATGTTCAATAATAAACAAGTAGTTTTAGAATATTTGTGCAAATTAAAATTATTACTTTTTGTATGCGTTTTAATATATGATATGTGATATTTTGTGTATCTCACGAACATAGAAACTAGTATTATTATAAAAGTGGGAACTCCTAAACCTAAAAGTTGAATTACCAAAATATTCTTTTTAAAAAGTTAACTAATGTAAATAATAATTTAAAAAAAACGAAGCAAACGCTTCATTTTCATTGTTAAACACCTCCAAGAGCCCAACAAACGTTTCATGCTTCTTAATTAGTCACGACTTACTATCATTAATTGCGAGGGAAAAGATACCTTGCCGTGGCAGGAAAATAATTTATCATCTTCCCATGCATGTATTAATTCGCTTCCTCTCTTCCCAAACAACCATTAAAGACTCTGGCTCAGAGTTTTGAATTACTGTTATTTGAGTGAAGAGCCAAAATTAATTCCTTTATTATACATTTTGAGGGAACAAGAACGCAAAATGATATTTTTTACATGAAAATCAAAAAGTGCAAAATGAAGAAATTGAGGTTTGGCTTGATCATCAGCTTACCATCCGCACCACTCGTGGTCACAAGCTTGATTCCAAGTTGGGTGTCCAATTCATATAATCCAAGTGGCGAGAAAAATGATAAAGTTATTTTGCGTCGTGCCATGACATTAAATGTTGCGTTTGGTGGGAGGCAGCCTATCGTTTTTTAAAATTTTTAGTCTTTATTGAATTTTTTTTATAATAGCTTATTATATTGTGTCTAACCAATCTGCCAAATTTCATAATTTATGGAGTTGATTTGAGTAGGTCGGGGCGACGAAGAGCATGAAAAACAGTAGCTGGTGAAATTGTAGGGGCACAGTTTTCGCATTTGTGGACTCTAGTTCGCGTTTGTGAACCTTTCCCTTCGCAAACCCCAAATCCTAGTCACAATTGCAGACTTTACAGAGTCATTAAACTTCGCAATTTGCAAAATTATTGTCGCAATTGCGACATCATAGAGGTAAAACTGGGTCGTTCACTCATTTTGAACAAAGTGAAAAAATAGTTCTAGAGCCCTTAAACCTTTGTCTCCCTCACTCTCACCACTGTAAAAATCCATTATGTCTCACTCCTAATTGCAGGAAATCAAGTATGAAAGCTTAATTACTATTTCTTCTTCTTCTTTTTAGTTTCTCTGAACCCTAGTTTCAAATAGGTAAATTCTATGCCCGAATTTGTTTAAAATTTTTCAAAAACTTATATTGATTTCTGGAAGGTTGGTTGAGAGTGTGTGTTTTGTTCCTTGCTAAAAATTCGGGGAAGTCTGAGTAACTATGGCTTGTCAAATAAAAGTGAATTTTTTGTACTTCTTATGTGGTCAATGAAACGCCCGAATAAAATTTTTGACCGAAACATCGATTTTTTTTTGATTCATGATTGTCTATGAATTTTAATGCATGATTTATGTTTAAAAGATGATCGGGTTCCTTAATAATGGCTTGGATTCAAAAATTTTAGGCTTAAAACTATTCTATGGAAAAGGTGAGGCCGAGGACGATGCAATCACAATTGCTATGGCCTCTTTGCATTTGCGCCTTTGCATTTGCAAAGAGATGGTCGCAATCGCATAAAATCCAAATTCCAGCAACCTTGGCAATTGTGAGCTAATCAGAAGTATGTGTTCCTCGCATTTGTGAGAAATATATCATAATTGCGGGTTCTAATAACTTCGCAATTGCGAATATTTCTTGGCATTTGTGACATCAGAGAGCAACCAATTGAAAATTTCAAAATCCTGAATTTTTTTCTAAGGCTAGGTTTCGACTGTCCGATCATTTTTTTGGCACATTTGATTCATTTTGCACTATTATTCATATTCATACCATGTTTTCACTCCTATTCTTTGTTGACAGGTACTATAATTGAAAATGAGCTTTAACTTTGAAGGATCCGCAAATAACAACCCAGTGGAAGTTGAGCAGAACTATGACCAACACTGTTTCTTGTCATTGGAATGCCAAGAACAGTGCTTTGCTGACCTGATCTCGAAAAAGGTGCTCCCGAAAAGTGGTATACAGCTAGACAACGTTCAGGAACGTCTTCCCAAGTTCTATCAAAAGCTGATGGCTATGGGATGGAACTGTTTTGCCCCTCAACCTTGCTGAGAAAATGAGCAATGGGTGAGGGAATTTTATGCCAACATCCCAACTATTAGGTTAAGGATGCCCAAGATGAGAATTTGCGAAAAAATATGCACTTTGTAGCTGAAGCTGTAAATCAAGTGTATCACCTGCCAAACCACAGCATGGCATCATTCTATGAAAAAGATTATGCCTCAAGGGTGTGTTTGGTGTCCAAATTATGTACGGGTGCAGATGTTTCATGGGCAACTAAGAAAAGAGGGATCATATCTAAGGAGTTAACTATCGAAGCAAAGATATGGTTGGCCATCATATGCAGTTGTATCTCCCATGTGTCAAACATATGGAATGTACCGGTTACAAGAGCTCAGATGATAGCCTGCTTCCTTGATGGTATTCATCTAAATGTTGGTGAAATCTTCATCAATGAACTGACGGAGTATCAGATGCACAATAGTTCATCATTGATATGGGCTTATCACCGAGCTGTGCCATCTTGCTAGGGTGGAAGAGGCTCCAGGAGATAATTGGATAGAGCCAAGAAAGCCTCTAAATTTGTTCAAGAATAGAGGAGATGGTGGCGCTGTAAAGAGCAAAAAGAGAAAGATGGTGTCTTCTTCTCAGAATGATCTGAGTAATCAGCCATCATCTTCTGCATGAGAACCATTTGTTGTGCTTAGTAAAGAGATGCAGGTGATTCGCGAGCTAGTAGCTGGCCTTCCACAAAGACCTAGGGAGACATTTGAGGGACCCACTTACATTTTGAAGAAAGATTTTCAAAAATATATTGATGATCTAGAGAATGTAGGGGGATCACCTTAAGGCTCTGGAGAAGGAATACACTAATCTGGCCAATAAGCATGGTGAGTTGAGCAGTTCCCAACGCACTTTAGCAAAGGCACACACCTTATATGAAGAAAAGGGAGAAGTAAAGAGACAAATTCTTTACTCGCGTATGGAAGGGTGTGAAGGGGTTGTGGAAAGTCCTAAAGCCTCAGGACCCAATGCTATTAACCAGGCTGGTGGATGATGATGATGTTCATGTTCATTGGTCCGTGGAAGAAGGAGGGGAGGAGGATTCTAAGTCCGACAACGAGGAGAACACCTGATACAATATTCAGGGAGCATTTTTCACCATTTACTTTATCATGTTTAGTTTCATTGGGGACATTGCAATATCTTTAGTTGGGGTGGATTTTTGCATAACTATTGTTCTTGTATAAATGTGGATAACTGTGGAGATTGGTACTGTAGTTGTTGTCATTTTATTGTTAGTATATTTTCATGTGATGTGTGATATTATTATGTTTATGAGCTTCTTAACTTCTTGTTTTTTTAGATATTATGTTTTAGTTACTTGATGTTTATTATCTTCTTCATTTGGGTTATTAGCTTCTTAATTCTTTTTTATAGTATGTTTTATGTTAGTAGCGATATCTTTGGTTTTCTTTGTACCACGGTTCTTTTTCCAAGAATGCCAATTTTCTTCTTGAATCGGTAATTGTTAATTTTGTCGACTTTTCCAGATGATAGATATGTAGATAGCTTAATAATGGGAATTAGCCTTGTAGTTTAGATATAGCTATGTTAATTTAGGAAGAATAAATGGTTTGAGTTGGGGTTTGTGCCCATTGATCAAGTTGTGGATTGCTTGGTACCGACATGATTTAAACCCTGGCATATGAATTTTTGGTTGTTGAAAAAGAAAAAAATAATTGAAGTAAATATGGCATGACTTTTAGACTCAAATTTTGGCTCTCTGATTCACTAAATAGCTTCCTATGCTATATGTTACCTCTTTGAATCATTGATTTCAATTGGATTTTAGATTTGTATTCCACTTGAGTGTTCATGTGCCATGTGTGTTGAGATTTATTGTGAGTTCTTTTGCATTACTTGTAGTCTAGAACTTGCCCGGAATGTGCTTCAAGGAGAAATCATAGACTAACTTTGTTTGAAAAATGGTATTAGGCCTTCCTTGGAACGGTATTGTGCTTTAAATTTCCTACCCTTGAGTATTTTCCCTAGTCAACCAATTTTGAGCCTTTAACCTTGTTATTTGAAAATCGTGTTACAAGCTTTAATGCTTTATTCTTTATTGATCTAGCTTTTGGCAACATGTCTCTCTAAGTACTTTGAAAGTGTAAACATAGGCAAAAATCCTAAGTTTGATGGTGAAGGTTGGAAAAGTTGTGATATGGAAGGTGTTGAAAAGGTGGAAGGTAGAAAAAAATGAATGATAAAAAGTGAAACCTTCCTTGATTTTAAAAAGGAAGGAAAAAATAGAATAAAATGATAAGAAGTTGTGAATAAAGGAAAAATTAGGTGTGGAATGAAAAATGAAGAAAGGATGGAGAATGTTTTTGAAATAAGTGGACTTCGATTGTAAATTTATAGTGCTTGGGGAGGTTTTGAGCACGTTATCCAAAATTGTGCCCTACCATAACCAAAAGCCTAAACTACAACTCTTTAAGTCCTCATTGATTTTGAACCAAGTTGTCTACATTAGTGGAGAAATACATGAAGGGCAAGCATATGGTACTACTTGTATGCATTTGAACATCTTTGTGAGATAGAGTTAATTCTTTCCATTTGATATCCCATTTTTATTTTGAATTAAGATTTATGAGTGTGGGATTCTCTCTTAAATATAAGGACACATGCGATTTGAGTTGTGAATCTAATCCCATTTTCAATTGGAAGGAATGACCAAAGAGAGAGAATTGTGATAGAGAGGAAAATTTTGAAGCTTTAGCGTCATGACTTGATTTGCTACTTTGATTTACATAGCGCTTGAGCACTTGAAGTATAATGAAGTTCATGAAAAGTGTTCGGCAATTCATATGTGTTGGTTTAATTGTTGGTACCAATCGAAGTTATGTGTTTGTGCTTATAGTAGACCTTTTTGGATTGGCATGATAAGGATGCGATTTTGAGTTAGATACTTGGGAAGAGATTTTGTCGCTTCATTGCTTGAGGAAAAACAATTGTTTAAGTTTAGGGGTTTGATAAGTTGGTATTTTACCAACTTATCTTGTCTTTAAGCCTATATTTTGCAGTGATTGATGTGATAAAATCACGTGTTTAATACCATTTACTTCTATATTATAGGTTCTATGTTATTTAGAAGTGATGTCGAAGAAACCAAGTGAAACTAGTCAACAAGAAGCTAAAAAGAGGAAAATCTGGGCAATGCCCTTAGTTGTCGCAATTGCGACAAAATCCTGGGAATTGCAAAGAGAACAGTCATGGGTATTGCGAGTAAAGCATGAGAATTGCGAAGGAAAATAATATAGGCAGTCATTGCAAATGCGAAAAAGACTTCACAAATGCGAAGTCAACTAGGGTCGTCAACCTTCGCAAATGCGAAAGTGCACAATATAGGCATATGCGAATTTATGTTCACAAATGCAAAAATTGAGCATCAGACCTGGGAAATTCTTGAGTTTCATATTTTTGGCCCCAGACCATTTAATACTTGACTTAGCTCATTTGTAAAAGATCTTTTGGCATATTTTCAATTCTTAGAACTAGAGAGAACAAGTTTTGAAGCTAAGGTTTGCACATACACTTGGTTTTGAAGATTTCAAGCTTGTGGTTAAAGATTTCGTAGCCATTTATTTATTTCTTCATTTCCTTGCTTTGTATTGTATATCTAAGTGTGTACTATTTATTTTCAACACCTAAATCTTGTTTATGAAAATATTCATAGTTAAAGTATGAATTAAATACCTTGTTGTGCTTATGTATTGAATGATTTTCATTCATTTATGAACTGAGTTGTTGTTTCTTTAATTATTCTTGTTCTTTAATATTTTCAAAGGGATTAGCTAACCCTAAGACTCGCCCATTAACTCCGAAATAATTTTGCAAAAGATAATTTGGAGTTGGAAAAGATTAATTAACAAGAACTGAGGCGTTAACCCTCATTTTATAGATTCTATCCAGGGATATGATTGAACTATTTGTATCCATATCTGGGTATGCTTAATCTCTTAATTGTTTTTGGAATAATTCAATTAGGAAGTATTTTTAGTCTTTGGATGAAGCTAATATAGAATTATTATTCGTGGCTAATTAACATAAACTCGCTCATATTTGTTAAATCATGAAATATATTGGATCGCTACTTGAGTGTAATTCCCAATGCATCTATACTTGTAGCCATTGATTTTTTTACTTGCTTTCTAGGTTAGTTTACATTTCTACATTTAGGTAGAAATATTTTCTCAAATCAATTCTAAGTGTTTGGCATTGCGCGATAAGTGATAATTCTCTAACGTTACTAACCGCCTACATATTATTCTCTGTGGGATTTGACCCTGAGTCATAGTTGGGTAAGTTATATTTCATGCAACCTTGCCCATTTACTTTTTAGTAGTGGATTTAGAAATCATAAATGATAACAGTACCAACAACAACAACAACAACAACAATGACAAAATAGTTTAATCTCGCTCAACAAGCGAAAGCTCAGGCAAAAGGCATAGCGTGGCTGATGAGAACGCCGCCATGTAACGCTAAGGTTGTGGGTCTTAAACATGGTGGGTAACAATGGATGGGGTGGTGATAAGAAAGGGATGAAAAGATATTGGAAGGCTTTTGAATAAAAAGTTTGTTCCGGGAGGTTTCCATTTATAGAAAGGGTGATAGCATAATTGATGACGCCATTATTGTCTTTGAAAGACATGTCGACAGGCGCAATCAATGCATCATTGGGAGCTGTATCGGTGGCGACATTATTGCTTTGAAGAATAAGAAACGACAATGCATTGAATGATTCTGGAAAGATGAACCGAAGGGACACCTCGGATGTCATAAAGGCTCACGTCATAAGTATCACATCATCGCGGGAAGCCTGAAGAAATGGATATTAAAGTCATTTCTTATCATTCTACTCTATGAAACATGGGGAATATCTGTATACGGTGAAATCGGAAGGTCCAATTCTCCGTCGTTACGACGCCTCGCAAGCATGTCTAGAAGGCTCGAAATCACGGTCGAGTTTCATCCCCCGAGGGCCATCGATGCTCAACTTCGAAGCAGTGCAGACTGACAATTATGAAAAGAAAGTGGGGGGTCCCAAGGCGCCTAACTAGAGCTAACGAAGTCTAGTGGGCTAGTCCAAAAACGAATCAAGGCATTAACTACAAGTACCATCTCCATATCTTTTTAATTAATGCATTTTGTACTATGTTGGGATTCCCCCTCATATATAAATGGGATCATTATTATTTTGTAGACATCTGTTTCTCAATATTGAAATACACAAGAATATTCTATCTGCTCTCTAACACATTCTCTTAAGGGGTGGGTCTTATTTTATTTGCTTGGGGATAATCAAATGCTTAAGTTTGGGGGAGTTGTCGATTAGGGATTTTGATACATTTTATACTCCTTCTTGCTTATGTTTTGATTAGAAATTTGTACAAAATAGTCCCAAAAGGCTCACAAGTTGTGCTTAATTATAGGTTTGATCAGCAAAGAGATAAGATGTCAAGAGTCAGCTCAAAAAGGAGTGAAACTTGCACAAGTACCAAGACAACACAAAGCTCAGGCAAAACAGGGCTAGTGCGGCCGCATACCATTCTGTGCGGTCTGCACAAGTGAGGTTCAGAGAATTTGATTTCTAGGCCAACAGGCAATGCGACCGCACTCAATTTAGTGTGGTCCGTAGAGCCAAGAATCAGAGAAGTGCCAGTTTTGAGTTTTAAGCCAATGCGGTCCGTGCTCTATTTCATGCAGACCACACTAGAAGCCACTGCGACCATATTCGATTTTGTGCGGTCCGCATTGCCCAAGTTCAGAGAACTGTTTATTCAAATTCAGAGTCCTAGTGCGGGCACACATAATTTTGTGCGGTCCGCACTAACCCCACAGGTGTATTTTTATCCAGATCTTTTAGCTTACTATAAATAGCTTCTTTTCCATTCTTAGGTCAGGCAGATAGTCAATACTAAAGGCTGCACTCGTGGGTTCGAATATATTAGTTGTTTTGAGTAATGTTAGCTATATTTCAACATTGAATCTTCAAGTTCAATTTAGAAATTAATTAATATGAGTTTTTTTTCATCTATCTCTTTGTTTTCTTCTCTAATTATGAGTAGCTAGACCCATAAGCTAGAGTTGTGGCTCAACCCTAGTGTGGCCGTTCTAGTGACATCATTCCCACTTTTATTATCACTTTCGGTACTGGTAGGGGCAATTACCATGTTATTAACCGATCGAAACTTTGATAAAACCTTTTCTGGTTTATTACTAATCGGTGTAATTGATGGATCTTGTGTCTTAGGGCTAGATTGAATATGATTGTTTGATATTTGGACTAATTTCATGTTTAATTGCTGAATTAGTGGTTGCAAACACTAGTTTCTATTTAGTTGATTTTGGCTCTTCTTGAGAAAGAGAGCCTAAGTCTCTGAAATTGGTCCAACAAGGAATTGGGGCATACTCAAGAGATTGATAGCCCCAATTAAAGGGCTAAACCTAGAGATAGTAATACCCGACTTGAACACTAATTGCTTGTGCAAATTTGCATACTCAATTGGTCTTGAGAAAGTCAATTCGGCCAAAAATCACTCAAACTACCGAGAGTGAGAAGAATTGAGCAACAATTATATTATACTTCCCAGATGTGCCACTCTAGCTTTAGACTCAACATCCCGTCAATTGACCACCTAGGCGGAAGTCACTATCCTAGTGCCTTTTAACCATTTGAACAACCCGTAATATTTAATCTTAGCTTATTCTAGTTTAATGTAACATTGTAGTTGATAAAATTAGAAGTAAAAACAAAAATCCAAAAATGTTTAGAAGTGCAATTAAGAGCAAAAACACAACTCTGCTTTAGATAAACACCCGACTCTAATATCTAGCTCCTTGTAGAAGTTGATCCCGACCTTAAATGGGTAAAAACTGCTTCGACCTCTCTCACTACTTAATAGTAGTGCAGGGTTGGCCTTGATCAGAGATCAACAGGCTATTGCGATAGACATATGGAGTCCCCGAATTTGCTGTTGTCGTCTTGGGCGGCCCTTCGTCATCCGGAGCGAATCGTACTTCTTTTTCAGCCACAGTGAGGAGAAAGGGTGTCGTCGTTGATGATTACTAGTCTAACTCTGACCTCGATCCTGATGATGTTAGGATGTTCGAGGAGGGCTTTACCCATACTGCAGTAAGAGCGGGAGGTCCTTCCTAAATACTTGAGTTTCGGTCGGATCTCAATCTCCTGCGAGATACGGAGGGTCTGGTACCGTAGTTCAACCTTCTATGCTATATCGTAGAGTGTGAGCCTCTTCGGGACGGTAGTGACGACGAATTATTGCATGACATGGCCGCGAGGGTCTAAGGGTAATTTTCTTATCTTTGTTTTTTCTTTGTAACCTTTTTTATTTGCGGCCTTGGCCTTCACCAACTTTGTTTTTGCTTTTACTCTTACATGCTGGAGATCGAGAGTGCTCGTAGGGCTGAGACTCGGGCCAACATTTTTATGAGGATGCTGGAAAATTATCGATGCTATTACAACGAATGCTGTAAGATGCATGAGCGACTCAGGGAGAGCACTGACAATCAATCTCTCGGGGAGAGCTGGAGAAAAGGTATAAGGAGCTGATGCAATCCATTCGCAGGTGTAGTGAGCTCGGGGAGCTACTTCATGCAAAGGACGAAGAACTTGATTTGGGAAAGTGGGTCGCTACAGAGTGTGAGCATCTTCAAGGGAAAGTGTCGTCGTTGCAATCCAAGCTTGATCGAAATGCCGTCAGCGTGGAAGCTTTGAGTGCAGGATGGATGGGAAAATTAGCCAAGCTGGAGAGAAGAATGTACGAGTTGGAGACTAGCGAGAATGCTCGGCGCCGGCTTCAGCAAGGGTGGAGACATTGGAGGACACTATCCGTGTCCTTCAATTTGAATAGGAATCGAAGAGGGCAACGACCACACTAAGGGAAGCGAGGCTCGAAGAGCTCATTTGGAAAAATTGATCGGGAAGCTTCAAACTTGGGGGATCAGGTCACTATCCTCGAGGCTAAAAAGGTGCAACTGCTGGCCTAAGTTGAATCTTCCTATGTTACTATTCCTTGTCCTTTGCACGAGCTTTGGGTTCATGGAGAGGCCCAATGAGACATATACAAGAGTTTGTGAGATGCGAGCAATATTTCTGAGGCTGATTATGAGGGAGTTCGGGCGAAGGCACGAGAGGCTCGTGTCAACTGCGGCTACGACCATGCAGCATTGGAGGCTGGCGAGGACACTGATGGTGAAGAGGATTTTCTTAAAATGATAGGGAGAGCAGCGGTGATGACGCCAAGTGAAAAGTTGCTGCTGCTTTGATATATGTAATATTTTTTTGGTTTATTTTTGTCTCTTTTTTGGGCTAGTTTTGGCCTTGTGTAAGGTGCGGCTGTTGCGCAAGTATATATAAATAAAAAAGTTGTTTTGTCCTTGTACACCCTTTGATTTTATTTCCCTGATCCTTGCTTGTTGTATCTTTTGTTTTTACATAGAACTTTGGATTATTTGTATGGCGAGTCCCTGATTTTTCGGATTGGGAATTCGACCTTGGCCAGATCGAGTAGGGTCTCGTCGTATGAGTGAATTGAGATGATTTGGACTTGCATATTCGAGTGAGATTGACTTTTGATTTGTCTCTTTAGGTGGAATCATCTCATATTCAAATGAGGTTGATTCGGATTCGCCATTTTTTATGAGGTTTGTTTCGACTTGCCAATTTGGGCAAAGTCAACCTTTTTATATGTATTCAAGCGTAGGCGGACATGGAATTTGGAGCGAAGCCAATTTTTAATTTATTTGAACAAGATCGAAAGGAAAGGAATTTATTTTTTGGTGGCCTTAAAGGTGTTATTTCGAGAATAGTCCATTCGATTCCGTGCTGGTCATTGGCTGCATGGATGTTATTTTGAACTAGGGTCGAAATGTTAACTCGTTGTAACTCGAGCAAAGTCGAATTTTTCTTTTGTTACCCGTTGTTATTCAAGCGAGGTCGAATCTTCTTTTAGGCGATGGCCTTTGGCCCTAGGGGTGTTATTTCGAACTAGGGTCGAAATATTAGCCCGCTATAATTCGAGCGAAGTTGACTTTTTCTTTAGGCGATGGCCTTTGGCCGTAGGGGTGTTATTTCTAACTAGGGTCGAAATGTTAGCCCGCTATAATTCGAACAAGTTCAAATTCTTCTTTTTGGCGATGGCCTTTGGCTGTATGGGTGTTATTTGGAACTAGGGTGGAAATATTAACCTGTTGTAATTCGAGAGAAGTCGAATTTTTCTTTTTGGCGATTGCCTTCGGTCGTAGGGGTGTTATTTCAAACTAGGCTTGAAATGTTAATTCGTTGTTTCATTATCGTGTTTTAGAGAATTTTATAGGTCAGTGTACTGTTTGTGCATACGTCGAGGTGAATCCCGGCGTACTCGATTTTTTGTTACTGGAGAATATTGGGTGTTCTTTGAGGGAGTCCCAGTTTTGCTTAATTTTGCATTCATTGGATAATACGATGCGTTTCCTAGGTGAGTCCCAGTTTGCCTAATTTTGCTTGCATTGGTGAGTACGATGAGTTTCTTGGGTGAGTCCTAGTTTGCTTTATTTCGCTTGCCTTTGAGAATACCTTGATGGAGAGTACAAAATGTTGCTCGTTTTCATTCGCTGGAGAATGTTGTACATGTTCATTCCGTACATATATTGGAGAAGTTTACATATATCTAGTCGCTTCATCGATCGGCCTGGAGAAGTAATCGGTAGATGGGGCGGTGAATTATACTTTGAAATTCAAGATGTACCCGCCTTCGCCTTGTTAGAAATCTCCCTGAGAGGACCCAACTAGGACGAGACCCAGGCGAGGGAAGGAGGATACGACTTTGGGATGCGCCCCCTTTTCAGGGGTTAAGGTATTTGAGGTAGGAGATATTCCAATTTTGTTTCTAGTTTGAATGCTCCTTTGCTCGCTTGTCCATTCGAGTGCTCACAGTCCTATTTAAACCAACAAGAGAGAGGATAAACGAAAATGAAATTTTCCATACCTTGACCCAACGAGTCAGCGGAAAGGGAGGTGTTGTAGTGTTACTCGCTCCGCCTGGTGTTTGAATTTTGGTTGTAGATTTGCCGGCTATGTTTAGCTCCGCTTTTAACAGCTTCTCTGGTAAGATCTCATTCGATATGTACCAACAACAAGGAAAACTTATCATACTTCGTTCACCATCCAACGCGTTGGGGGGGGGGGGGGGGGAGAATGTGAAAGTAGGGCATGATGTGCCCATTCTTTCAAAGGACTGCGCAGCAAGCTGTCATCTCCCCCTCAAGGATGGAAATGCGGGTCGATATATAAGGTATATATGCCGAGTAGGGATGTGGTTACGACAGATGACCGTGATCCTATTTTGAACGTGCATACGTCGTGCTAAACCTATCCCTACAGGCGAGATATGGGTTTTACATAGATATTAGTTATAACTTCTACTTTTATGTAGCAGCCTGACCTAGATTAGTATGGTAGTCTTGAAGGTTTATTTACCTTTCTTTCGACTGGGTGGTGATATTTCGCCTATTATAGATGTGAACGAAACTAAGAAATTCTCACAAACGGCGCCAAATTTTGCTGGACCAAAAATATAAAACCTTTTCTGTTGAACTAATTATGAGTTATATATAAGGTAAATCTAAGCCAGACATCATTAACCCCGAATCTAAACATACAAAGTGCGAAAATAAAAGAAGAATAAGAGCGTGTAATATTTCTTCATGTAATAATTATACATAAAGCATGAGGGATGAGCTCACATTTGGGACAAACTCGTGTCATAATCACAGGAGCAAAGAAGGGAAAGAAAGAGAACTGTTGATGACGAAGAGGTTCCTTTTGTTGAAAGAACTGTTGACGACGAAGAGGTTCCTCTTGTTGACTTTCCCATGATAGCTATATGGGATCCCCCTTATATGGGTTTAGCCCCCCCCCCCCCCCCCCTATATATATTAATAACTTTTCCTTTTACCAAATAATTTTTGACCAAGGTACTTTCTTATAGTTGTATTCTCTGTCGTTTGCTTGACCATTATGTTTGTTCTACAATGTAAGTTTTTCGATGATTTGGCCTTATGATTTGACCTTGACAGTAGCCGAGATGCTCTTTGTTATCTCACCACGTGAGCACGATACTATGGCTTGATCGACCCCAAGGCGATCAACCTATGATCAAAGTTTAACCCACATACAGTTAGCTTTAACGATTTTCTGTTCGAAATTTTGCTCTGTAGAGGTTTCTTTTTGTTTAGCTCATTTAGGTGAATCCGAGTCCACTTGTCATGATTTATGTCGATTACGTTACTAAGCTCATTATTTTCCCCTTCAATTCACTCGTTATTCATGCTCATCACTTTAGATCATATGATGGATTTTACTGGTCAAACAGTTAAGAAGGCAAAATAAATTTTTTAAATTTATGATTTAAATATTTATATAATTATAAATTATCTCCTTAATAATGATAATAATAATTATTTTAAAAATAATTATTTTTAAATATAAAAATTAAACTAATCCTTTTGGAGTTGTTACACAAAGTGGAAGAAGGGATCAGAGTAGTATTAATATGCATTCTCACCTAACAATCTACATAGACAAATTAAGTTATAAGAAATCTAACAATCTAGTAATAATAAACTTAATTTCCGGAATACAATATAGTCTTCCCTCAATTTCATCTTACAAATAAAAAGGTAAAAAGTGAAAAAATGAATTGTATATCAACCTCCCGAATATACAGCAGGGTACATGACCTTGATCATAACTAGACAAGAATAACGAATTTCTTTCTTAGAAGTTTAGTTTTTTTTTAAAAAAATCAATAAGGAATGATAGTCTCGAAACAGTGGACACCATCCAATTCCAGTGCAAACCTCTGCCTCTTCTGCTGCTGTTGGCGTGATGATGACGGCAGGGGCGATGCTTCTCCGGCCTTCTTCAGACCACCGGTTGAGGAAGTAGACGGCGGAGAAACACCACCAGTCTTGTGATCTGATACAAGAGGTCCAACCCCTTTTTGCTGTTGTTTGGTCTCAGTACTGGGTGTCCAAAAAGGGGTCACCTTTTGACCAAAAACTTCAGCAGAGAGAGCATCAAAGGAACTGAATATAGACATCACCATCGTTGGTGTGTTATTGCTCTAACTGGGAAAACAAATGGAGTTAAAAAGACAAGAAACTGAAAGTATAGGTTTGTTGGTTTCTTTTATGAAAGAAGTGTTCTAAACTTGGTTACGAAGAAAGAAGCTGCAGAAGGAGAAGTATATATAGGGGGGGGGGGGGGGGTGGATTAAAGCAAAGGAAATCCTTTCCCAAGTAAAATTGGAAAGATCTGGAAATGGACATAGGGAAAGAAAATTTCCACTATTCTCCAATTCGTTGAAATGGTTCGCAAGTTTGGACTTAGATGGGTGGTGGGTCGGCCAAGGAACTTCGAAAACCAACACAACGCGTGATCTTTTAGGTCTATTATTTGTTAAACGACATGACATGATGTATATCTTCTGGATTTAACTGGAAGTTACCTAACTCCATTTATTCATTTAATTAATGGGTATAAAAGTAAATAACATAAAAACGTGTCATGTTCTTTATGGTTTATAAGGATGAATGCGTGTCCTTCTACCCCTTTTTTGGAGCATATGCTAGTTGCTATATTGTCGAGATAGAGAGAGAGTGTGTCTCGCTCTCCGCGGATAAGATCGGACCAGACCTATATATTTGGTAGGGCGTTCTTTCATTAAAAATTAAAGGACTGCTGCCCGGATCAATGAATTTGGTTGAAAGCTGCTCAAGTTATATATGTATATATATATTATATATACGGGGTCTGCAGGTGGTCAACCTTCAAAAGTTCAAACAGCCATAACTGACTTGACAGAGGTTAGAGTCACAAACATGATTTGTTAAAAAGTGGTGAAATGTAGGAATCTTCTTCGACCCCCCATTATTAAATATCCACACTCAGGATATCACAACCAAGAAACGAGAGAATAACACAGTGTACATGTAACTTACATATAAAGCTGGAGATATCGTAACGTGTGAGACTTGAGTAGCTTTTTTTTTTTTATTTCTCGTCCGATTTTTGTTATCTGTATTAAAGCCTGATTATTTCGCATATTATATAAGACCTTATTAAAGAGATAACGTTCTCTATCAAGACTTTTTCATAATCAAATTACAAACTCGAAAATTCTAATTACCCATCTATCGACACCACATCTTTTGGTGGTGGCTTGAGTAGTTGGTATAGTAATACCCAAGGGTGTATATATATGGAAATTAATGAGAGTGAAAATCCGCAAATAAAAAGAGTAAAGGATAGTGATTAATTCAAAAACGGAAATAGAATTATAAGAACGTGGTATAAACATGTAATTTTTGATCTCCGTAAAATTTTATACAATTTAATGCTTTAATATTAATTTTAGGTCTAATAGTACTAATTTGTTATCATATTTAAAAGTTTATTACTTTTTAATATTTAAATATTTTAAGTTTAATCTTTACAATTTAGCTTTGTTTCACCTTTTTATAACCGAAAATCAATAAAAAAAATAATCATGTTTTTACATACTAGTTTTGTTTTCATTTACAAAGAAAGAAAAAATTGACAAAAATATGCCTTCCTCTAAATTTGATAGCTAGTATTTTAATGGTTCTAAGAAGTAGTATTTTTTTCTTATTTTTCATGCATGCATTCAAAAAGAAAAAAGAAATAATAAAATTCAAGGACAAGAAAATTCACACCACCTCACTGCAAAGGACAAATGTTTTTTTTTAGTATGGATAAATGTTTGTTATCAAAATTCATTTTAAAAGATTATTCCACCATCAGATTTTTGAAATTTTAATCCAATTGCACAAACTCCTCAAGTGACCAAGCTTTATATGCTCCCTAGTTTATCTTACCCACTATAAAAAAGACACTCATAAACAGAGAAAGTGGAGGAATACACGAGAGAAAGAAACGGGACAGAGAAAACAGATAGGGGAAAACAAAGAGCTAAAGCAGCGGCAATTTTTTTTTTCTTCCCGGAGCTGTCTAACCTCCATTAGAGTCCCAAAACAGTCTAAAATTCACCCCAAAATGAGTTCTGAAAATCAGTTCCAAGATACCCCCAAACCAGCCCCAAACACCCCCAACAAACATGGCAAAATCGAGCACAAAAAACACCTGAAAGATCAGCCCCAAACAGCCATGAAAGTGCAACCATGATATGTGGCGACCCCAAATCTTCCTCCGTAAAATGTTGTGGCGGCACCTAACCTTTAAGACTGGATAAGCCGAACAATTGCAGAATAACTGAAATAATAACATAAATAATGGCTAAACCTTAACAATAAATATATGTATAGATAAAGTTGGAAAATTATCGCTTGGCATATACAAGTAAACCAACAACTCACGTATAGACAACTCCCAAAACACAGTAGTCACACGCCATAAAAGCTCTAGGGAATCATTTTAACTGTCTATATACATCAACATCTGAAAAGAATAAAGAAGAACAACATAAAAGGATTGGAGGGGGACTTCGAGGTCTGCAAACGTTGGTAGATATACCTTGAAGTCTGCGTAGCATCATCACGTACTCTCTACTAATAGCGGGGCTGGTAGGAGGTACCTAGGTCTGCACACAAAATATGTGCTGAAGAGTAGTTTGAATATACCATAACGGTACCCAATAAGTGTCGAGACTAACCTCAATAGAGTAATGACGAGGTCAGGTCAGGGCCCTATTGGAATATAATAATTTAGGCAGAAGATATAGTAATAAAATGAAAAGACGTAGAATTTAACAATGAGAAGTTACAGAGAGATAACAACACATTGCATAGAGATAAACAACAAGGGCACTCCTGAGGTACCGCCTCGTAGTCCCAAAAGTAAATACTCAATAGGGGAGCTTCCGAGGTACCTCCTTGTAGTCCTAAAAGTAAATATGTAACAGGGGAGCTCCTGAGTACCGCCTCATAGTCCCAAAGTAAATATGCAAAGGGGGAGCTCCCGAGATACCGCCTCATAGTCTCAAAAGTAAATATGCAATATGGGAGCTCCCGGGGTACCGCTCGTAGTCCCAAAAAAAATATGCAATAGGTGAAACTCTTGATGTACCTCCTTGTAGTCCCAAAGTTATATGCAACTCATAACCGATGGAACAACGAATTAATAGCAAGAAATCCTACAGTTAAAGACTAAATACAATAATCAATGAACAACATGAAATGCAAGTAAGCATACTGCACATATTTCAAATAAGCATTTAAGACATGTATACATACGATTTTAGGCTAAATATGATAGTTATATGATGTGTTTATAGTACCGTAGCTTCATGTGTTGATGATCTAACAAGCTTATTGTCAAAGAACTAGATAAGGAACCTGATACACTTTGTACACAACTCAATCAACAAACTCAAGCTAATGTGAGTTGCTATGACTTTAGAAGATAAATGATCAACATAGGGGCATGATCCCTTTGGGTTCCCCTGACATCAGTACAAAGTCAACTCTCTACAGTTAGAAAGTGACTGTTTGCACTGTACACGCAAACAGTGCAACAGTCACTTCTCAATGGGAAGGACCATGTACCAATCAAGTGACTACATCATTCAAGTGATGTCATCCAAGTTGTATTAAAAAAAAATATTACAAAAAAATATCACTTGAACACTTGACAATTCCTTCAAGCACCCCAAGTATCTGACAGTCACACATTCAATTCTTAAGTGCATCAAGAATAAAATACATCACCACTACGGGCCAGTTCCTACAACAAGTATCTTGTATGTCCATAGTTGAGTTATAACTTTGTAATTGTTCTTTATTGTAATTCCAACTTTGCTTATCTAGAAGCTTTAGTTAGAAACTCCTTGTAAACCATAAACCTTTAGTATTTGTGTCATGACTAGAGTTAGCCGTGAGTTAAAGTCCTTATTATAAGTATAGTAAAAGTGGCTTGTAATAGGTGTATTACAAGTTAGTGAGGGCTTAAGATTTTAATTCCTAGGTTGCATAGGTTGTAATATAAAGATTCCTCACAGTGAAGTTGAAATCCTACTAGTGTAGATCGTGGTTTTTTATCCCTTTGAGTAGGGATTTTTCCACGTACAAGTTTCATGTTCTATTTCCTTGCTGTTACATTAGCCTTTCTATATAGTTTGGTGGGCTCATATATTCTATCAATAAGTATTAGAGCGCGTTCTTTCTATCAAGTTAATACCTAGAAGGATCCTCATGGCCGCTCCACCAAACTTTGAAGAGGGTCAGTCTACCTATAGACCATCCAGGTTCAATGGCCAATATAATGGGAGGTGGAAGACAATGATGCATGACTTTATCATGGCTGAAGATTCCGAGCTGTGGGATGTTATATGTGATGATCCTTATGTCTCTACAAAAAGGGGAGAGATCATATTGTGACAGTGCCTAAGATGAGAAAAGAATGTAATGATGCTGATAGGAAGGCTGTGGAGAAAAATTTTTGTGCCAAGAAATTTTTGGTGTGTGGTATAGGTCCTGATAAATATAACATGATTTTTGCTTGCTAATCTTCCAAAGAGATATGTGAAGCTTTACAAATAGTACACGAAGGAACTACTCAAGTAAATCAATCTAAGATTGACATGCTCACCACTGTGTATGAACCCTTCAAAATGAAGGACGATGAATCCATTCAAGACATGCACACTTGATTCACTTTCATCGTAAATGAGCTACACTCGCTAGGTGAAATCATTCCTAGGAACAAGATCGTGAGTAAAAATTTTAGAGTATTGCCCAGTTCTTGGGAGAGTAAAGTGAATACTAATACTGAAGCAAAGGATTTGCAGTCGCTGACTATAGATGAGCTGGTTGGGAATCTGAACACCCATGAAATAAAGAAGAAGAAGAAGAATGACAGTGAAAGAAGAGAACCAAAGAAGAAAATAACCCTGTACTCAAGGAAGAAAGCAATGATTCAAGTGGTGAGGATATTGACATGACTTACCTAACCAGAAAGATTCAGAAAATGGTTCGAAGAAATGGAGGTATACCAAAGAGGGGAAGCTCTAGCAAGCCAAAGAATTATGACCATTATCATAAGTGTGGAAAGCCATGTTATTTCATCAAAGGTTGCTATCTCCTGAAGCAAGAACACTTCAAACACAACTCTGACAAAGCGGCCAAGAGGAACCCGATTCCTGATAAACTTTTCAAAAGAAAGAACGCCGCTGACAATGTTATGAAGCAAGCTCTTGCAGCATAGAAAGATTCTTCCAGCGAGTCTAAAGAAGTAGATGATGCAAGTGATAGATAAATGAAGTCAGTTGAAAGTGAAGCAAATGAGTATGACTCCATATTTTCTTTGATGGCTCAATCAGATGATGATGAAGACAATGACAAGGATGAGGTAAATTTTTGGGATATTCAGAGAAATTTGAAGTCCCACTCTCCTAAAAAACTCATGTCATTAGCTAATGTGGTAATTGATGCTTACTATAGTCTTGTATATGATAATGATGCCTTAACTATGGAGTTAGGAGATGCTAAGCAATCGAGATAACTCGATGGTTTGTGTGGAAACTTTAGATAATCTGGAAAATGAAAAGGAGTTTCTAACTTAGAAAATACTTGTGTAGAACACAAAACAGATAATTTGATAGTAGTAGTAGTTGATCTAAAAGAAACCGTTGAGAATTTCACTAAAGAAAAAGATGCCTTAGTGGAAAAAGTGGTTGTTATTGAGCAGTAAAGAGACATCTTTTAGTGATGATTATAGACTTAAAGGAAATAATAGAGGAACTCAAAGATGAATGTAGGCTTGGGAATCCTGAAAAAGGAAAAGAAGTGGCTAGTGAGGCACATATTAAACTTGAAAGCGAGTTAAATACTATAAAAACTAGTTTGTATGTTGAACTTGAAAATTAGACAATTTCAAGCAGAATTGGAAAGAGTAAAAAGTGGTGTTGAGAAGTCTCTTAAGTGGACATGGTCCTCGGATGTTATTACTATCATGTACGTTAACAATGGTGGAAACAGGTATGGAATATGGTTTCAAAGGGAGAGTACTCCTTATGACCCTCATAGCAAGTACGTCATTGTACCTGATAATTGGTTGTGTACCCACTGTGGGAACAATGAGAATTTCAAGTAAAATTGCCAAGCCAGGGTTCAGTCTCTTCGGAAAAATAAAGTTTTTGCTGAAAGAGGACCAGGTGCCACTTATAAAAAGCGCATGTTACCTGCATATACTAGAAGAAAACTTATTCATCCCCTTTCATATTACAAGGGACCCAAACTTGCTTGGGTTCCTAAATCTAACCCTTGATTTTCTTATACAGGAAAGGAAGGAGTCAACACTGATTCATGGACAGTGGATGCTCAAAGCACTTGACTGGGAATGCCATGGACTTCCTTTCACTACAAGCCCTGAAAGGAGGGAGTGTATCCTTTGGAAATGGGAAAAATGGAGTACATTCTTGGTGTTTGAAAACTGATAAATTACCCACTCACTCAATTGAGAATGTGTTCTATTCAATTGTCTTAAATACAGTCTCTTGAGTGTTTCTCATATATGTGATAAAGGAAACAATGTGGAGTTCTTGTCAAAGATATGCACACTTACAAAGCTAGTAATGGGTGAAGTGATACATGTGGATAAAAGATACAAGAATATCTATGTTGATAATTTTGAGTCCCTACAAAGTAGTGATCTGAGCTGCTTGAAAGCAGTTGATAATGACGCTGAACTATAGAACAGAAGGCTGGGGCATGAAAGCTTCTCTATACTGACTAAGCTAGTTCACAAGAACCTGGTTCGTGGTCTGCCTAAGTCAAAGTTCAAAGAGCACAAAGTTTGTGATGCATGCGCTAGAGGAAAGCATGTGAAATCCTCGTTCAAGCCAAAAAAGGATGTCAGCACCTCAAAACCACTTGATCTCCTTCATATGGATCTATTTGGTCCTATAAGAGTACAAAACAGGAAAGGAAAAAGATACATTTTTATGATAGTGGATGACTATTCCTGATTCACTTGGACTATGTTCCTTAGAAAAAAAATATAAGACCTTTGAAGTTTTCGTAGTCTTTGTGAAGAAAATTCAAGTGAAGATGGAATCAAAAGTAACATGTATTAGATCAAATCATGGAATAAAATTTGACAATACTAAGTTTGATGAATTATGCAACGAGAATGGAATCACCCAGAACTTCTCGGCCCCAATAACTCCACAACAAAATGGAGTTTTGGGAAGAACAAAACCCTTGAATAAATGGCATGAACAATGCTTATTGTTAGTGGGATTGCAAAGAACTTTTGGGCTGAAGCTATCAACACTGCCTGCTACTTAGTGAACATGTGCATGATTAGGTATCTGTTAAACACAACTCCATATGAGTTGTTGAATGGAAAGCCCAAGCTGACTCACTTAAGAATATTTGGGTGCAAATATTATGTTCTCAACAATGGAAAGGATCAGCTTGGAAAATTTGATACTAAGAGTGATGAAGAAATTTTTCTGGGGTACTCTTCTCAAAGTAAAGCCTACACTGTATACAACAAACAGACTCAGTGCGCTGAGGAGAGTATACACGTAATCTTTGATGCGTCATCTCTCTCCTTTGAGAAGAGCAAAAAGGATGATAAAGATGCAAAGCCTCTGCTAGTTCCAGGAGAGGTCTTTGATATGGCAAATTGAAAGGCATATATTATGAGTCAAGTGAAGAAGACATGTGAAGACAATGCTATCTCTTCCTCATCAGCCATAGAGGAACCGGGTATTACAATTGCAACCACTGAATTTGAAGAAAGAATGGTTGAGGCAATTCAAAGTACTTCACATGTAGCAGAAAGTAGGATACAAGGGAACCAGTCAGGCTTACCCAACTCCTCTACAAAATGACTCAAGTGCTAAATTGGAAACATAAAATCTCCCATCCTCTCGATAACATAATTACTCCTCTAGATTCAGGAGTCCAAACCAGATCAAAAGTTAGAAATTCACTTGCTTTCTTAGCATTTCTCTCCCAAATGAAGCACAAAAACATCATGGAAGCCTTAAAAGATGCAGACTGGATCACATGCATGCTAGATGAGCTGCATCAAATTGAAAGGAACAAAGTATGGCACCTGGAAATACTACAAGGAATAAGGCAAGGCTAGTGGTCGAATGCTACAATCAGGATGGAGGAATTGATTATGATGAGATTTTTGCTCCGATTGCTAGTGGTCCAAGCTCTCAAAATCCTCATTGCCTTTGCATCACATATGGAATTCACATGTTCCACATGGATGCTAGAAATGCTTTTCTGAATGGTTTCCTCAAGAAAGAAGTCTATGTAAAACAATCTCCAGGTTTTAAATGTCATGAACACCCAGAATATGTGTTCAAATTGGACAAGGCACTGTATGGATTGAAATATGCTCCTTGAGCTTGGTATGAAAGTTTGTCAAAGTTTCTCATATAAAATGGTTTTGCAAAAGGAAAAATTGACAACACTTTGTTTCTGAAGAAACGAGGGGGGAAACTGCTCATTGTTCAAGTATATGTTGATGATGTTAGTTTTGGGGAAATAGGTGATTCACTATGTGAGGAATTTGCAAAACTTATGGGAACTGAGTTAGAGATGAGCATGATGGGTGAGTTGAATTTCCTCTTAGGTTTATAGTACCTTAGGTTCATGTTTTGATGATCTAACAAACTTACTATCAACGAACTAGATAAAAAACCTGAGACACTTGGTACATAACTCAATCAACGGACTCAAGCTAATGTGAGTTGCTATGACTTTAGAAGATATAGAATAAACACAGGGACATGATCCCCTTGGGTTCCCCTAACATCAGTATAAAGTCAACTCTCTACAGCTGAAAAATGAGTGCATGCACTGTACACGCAAACAGTGCAGCACAATACAACAGTTCCCTCTCATTGGGAAGGACCTTGTACCAACCAAGTGACTACATCATTCAAATGGTGTCATCCAAGTTGTATTAACAATAAACATTATAAAAAAACATCACTTGAACACTTGATAATTCATTCAATCACTCCAACAATATCTAACAATCAAGCATTCAATTCCCAGGTGCAATAGAACACCACTACGGACCGGTTCCTACAACAAGTATTTTATATGTCCTTTAGTTGAGTTGTAACTTTATCATTGTTCTTTATTGTAATTCTTACTTTGCTTAACTGGAAGCTTTAATTAGAAAACTTTGTAAACCAAAAAACTTTAGTATTTGTGTCATGACTAGAGTTAGTCATGAAAGTAAGTCTTTGTAATATGTGTATTGCAAATTGGCTTGTAATAGGTGTATTACAAGTTAGTGAGAGATTAAGAGTTTAATTCTTAGGTTGCATAGGTTGTAATCTAAAGATTTTTCGCAGTGAAGTTGAAATCCTGCCAGTGTAGGTCGTGATTTCTTTATCCCTTTGATCAGGGATTTTTCACGTAGAAGTTTCTTGTTCCATTTACTTACTGTTGCATTAGACCTATATGTGGAAGTCTATACAAGACCTGGTCTCTATATAGTTTGATGGACTCATATATTCTGTCACTAAACATATTTGTATAACTCAGTTAAGATATAACAAGTTACTATTCAGTAAAAAAAGGATTTTAACAATTAGCCCAGTGTATGCACTCATCACCTCACGTACACGGTTTTCGCATATCACAAATTGTTACTATAGTACCAAATCCTAAAGGGATTTCCCACACACAAAGTTAGGCAAGTCACTTACCTCGAACCAAGCTCAATCAGTCAATAAGATGCCTTTTCCTTGACTTTCCGACTCGAATGGCCCAAATCTAGCTAAAAGCAATCTTATAATATAAATATAACTATAAGAAACTAATCTAATTAGCAAAATCAAGACTTTAAAAAGAAATTAAAAAATCACCCCAAAATGTTGACACGGGCTTACGTCTCGGAATCAGGTAAAAATTATAAAATCCAACAAGATTTGACCTATGCATAAATTACACAAATCCGATACCAAAACCTCAATTAAAATATCAAAAATTGGCGTAAGAATCTTCCACCTTCTTCCCCCAATTTCTCAATCCATATCTTTAATTAAATGATGAAATAAATGATGGATTAGTGGAATATAACCAAAAACGAGTCAAGAATCCTTACCCAAATATTTTCTCTGAAAATCCCGCAAAGTCTCACCTCAACCTGAGCTCTCCATCGCAAATTATGAAGAAAATGGTAAACCCTCTATTGAAATGTTTAAATCTTCAAAATTGCTATGCATCACGGCTGCGGGACCCACATTGCAATCGCAAAGAAAAATAAGTCACAACTACTACAATGGCCTACGTGAATGCAAACCCCCCACAGACGCGAAAGCAAAGCTTCACCTTCCTAATCCGTCGCGAACAAATGCATCATTATGTGATCACATAGGATAAACGTGTGGTGACACAACGGACCTGCTCCTCTACGCAAATGCGAGGTCCCTATCACGAACGTGCAGACTAGAGACCTTAGTGCTTTGCGAACGCAACGGCAATAATCTCAGTGATCTCCAACTCCTCTATGCGAACGCAGGAGAACCTTCGCGATCGCGTAGAAGGAAACCAGATGCTCTAGATAAATGAACTTCAGCCATCTTCTAAGACTAATTCCCAATCCGTTAACAATCAAATATTCACCCAATGCCCCTGGGACCTCAACCAAATCTATCAACAAGTCCTAATACATCATAAAAACTTAGTTGAGCCTTCAAATCACATCAAACAACACAAAAAATACAATCTCACCCCAATTCAAGCTTAATGATCTTTAGAAATCCCAACTTCTACAAACATTGTCGAAACTTATCAAAATACGGCTGATTAACCTCAAATTTTGCACACAAGTCATATCCAACTTCTGAAATCAGAATCCGAGCCCAATATCAAAAAGTCCAATCCCAGCTAAACTTTTCAAAAAATTTCCCAATTTTCTAAATTTCGCTAAATAATGCTGAAATGACCTATAGACCTCTAAATCACTATCGAACGCATTCCTTAGACCAAAATCATTATATGAAGGTATCGAAATCGATGAAACTCAATTCCAAAATCGTCTTCATACAGATCAAACTACGGTCAACTCTTACAACTCAAACTCCACACTTAGGGACTATGTGCCTCATTCCACTCCAAAACTCCACCGAACCCAACACCAAGCACCCCGACAAATCGAGTAAGCATAAAATGAAATAGAGGGATCAATAAATAGAGGATCAGAGGTAAACTCTCAAAACGACCAGCCTGATCGTTACACAAAACCTCCACTAAACCACATTTTCTTTCCCACTCAGTAACAGTTTCCACTATTTTGTATTATTTAGGCACTAGGGACCACATAATTTAATTAACAAGGCTTCCTATTATGATATTAATTTCAAAATTTTGAAATTTATTTCCATCATAATAAATTACGAATTATTCCACTAAAAATTCGTAATTTCACTCCTTAGTTCAATTTCGAAATTCTTCCATAAAACCTTATTTAACTCCCCATAAGACTAATCAATCAAATTTAATTACTGGCTATTTAATTTATCGATTACTTCCTTTAGATTTACACTTAACTTATTTCATGTGTCGGATACAAAATCCACCGGCCGGGTTTACACATGAAAACTTATAAGCTTTCATAAAGGAGTATCATCAATCTCAAAATCGAGACATGGATTCCATCAACTAATTATTACTTCGCCAATGTATATCAATGTTATCCAATTTACTAGGTTTATTGACTCGCGAAAGAATCTCGCCTTTTTTTAATAAATCAAAACTACAAGTGACATACACAGCTAATAATAATTATATCAGGAGTAAGAGTATAAGTACATTAAATGGACTAGAGAAATTTTTATAAAGTCAGTATAAAATACTCATCTCTACTTGATCCGTTCAATACATACAAAATGTATTAGCACAAGAAGTTAGAAGTAAACCATTCCCATAATCAAGATAAATTATATTTAATCTTGTGCTACAATCATTCCGATGATTTGTCCAATTCCATCATTAGATTGTGAACATTAACTTTAATGTCTTACAAGAACCGATAATTAAATCTTCTGTGTATAAGCTAAACTCTATACACTAAATCATTTACTATATAAGCAATGGACTCACAAACCAACACATGATCTATTTAAAATAAAATTTTATTGAATTTAAACAAGTAAATAAACAATTGTTCATAAAGAATAATATAACAATATGCATGGCTTATAGTATATTCTAACAAAACCAGCCAAAAAAATGGTTGAAAACACCCCAAAAAATGCAGCAAAGCTAGTTGTGATATAGCTGTGAACCAGGTGTGAAACACCTGAACAAAAGCCTAAAACGACCACTTGAAAGCACCATGAACATCCCATGAACACCCTCTTCTCCACCACTAAACCATCTTTAGAACTCCACAAATCTCCATCAAAAACTGCCCATTTTCACACACAAAATGGTAGAGTCAATGGCGAGATCCCGTTCGAGAGGTCAGCGTTAGAGGTGGCCTATTCGAGGTTTTCCATTTGTAGTTCTTTGTTCAATTCCATTCGTCGACTTAGAGTCGGCCCTTTTTTCCGTTGCAATATAATTTTCGTCACAAGGTCCATTTTCATCTAAAATCCCCATAATATATTCGCTCTAATTGGTTTATGTCTAATCTTCTATTTTGTTTCCATACTTTATGTTAGGGGCGTTCGTAAAAATCCGGAAAATCGAATCAAACCGAAAATCAAATTAAATATTTACCAAAAAAATCAATGCTTTTCAGTTTAGTTTGATTTTGGTTTTGAATTCTAAAACCGATCAGATTTGGTTTGTTTATTGTTTTAATCAGAAAAAACCGAAAAAATGAACCAAACCGACTATAAGAGTAACTATTTCAAATTCATTATTACACACACACACAAAACTTCAAAAAAATTATGATAAATGTTAATAGTTTGCACTTTTAATATAGTTCTTTACCTTTACATTCTAATTTAATTAATATAAGTGTAAGAATTCATTTCGTGTTAAAAATAATATATTTTTAATTGAGCCCGTAAATTATTCATCACTATTTAATTCAATTATCATCAATATATCTTGGTAAATAATAGATTTCTAAAAGGGCAATTGATTTTACATTAAAAATGTGGTCGTTAAATATGTGTTTGGCATCGTATGTCGTATATTTAAGAAAAAAACTGACAAATAACCGCAAAAATCCAAAAATTGACAAAACTCGACATACATCGAATCGAGAAAAAACCAACTTAATTGGTTTGATTTGATTCTAATATTTGAAAAACAAACTTACATGATTTGATTTTTTTTCGGAAAAAATCAATCCAAGCCGAACTATAAATCCTCATACTTTAAGTGAATGTTCCCTGTTTTTATTTATTTGATTTGATTTGATGTGTTGAGCCTTTGTTTAAATTAAGGGATGTTTACCTAAATATGACATATAGCAAACCTTATTACCATTATTGTGCCTTGTTTGGTTATTACCCACATATTCAATGTTTTCGTTACCAAATATGTACCAAACCATGTGTGGCTGATTTTATAGCCTAAAATTGCGCCACATTTTAAGGCTCCCAATTAATATTTGATTCTGTCCTAATTAAAGCATCAATCAAAAACGGTAAAAAATCTTAGCCAGCGTGAATCTCTCCAGATTTCAGTTTCGAAAATCACTCATTCTTCTACAGCAAATACCAAAAATCATATACAATTTTCAGCGTGAGAAATTGTATTTCTCTCCAGATTTCTGTTTCGAAAATCTCTCATTCGTGTACATCAAATACCGAAAATCTGAATTTACAGCGTGATAGTCAATAAAATTGTAGTTCTTCCAGATTTCAGTTTCGAAAATCACTCATTCTTCTACTTCAAATACCGAAAATCAGAATTGACAGCGTGATAGTCAATCAGTGCGGAGGTTCTACAATGTCAAAAATCCTGATAATGCTGAAATCTAATGGTTATTGGGATAACTATGGCAGATTCCGAGATTTTGAAGTTGATGCCATTTTGGTTGATGATAATGCAAGCTACAGTCTACAATTGCAGAATAATTATCGATTGATACATTGGATAAAATTATAGAATAAAATACTTGTAGTAAGGCTGTAGTTAATTGTAGTCAGTTTGTAATTGCTTGTAGTCAGTTTGTAGTTAATTATAGTCAGTTTGTAGTTACTTGTAGTCAGTTTGTATTTAATTGTAGTTAGTTTGTAGTTAATTGTAGTCAGTTTGTAGTTAATTGTATTCAATTTGTAATTAATTGTAGTCAGTTTGTAGTTAATTGTAATGTTTAATAAATATGTCTGAAAATTGGATTTTTCTGTAGCTACTGGCTTGTATGTGTAGCTGAGAACTGCAAATGGCATTTCAAGGCAACGTCTATTCATGATTCTTCATTGTTCAAGATAAGAAGTTTTAGCCGACAACACACATGCTGCCGAATGGACGAAACATTCATAAAGCGCAAGTGTACTGCAACAGTAGTTGGTAGCATTGTCGTTCCAAAGTATTATGATCCTAAGACTGTTTATACGCCAAAGGACATACAAACTGACATATTATCCGAACATGGAGTGAACCTAAGCTACATGCAAGCATGGAGAGCAAAGGATAAAGCATTATAGTTTTTGAGAGGGAATCTATTGTGTAACTTTTCTACGTTTTGACTATAATAAAGAAGTTTACTCATATATTTGAGTAATGTAAACTATTGGCAGATTGTAGTTATAATGTACTGTAAGTGTGTTCTAAATGTGTTACCTTGAATCACCTAATGTGAATTTGTAGTTAAACTGTATTTCAATTTATATATATGCAAATGTAGTTATATTGAATTTTACTTAGCAGTAGTTCAAATTTTTGTAGTTATATGAACTTTGTAGCTAATTGTAGTCAGTTGTAATTAAGTGTAGTATTTAATAAATATGTCTGACTAATATATTTTTTTTGTATCTACTTGCTTGTATATGTAGCTGAAAACTGCAAATGGCATTTACATGCAACGTCAATTCATTATTCTTCATTGTTCAAGATAAGAAGTTTTAGCCGAAAACACAACAGCTGCCGAATGGACGAAACATTCATACAGCGCAAATGTACTGCAACAGTAGTTTGTAGCATTGTCATTCCAATTTGTAGCTATATGCATTTGTAGTTATATGTAGTTCAATTGTAGTTCAATTGTAGTGATTGTAAATAAATAATTTATTCCCACAATTATATAAGAACTGACAGTTATATAAAATGGCAACTGAAGGTATTATATAAAAGTAACTCCAACATTAATGTATAAGATAATAAAAATTGTATATGCTATTAGATATTAGATAGCTAGAATACTCGAGTAGAAGACAAAGCTGTTACAGCAAATATGCTATTAGATAGCTCGAATACTCGTGTATAATGTATATTCATGAAAATTTGTTCATTACAACCAAAATGACCTAATGTTTACATTGTGTTCCAATCCAACTACCAAATATGAACAATATAGTCTACTTCTTCTTTTCAGAATCAACAACAGCATATGCCAAGATAGAGAGAAAATGATTTTGCAGAGGGTTTCGGACTTTGTTACAACAGTAGGACTGAAAATATGACGGATGAAATTCTCGATATGAAACAGTGCAACCTTCGACAATGGCGGATGAAATAAGAGGAGAGAGAGAGAGAAATCTGTTTTAGTAAACAAACGTGCGGGAAGGATAATTAAAAAAGGGAAGAAATCATGGGTTTTGTTTGTAAGAGAGAAAAACGTGTAGAATAAAATCTGAAAAGATTTTCAGTTCCACAAATCAAGGCTATAATTAATAAGTTGATATTTAAACCTTAAATATAATTTTGGTACATAAATTGAAAGGTGGTATACTTAAATGTAATAAACACAAATCTTAAACATGGGTGCTAATAAAGTTTGCTATATGGTATATATATGTAAAAATCCCTTAAATTAATTAGTAAAAGCTAGTACGTAATCTTCTTACTGTAATTATGTTTAGATTCAAATGCTACGTGGGCAACTGTTCGGTCTTGCATGTTTTTGACTGAAATTTGTTAATTAACCCATCTCTCTTTTACTACAAATATTTTTGTACTTAAAGTCATGAATAAGTTCCATAAATCTTACGCTTCTCCATAATAATTTCCATAAAGACTTTCACAGTGAACCATTAAAGTAGCGTAAGATTAATAACATGATCATCGCGTTGCTTAAAGTGTGATTAACAATATAATTGTCAGTTATGAGTTCGATGTAAGATATATGGATTTATATCTAGATATATGGACTTATATCTACACACATATGAACAATATATGGATAATTATATGTTATGTGCTATCTTTTGGTTTGGCCTAATTATGTGGTCTTATGGACATTATGTTAAGGGGGCCAATGTGTTGTCATACTAAAGTGTAGGACTAATGTGTAGATACCCAAAAGGGTAACCTTAGTTTATGATGGGCTAACTAAGGTTACAAATGTAACTATGGTTACATGAATGCTTGTGACTCTTGAGTTTTGTAACTCTTGCAAGACATAACTCAAGACATAACTTTTGTCTTGTAACTCTTGTCTCTTGGGTTATGTAACTCCTAGAGTTATAAAGTGGGGTTATGGTTCCCACCCTAGTGGAAGACAAGTTCTTCTTCTTCCCATTGAATCAAGAACCATATTGTCCATTGTCTTGCAAATAGGGTGGAAAACCATAAGCCAAATTTTGATAATTGTCATAACACTATTATTGTGAACCTTTTCATATATTGTTGAGTATTGTGGATACATTCTTGTGGGGACAAATATACTTCAAGAAACTTGAAGGAAGGCTAAAGGAGTTCACAACAAAGGACAATCATCAAAAGGAGGCTCAACATTTCCACATATGGATTCAGGTTAGCTTCCGCTCATGTAGTTTATGTATCCGAATTATTCGAAATGAAGGTTGTTGTCTTTAGTAGGAATCATAATCCTAACAATTGGTATCAGAGCCACCCTTCAATTTTGGATAATTTGGATGTTCATAAGGTTCATGTTATATTAGGATTCATGTTAAAGTATAATTAGAATTTTGTTTATGAAATTCTACCATGAAATAGCATGATAGCATGATCTTATGAATGCTATGATTTGATTCAGTTTGATGTTTTTATATCATGTTAAAACGTTGAATATAGCATGATTTAGTTGGTAAATAACATGTTTTCATGTTTAAAGATTCATGTTAAAAATCATGTTATAATTCAGAAAAAGTATACACTGTACAATCGATTGTATACACTCCAGTGAGATGAAGTTTTTAAATTATACCTGACAATCGATTGTCTGGATTTAACAATCGATTGTCTGGTCCAGTAACTTAGAAAAATTTTTCCTTGTCACATCCAGTGACTTAAAATTTTTTTAGAAAAAACCAAACAATCGATTGTCTGTGTTGACAATCGATTGTCTGGTCCAGTAAAGTTTAAGAAAAACGTTTCAACTCTCTTAAGTTTCAGTGAATGTTAATTGTTTTATAGTCCATCAATTCTTATATATTATAGAATTGTCCAATTCAGTAAACAACGATTAATATTCAAGTGTTACGTATCCAATCATGTAACACATTAAGTTAAGATTCATAAAATGGCTTAAGGAACTAAAGTTGATTGCATCTAATATTTTAGTTTTTCAATTGAAGCATTATGTTGCCAAAGTAACCTCTATTGTGTAGATTGATTAATTATAAAATATGAGATGACTGTGGATGTTAGTCTTCCATGCGTTTAACATCGGCCCAAAGGAAGGTGTTATTTGGCAGGAATTCGAACATTCTTGTGGTGGTAAATATGAGATGATTATTTGGTTTTCCATGTGAATATTAAATCGGCCCAAAGGAAGGTTTAATATTTGACAGGAGTTTATTGTCTATGTTTGATCACAACACCAAGAGTACCACTTACAAGTTGATTTTCTGTCCAAAGACTAAAATCAATGTTGTGCTAGGTATCTTGTAATGGGAAATGCCTAACTTTGAATCTATAAAGTTAAAGTTCAAGTTTTGTAAGCATGTATTTAGTAATCCTTTGTTCAATTTTCAGTAAACTCTTCTGCTTCTACGATCTCTGCCAATATCAATAGCATCCCTGTGCTTAACGGCACTAACTTTAAGGAATGGAAAGAGAATGTAATGATCGTTCTCGGTTGCATGGATCTTGACTTAGCCCTTCGGACTGAGCAACCTACTCCTCTTGAGGATACATCCTCTCCTAATGAAAAGAGAGCGATGGAGAAGTGGGAACGCTCGAATCGCATGAGTCTAATGATCATGAAGCGTGCAATTCCAGAATCATTCAGGGGCACTATGAATGATGAACCTAATGCCAAAGTTTTCCTTGAAAACCTCGAACAGCGTTTTATTCAAAACGAAAAGGCGGAAACAAGTGCACTATTGAGTAAACTTGTTTCTATGAGGTATAAGGGCAAGGAAAACATTAGGGAGTACATTTTGGAAATGTCTCATCTTGCTTCGAAACTTAAGTTACTCAAGCTAGTATTACCTGAGGAACTGCTTGTGTACTTTGTTTTGATATCCCTTCCGGCACACTTTAATCAGTTTAAGGTCAGTTATAACTGCCTGAAGGAGAAATGGACTCTTAATGAGCTCATTTCACATTGTGTGCAAGAAGAGGAAAGGATTAAGCAAGATAAGGCAGAAAGTGCTCATTTGGCATCTTCTTCTAAGGCATCCTCTTCAAGGGATACTAAGAAGAGGAAAAATAAGGAAGTTGCGGTTGTAAGGCCCAAGATTAAGCAACATAAGGAACCTAAGGTTGAAATTACTGGATTAGGTTGCTTTCTCTGTAATGGGACTGATCATGTAAAGAGAGATTGTACCAAGTACCATGCCTGGCGTGCGAAAAAAAGGTACATTTCTGTCTCTTGTTTGTTCTGAAGTTAATATAATTTCGGTACCTAAGGATAATTGGTGGGTAGGTTATGCTGCTCACATAAAGATATCTATGCAGGGTTGCCTGAACTGCCGAAAACCAAAAGATGGTGAAAGATACATCTATGAGGGTGACGGCAAGAAGGTGCCAGTTGAAGCTATTGGCAAATTTAGGCTGTTGTTTAAGACCGGTTTTCATTTAGATTTGGATGAGACTTTTATTGTACCGTCTTTTAGACGGAACTTAATTTCAGTTCCCCAATTGGACATATCCGGTTGTAAATGTACATTTGGGGATAATAAAGTCTCTTTCGGAATTCAAATCTTATTGGTACTGGTGTTTTATCAACATTTGATAGCTTATATTTGGTTGATACAATAACTTCAAATAAAGAAACTTCGCATACAAGTTTAAGTGGTACTAAAACAAAAGTTAACTAATGAGAATTCTATTTCACTCTGGCATAAACGTTTGGGTCATATATCCATTCAAAGAATTCAGAAACTCGTGTCAGAAGGAATTCTTGATCCTCTTGATTCCTCAAATTCGGAAATTTTGTATTGAGTGTATCAAGGGAAAACAAACAAACAAGAACTAGATTAGGTGCTAAGAGAGATTCGGACGTCTTAGAATTGATACATACGGATATTTGTGGGCCATTTCCTACTCCTTGTCGGAATGGTCAACAATACTTTATCACATTCATAGACGATTACTCTCGTTATGGGTACCTATATCTTATTCATGAAAAGTCCCAATCCATATTAAAAACCGTAGCTTATATTCTTAATAGAGTTCCAACTGCAGCTACAATAAAAACCCCATATGAACTTTGGATTGGGCATAAACCCGGTATTCGGCATTTTCACATTTGGGGTTGTCCAGCTGAGGCAAGGCCTTATAGGCCGAACGAAAAGAAACTGGACACTAAGACGGTTAGTAGCTATTTTGTTGGATACTCTGGAAAATTCAGGGGTTTTAAGTTTTATGATCCCACATCACGAACTATTTTTGAGACGGGAAATGCTAGGTTCTTTGAGGATATTGAGTTTGGGGGGTGGGGAGATAAAGTTGTTAGAGATTTTGTCTTTGAGGAAGAACATGTGTCTTTCCCTCAAGTTGTTGAAGCAACTCCGGTTCAAGACAATCTCGAAAATCTCCCCCATCAGGATCCTGATATAACTAATGAAAATCAAACTCAACAACCTCAAGAAACTGAAATGCCATTAAGGAGATCCACTAGAGAGAGGAGAAATGCAATTTCGGATGATTATTATGTATTTCTCCAAGAACAAGAAAGTGATATTGGACTTGATGAAGATGATCCAATCAACTTCCGTCAAGTCATTAAGTGTTCTAACTCTCAAAAGTGGATTGATGCCATGAATGATGAGATGAAGTCTATGAGCGATAATGACGTTTGGGAGCTTGTTACGTTGCCCGAAGGTACGAAACCTATTGGTTGTAAATTGATTTTTGAAACCAAAAGGGATTCAGGGGGCAATGTTATTAAGTACAAAGCTCGTCTTGTCGCAAAAGACTACACTCAGAAAGAAGGCATTGATTATAATGAGACTTTCTCTCCAGTTTCATCGAAAGACTCTTTCAGGACTATAATGGCATTAGTAGCACATTTTGATCTTGAGCTTCATCAAATGGATGTTAAGACTGTTTTTCTTAATGGTGACATTAAGGAAACAATTTATATGGTGCAACCTGAAAACTTTGTTTCGGATGAATCAGAGAAGAAGGTTTGCAAATTAAAGGAATACATCTATGGGCTCAAGCAAGCTTCTCGTCAATGGTATTATAAGTTTCATGCAGTCATTACATCTTTTGGTTTTGAATCGAATATTGCTGATGACTGTATATACCATGAGTTCAGTGGGAGTAAGTATATTTTTCTGGTTTTATATGTCGATGACATACTGCTTGCCTGTAACGATATAGCATTATTACTTGAAACTAAGAAATTTCTTTCAAAGAAATTTGAATTGAAAGATCTTGGTGAAGCTTCTTTTGTATTAGGAATTCAGATACAACGAGATCGCTCTAAAGGTGTTCTCGGTCTGTAACAAAAGGGCTATATCGATAAGGTTCTGAAAAGATTTGGCATGCAGGATTGTAAACCAGGCAACACCCCTGTTACTAAGGGAGACAAGTTTTGTCTCAAACAGTGCCCAAATAATACTTATGAAATTTCGGAAATGCAGAAGACGCCTTATGCTTCGGCGGTAGGTAGTCTGATGTATGCTCAGGTATGTACACGACCTGATATAGTATACATTGTTGGGATGTTAGGCAGATATCTAAGCAATCCGGGTATGGACCATTGGTAGGCAGCCAAAAGGGTCATGAGGAACATACATAGAACAAAGGATTACATGCTTACATATTGGAGTTCGGACCAGTTTGAGATCATCAGGTATACCGACTCCAATTTTGCCATTTATGCTAATAACATATGTAACCATGGTTGCATATGTTAATAACAACAGTAGTTTGACGAAAGCAAAACATAAGGACGTCAAATTTCGGGTTGTTAAAGAAAGAGTACAAAATGGACAATTGTGCATTAAGTACATAAGTACAAACTCCATACTTGCGGATCCGCTCACTAAGGGATTGACACCAAAAGTATTTCTTGAGCATATTGCTTGTATGGGTGTCAAATCAGATAAGGATTATGTATTTTAGTGGGAGTTTGTATTGCACATTTATGTATTGTTCATTATATTCAGAAATTCAGTAATTCAGTTATATCTGCGCAGATATTCAGTTTTAAAGTTTTTGTACTCTTACAGTTTAAGTATGATCTCAATAAAGAGAACCAGTTGGAAATAGACATTCTATTGACCACACTTTATGTTATTTCCATGCTACATACCTACACTTGATCCATGTCGTTGGTTATATTGATATACGTGATCTATGATTGGTTCTAGTTACGAATGAGTAACGACGAGCTCTTAGGTCCTATGTTGGTATGATTGATGGACCGGATTGTTCATGACAATATTATTGTGATAGCAATTTTGTGCACCTAAGGTTTGTAACATATAATATTAAGGTTTGTACATATGTATGTATATCTCGTCCAAGTGGGAGATTGTAAGATATATGGATTTATATCTAGATATATGGACTTATATCTACACACATATGAACAATATATGGATAATTATATGTTATGTGCTATCTTTTGGTTTGGCCTAATTTTGTGGTCTTATGGACATTATGTTAAGGGGGCCAATGTGTTGTCATACTAAAGTGTAGGACTAATGTGTAGATACCCAAAAGGGTAACCTTAGTTTATGATGGGCTAACTAAGGTTACAAATGTAACTATGGTTACATGAATGCTTGTGACTCTTGAGTTTTGTAACTCTTGCAAGACATAACTCAAGACATAACTTTTGTCTTGTAACTCTTGTCTCTTGGGTTATGTAACTCCTAGAGTTATAAAGTGGGGTTATGGTTCCCACCCTAGTGGAAGACAAGTTCTTCTTCTTCCCATTGAATCAAGAACCATATTGTCCATTGTCTTGCAAATAGGGTGGAAAACCATAAGCCAAATTTTGATAATTGTCATAACACTATTATTGTGAACCTTTTCATATATTGTTGAGTATTGTGGATACATTCTTGTGGGGACAAATATACTTCAAGAAACTTGAAGGAAGGCTAAAGGAGTTCACAACAAAGGACAATCATCAAAAGGAGGCTCAACATTTCCACATATGGATTCAGGTTAGCTTCCGCTCATGTAGTTTATGTATCCGAATTATTCGAAATGAAGGTTGTTGTCTTTAGTAGGAATCATAATCCTAACATTCGATTCTCATGGCACTGAGTGTGATATTTAATTTCAAACTTCAAGTATGCGTTTATGTGATTTGATCTCATAAATTCAAATAATAAAGACAACAACAATAACAATAACAATAATAATAATAATAATAATAATAATAATAATAATAATAATAATAATAATAATAATAATAATAATAATAATAAATATGCTGTAAATCACGGTTGCGTTTCACATGGCATGGTTTGTAATATGTAACAACACGATAAGTGCACGAAATCATAATTTGTTCAAGAAATAACTCCATAAATACTGAAAAGTAGTTAAATTTTTAGTTAAAAGTGGTAAAAGATAAAGACACAGGTCTAAAACATGTAATAATGAGATAATTAAGCCAAATATTAATGTTAAGTGACCGTGCTAAACTACGAAACTCAGGAGTGCCTTACACCTTCTCCCGGATCAATAGAATTTATTGCCCGGTCTTTTGTGTTTGCAGACCATAAATAGAGCCAATTTCCTTGATTTGGAATTTTAAAATAAACCCGTGGCTTGGATGACCGTCATAATTATTCTAAGTGGCGACTCTAATCCAAATAAATAATTTCATTTCGAATAATATCACATAAATTAAAAACTCTCTCTATTCGTTGGAAAAAAGAGATATGACAGCTCTAACAAATAATGTAAGCACGCAATTTTTCATCCTGTGATTAAATTACTCCTAAAAAGTCCAAAAATAGTCGTATAACTAGTGCTGGTTTCTATTTTATTTGAAAGGATTTTTCTCAATGTTTTGTTTGCATTCTATTGCATTTAGTTGCATTTTAGCCTAATTAGGAATACATCACATCATAAAACGTCAAAAATACTTTTATCTTTTATTTTATTGCATTTCTAACACTTTAATTTTATTTTTGGGATTTATTATATCGTTTAAATGCAAGTTAATACATGAAAACTACAAAATATATTAGTCACTTTTGCTTCTGTTTTTGCATTTTATATTTAATGAATTACTTAAGTGATTAATCTTTGTTTGAAAGGTTTAGCTAAGTTGATTTTGCATATTAGTTTATAATTAGGATATTCAATTTAGAGTGGTCCATTGTTCAAAAGCAAAAGGGAGGCCTGCTATGCTTTAAAGTGAACTGGGCCAAGGACCAAGACCCAATATTTAACCAAAAGAGACACTCCATCCCCCAATACCTCAAAAGAGACAACGGATCCCGTCTTCCCCTCTTTTTTAAAAACGCTAGCCGTCCTTATTCCTCCTATTCTCTCCGAAACCAGACCCCCTCTCGAAAAACTAAAAAACCTAGCCGCCTTCCTTCTCTTCCTCTTCTTCTTCTCTCTCGAGCAGCCACTCAATTCAGCAGACCCTTTTCTCTCATGTCATACGCACTCATCTACACATATATAGATCTAAAAAAGGAAACTCTTCAAATTTCAAAAACCGAATCTAAAAACAAAGGCTCTAAAAAAGGATGAAGATTTCAATGAAGACTTGGAAGTTTAGTGGGTCACTGAAAATTTTAAAGCTCAAATACTCTTCTTGGGTTTCTATAGATGTCACGACCTAAAAACTACGAACGATTGTGATGGCGCTTAACACTGCCTTTAAGAAAGCTAACAGTGAATTATTAATTTTATTACTCATTTTAGTATTTTTGAAATCATAATTCTCATCAATTAAATAGTAAGAAATAGAATTTACAGAGAAATGTTAATATTTTCACAACTACAGTAATGAACATTCTGTAGCATCCCCGAAAACCGATATCACAAGTGCATGAACATCAACTAGAAAATATAATAATATACAACATCTATCTGGAATAGAAATTAGATCGGAGAACATAAGTAATTCTGAGGTGAACTTTGAAGGCTGCGGATCGTAACATGAAAGACCACCAGACACATATGTATATGCAACACGGTAAGTCCCCGCAACATCTGCGCCTATGCGCTCAAAAGACCACCAGACATATATATACATGCATAAAATGTACAGCAAGTGTAGCATGAGTACGTAAACCAACACGTACCTAGTAAGTATCTAGTTTAAACCCAATGTAGTTGTGAGGAGGAGTCGACATCGACACTTACTAGTGGGCCAATAAGACAGTTACAAAAACGTAAAACAGATATGGGGTAGAGTAATCAAACGAAATAAATAAGCGTAAATACATGATACAATCTCCTCTCTATAATAGACTCAAGCTCTCAATTAGCAATTACCTTATACACTACGAATATATATATATATATATATATATATATATATATATATATATATATATATATATATATATATAAGCGTATATTTATAGTGGACCTCACAAAATATGTCATCATAATTCAAATCAGAAAGACTCATAGATTAACTGACTTCTTGTCAAACATTACGCACGATTTCATAAAAGTATTTTGTAGAAATGTTAAGGCGTACGGCACGATCCCATCATAATCTGTGCACTGACGAGGGTCGAGTGGCACGACCATAGATGCATCTATTATACTGCTGAGGTGAACGAACCACTCCCATAAGAGTGTGGTACATAATCCTACCGAGGTGAATGGCCCGATCCCATTAGAATAAGAAGCTTTTACGGGTCATTAACCCCACTCGCGAATAAACGTGTGAGTTATAATTTCTAAGGAAAATCTTTCTTTGAAAATACATAGCACAAGAGAAATCCGTAGGAGGAACACAATTATTCTATGACTAATCATGAAACTCGTCAAATCTCTACAATAGTAAGTCTAGCACTTTACGCACGTCTAGTCTCAAGTTGTAATGTAAAATAAAAGAATTAAACGAGCAAGGATAACCCTTGTAATACAAGTATAGCATGGTGTGAACCTAACTCTACCTGAACAATAACATGAATCTTGATACGTACAGACTCTCGTCATCTCGTGCGTATCTATCCCCCACAACAAATAACACCTATCAATTACATCACATAGGGGTAATTTTCCCATCATAGAGTTAGACAGGAGACTTACATCACTCTGAAGTTCCATAACCGGCTCCAAAGCCTCACTAACACCTCAAATCGATATCTGTCTCTCCAAAACTAGTCAAATAAATGTGCAAGTCCATAAATATATAATCTAATACTCATACTAAATCAATTTCTAACAATTTTTCACATCGCTCAAAAAGTTGGTAAAGTCACCATCAGGCCCACATGCCCGAATTCCGAAAAATTTAAAGATATATTTTATCTCTAACACCACGAACTCAAATATATGATTTGTTCCTAATTCCATGTCAAATTTCTTGGTCAAAATTAAAAAAATACCAATTTCTAGGTTTTCTTCAAAATTTCTACAAAATTTCATGTTTAACATCCACATATAAACTATGTATTTGACTTGTAATAGGTGGGAATAACTTACATTGTTTTGCTTGATGAAAATCTCCCCTTGAAGTTCTCCAAAATCATACAAACCAAGAGATAAAATGACTGGAATGAAAGAAACCTCGATTTTTACATAATCTACCCAGCCGACTTTCCGCACTTACAGAACACCAGCCCACATGCAGAAATATCCATTGCAGGTGCGGTGCACTTCAAGCCATGCAATTCGACTTCTGCGGGCCGTTTCCTCTTCCGTGAGACCGCTGTTGCGGTCCACTACAAGCTCACGCGCTTCCGCATATGTGGATATCTTCCACTTTTGCGATCCAGCTGTCCCTCTCGTTTTCTGCTTCTGCGGAGTGCCCTAGGTATTTGCGGGCTCATAGATGCGGAAATTTCCTCGCGTCTGCGGCCACCCCATATTAGTCCATTGCTCACTTCTGCGGCCACATCGCCGCACCTCCGGGCTCGCACCTGCGACCTTTTTCACGCAGGTTCGATTGCTGCAGACACCAGCTACCTCGGCCATTCCCCCAAGCCCAAACTTGTTCTGTTGACTATCCAAAATCCACCCGAGGGCCTTAAGACCTTATCCAATTAATGTACCGAAAGGAAATACAAACTCAATCGAAGCCTCAAACTATGTCAAATAACGTCAAAATCATGAATTGCACGTCGAATCAAACTTATAAATTTCCAAATTATATAACTTGTGCCGAAACATATTAAATCAATCCGAAATTACTTCAAATTTTGCACACAACCGGATCCGAGCTTGATATAAAAAATCTACTCCCGTTCAAACATCCCAAAACCTTTTAATTTCAAACTTTCGTCAAATGATTTCGAAATGACCTACAATCCTTCAAATCCACATTTGGATGCGCTGCTAAGGCTAGAGTCACCATATAGACTGAGATCGGAATCCTAAATGGACATCAATAACATTAAAATACACTTCAACCCAAATTTATGAAAATCTTCCAAAATGCCAACTTTCCACAATAAGCACGGAAACAGTCTCGGGTCATCCGAACCCAATCCAAACATACGCCCAAGTCCAAAAATCATCATACAAACCTATCAAAACTTTCAAATCCTAATTCCTAGGTCATTTACCCTAATGTCAAACCTTAGTCAAATGTTCCAACTTAAAGCTTCCGAATTTAGGGTTCTTCATTCCAATTCAACTCCAGATTTCCCGAATATCAATTCCGACCGTACATACAAGTCATAATACCTGAAATGAAGCATCTCAAGGCCTCGAAGAGCCAAACGACGCGCCAGAGTTCAAAACGACCGGTCGGGTCGTTACATTCTGTCCTACTTAAATATACATTCATCTCGAATGTGCTAAGAACTACTCCTGAGTTGTCCAAAATTCACTGTTTAACACCTCGTGCACCTAACCGTTATACCACAACCCAGTTGAACATATTAGCTTGAGCCAAACTGAAGATCCTTCCTGCTACCTTACCTAACAAGCTTTAGAACCAAATTCAAACATCCGAAATTCTCCACGTTACCAGATTCTCACACACGAACACCGTATCAATCACCAGGCACTGAACCCAACATAACCATGCTCCTCCACTGAAATCACACCATGCATAACTCATTTGCCTAGGGAAATCTCTCCCAAGCACAACAACTGAAATTTCCACTGACCCGAAGGCGCTAGTATACCTCATAACATATATAAGCTTTGTTTCAACTCTCACAATATTGCCACAATAGAATAGATGTGTAGAAACTCAACAACTACCTGCCGAATCAACAAATCATGGAAACTCATACATGCTGTTTAATATACCTTATGTAAATTTGAGCACTGATTTCAAGTCCAACAATCTTGTCTAATAGTACAAGCTACTCGAAAATAGGCCACCTCAACATTGACCAAAATCTCATATGATGCTACAATGCACAAACAATCCACATAAGGAAAATGAATTCTAGGAAAAACTAGCCAGCCCACGTAACTAGTTAAATAACCGAAAAGATGTTATGAACCTTCTTTAGAAAATGAGATACAAAATGCATAAGAATTGATATAGGGGAACTGTACTCAACATCACACTATTGCATCATGCAACCTGATCTACACATGATACTGCTGCGACGTGTAACCTGATCCAACCATGACAACATTGCTGCATGCAACCCGATCCAAACAATATCCCGTGGCAGCATGCCATCTGATCCGCACATAACCATTCAGAAGAAAATATACACCTCAAGCCGATTCAGATCGTACCACACCGGGCTAATAACCTTCCAAGGATCCACAAAAACCTTATTCATGACGCATAAAAGTAGTCGTCTAATCTGAAACAAACTTCCGTAATTCACAACCAAATGAATAGAGTGCCTTCCAGGCCTAAACTCTCACATTAGCGATAGTACCATAATCTCTGTACTTGGTTTCAATCTTTAATCAATCAACTGACTGCATGGAACACTTATACAATCTTCCCATGGGATATGCCCCCACGACCTTCCACACCAAGTAGCAAAGTTTACACATCCATACTACCGGCCATACAATATTGTAAAGCAAAGCGAAAATCTGTAAATCAGTACGGGAAGCCTCTTACATAGGACACCGATCTCAGGTGATGCTAAAGACAATACCAGCTTACTCTAAATATTTGAATTCTTTCTTGCTCATCGAAACTCGTGACATTCTTGCCAACACCGAACCACAACATTGATCCTCAACTTTAAATTCGCATGCCGGTTACTGCACCTATCATGCCAATACACAAGAGTACAATAATTTTATCATAACTCCTGAACCACTAATAGAATAAACACTTCATCATATAGAAACCTTTCACTTAACTCATTTCAGGAGAATTATTGCAACCGGCAACTGAATTCCCATAACCATAGAAATACAAACCTCAAATACTGGTCGAAACCACCATAACTCCTCCAGAATCCATCTACATATAACATGCCATTATAATCGAATACCTCAAAATAAATCAAATTACGGCAATAGTCAAGCCTTGCGCGTACCGCCACAAATCACCTACATAACTTAACATGCTGAAGGAACTGATCATTTCCACCACCATGCCGATTAAACCATTGCTAACCAAACCAACCTTTTCTAATTTACTCAGGACTTGCCTTAGAAATAATAATAGCTCCATTCAAAATACAACAAACTCAATCCGCACTCATCCTAAGTGATCCAACTCAGGAAACCATGTTGCCTCAAAACGCACGAACCACCTCATACCCTCCTTGTGCGCATAGTATCATCTTCAATTGGTACACCCATTCTGTTAATTCCTTTACAAATCCGAAGTTGTTTTCTCCTATTTCTCAAATGTCTCATTGCAGGCCGATGATAACATGGAACACTCTATGTCCCATTCATAATCCACTGCAAAAACTCGATACCTACCCGAAATCCTTAGGAACTGCACTTTAATTTTTTTGAATCGACTAGGACCGTTATTGAGAATCGCCCACTCTGAAATTGTCCCAAATATAATCAATTCCAAGGCTTTTCTAGAACACTAACACCCTCTCAAAAAAGTAATCGGTTGAATACCTTTCCTTGTACAACGCATCCACATAAAGGATAAATTTTGAGTCTTCCCAAAACCTGCACATAACTTGACGAGGCCAAATATAGCACACATTCCTCAAATCCTTTGCTCGAATTACCACTGTAGTTTTCTTTCCTTAGTCGTAATAAGCCACCAATACACTTATAACCAGAAACCGCACAAGTAGACAACCACGCAATCCAATTGTAGATGGTGGGACTCCCCCATTTAGTTTGAAGTTACCGTTACATAACCCTGAAAACCATCAAGATTACTCCGTACCTATTGTCATCAACTGAAAGTCCAATAATACATTCCAAACTCGAAGTCATGTTGCATCCAAATAAAATTCATTGACCTAGTCATTATCCACCATGAAATTGCCAATATTGCCTAAATTTCGCTTTTGATACTCGGCCTACTAGCAATCTAGCCACCGAGAGACACCTCCCGCCATGCCCTTCCTGATACTTCGCTGCCCGAATATCCCCGCAAATCAAATCCATACCTATAGCACCCGAACAAATGAGATGCTACCAACTCTAAACCTCCTAGAAGATCATCTATCTCGAGCCATCAATATTAGAAACACCAATTCGGTTTTGAACCGCTACACACTACTATCTCCGACAACCACTCCTCAAGCACCATTTCACAACATTCTTTCCTAAAGGCCAAAAACAAAAAAAGACTATAACACCGGCAAATCGTAATATGTTCTAAAAAGAATGGAGAAACCAGATCAAAATAATTCCACCACACTCGAGAATATCAAGTCTCTCTACTCCATCAACTAAAGCTTGAGCATTCATAGACCGATTGTCTTTCCTCCATTGGATTTAATATGAACCCCTAAATCATGTATCGAGAAATCCTTCTTTGAAGTAATTCACTACCTAGACACATATAAGAGCACCCTACCATTGCACCAATATTGTGCGATAACACTTTTGAACATCATAGAAATCTACAAGCAGCTTGGAAATCATTGAAAACACAGCTATGGAGCTGAAATGACAGAACATCCTTTCGCAAGAAGATGATAATAATTTGCTGGTATGCACAAGGAGAAACATCTTGCCCACGTTTGTATTACCACTACAAATAATCAATTCCTAACTTACACGAGCCCTGAACATCATATAAGATTAAGTAGGAAGGATATAAAGGCATAAGCCTCAAAGGAATCAAATCTCATGATGAGGAATCAAGAAAAGGAAGTGCACCTAACAACCATGTATCCTCTCGAAGATAAGTACAGTCATCTCCATATCGATCCGCAAGACTCTACAAGACTTTTTCATGACTCGTGATACCTAAATGAACATAACATTTTGATACCAAGCTGTTACGATCCAAAATCCACTAAAGGTCGTAATAACGCCTAACACCGACGTCAGACTAGAAAAGTATTAACTTAATTACTCATTTTAGTAATTTTGAAACCAAAATTTTCATCAATTAAATAGTAAGAAATAAAATTTACAGGGTAAATATTAATAGTTTCACAACTACAGTAATGAACAACCCGTAAGCACCCCTAAAATTCAGTTTCACAACTGCATAAGCACTAACTGGGAAATATAATAAAATAAAACATCTATCTGGAATAAAAATTAAATATGAGAACATAAATAACTCTGATGGAGACTCTGCAGGCTACAGATCGTAACATGAAATGCAGCTCAAAGGTAAGTCCACATCCGTGACTCAGTGCCCAAAAGACCACTAGGCATATATATATATATATATATATATATATATATATATATATATATATATATATATATATATATATATATATATATATATATATATATATATATATATATATATATATATATATATATATATATATATATACATGCACGAAAATGTGCAGCAAGTGTAGTATGAGTATGTAAAATCAATGCGTACCCAGTAAGTATCTAGCCTAACCCTAGAGAAGTAGTGACGAGAGGTCGACATTGACACTTGCTAGTGATCCAATAAGACAGTTACAATAAGAAGTAAATAGATATGAGGCAGAGTAAACAAATGAAATAAACAAGTGTAAATACGTGATACAAGCCTCCTCTCTACAATAGACTCAAACTCTCAATTAGCAATTAACTCCTCAACCGAAGCATATATATATATATATATATATATATATATATATATATATATATATATATATATATATATATATATATATATTCTATATATATATATATATATATATATATATATTCTATATATATATATATATATATAGAATATATATATATATATATAGAGAGAGAGAGAGATAGAGAGAGAGAGGACCCCACTAGATAGGTCGTCATAATTTAAATCAGGAAGACTCGTAGATACACTGACTTCTTGTCAAATATTACGCACGATTCTATGAGAGTATATTATAGGAATGCCAAGGCGTATGGCCCAATCCCATCATAACTTGTGCGCTGCCGAGGGTCGAATGACACGAGCCATAGATGGGTCGATTATACTACCGAGGTGAACGACCCGCTCCTATGAGATTGTAGTACATAATCCTGCCGAGATGAACGACTAAATCTTATTAGAATAAGAGGATTTAACGGGTCCTTGACCCCACTCACGAATAAATGCGTGAGTTGTAATTTTTTAAGGAAAACCTTTCGACGAAAACACATAGCGCAAGAGAAATCCGTGAGAGGAAAATAATTATTTCGTGGCTAATCATGAAACTCGTCAAATCTCTAAAATAGCAAGTCAATCAATCTACACACGTCTAGTCTCAAGTCGTAATGTGGAATAAAAGAATTAAACATGTAAGGATAACCCCTATAATACAAGTATAGTATAGCGTGAACCCAAGTCTACCCGGATAATAACATGAATATAGATATGTACGGACTCTCATTACCTCGTGTGTATGTAGGCCCCGTAAAAAGTAAAACCTATCCATTACATCACCTAGGGGTAGTTTTCCCTCACAGAGTTAGATAGGTGACTTACCTCGCTCCAAAGTTCCATAACCCGCTACAAAGTCTCTCTAACACCTGAAACCAATGATTATCGCTCCAAAACTAGTCAAATAAATGTGCAAGTTCATAAATATATACCCTTATACTCATAATAAATGAGTATATAACTATTTCTCACGCCGCTCAAAAGGTGGTAAAGTCACCCTCAGACCCACGTGCTCGGTTTCTGAAAATTTTCGAAGATATATTTTACCCATAAGACCACAAACTCAAATATATGATTTGTTCCCAATTCCAAGTCAAATTGCGTGGTCAAAATCCAAAACTACCAATTTTTAGGTTTCTCTCAATATCCCAAACTTCTACAAAATCTCATGTTTAAATCCACATATAAACCATGTATTTAACTTGTAATATGTGGAAATCACTTATCTTGTGTTTCTTGATGAAAATATCCCTTTGAATCTCTACAAAATCACCCAAACCAAGAGAGAAAATGAGTGAAATGAGCAAAACCTCAAATTTGAACAATTCGCCTAACGACTTTCCGCACCTACTGATAACTAGGGATTTTGACGTGTTTCATCCTCCTTCTTGCTTACACTTTAATTATAAATTCTTACAAAATAATCTCAAGTGACGAGATGTCAAAAATCAGCTCAAAAGGAGTGAAACCTTCAAAAGTACCAAGGACAAGACAATTCAGGACAAATAGGCTTAGTGCTGCCGCACTACACTTTGTGCGGTCCGCACTAGAGAGATTCAGAGACTTGGAATTTAAGGCATCAAAAGTAGTGCGGCCGCAGTATATATTGTGCGGTCCGCACTGAAGACTCCACGGCCGCACTACCATTTTATGCGGTCCGCGGAAGCAAACTTCAGAGAGATGTCAAGTGCCTAGCTTCAAGCCTATGTGGTCCCTGGTTGTGTTTGTGCGGACCGCGCTAGATGACTATGCGGCCGCAGTCCATGGAGCCTGAGTTTAGAGAGTTAATTTTTAAGAGTCAAGATCCTAGTACGGCCACACACCATTTTGTGCAGTCCGCACTGACCCGCAAGGGTGTTTTTGTGCAGTTTTTCCAGCTTAGTATAAATAGAATATTTTTCCATTTTTAGGGTGTCAACTATTTTTATACTTGAGCTGCGCTCGTGAGAAGCCTTCTTGTAGCCATTTTGGGCACTTTAACGTAGTTTTAGTCATTGAATCTTTATATTTACTTCAGTAATTTAATATTTTGTCTTTCTCTTCATCTATTTCTCTATTTTTTTCTCTTTAGCACGATTAGCTAAACCCATTATCTAGGATTGTGGCTCAACCCTAGTATGGGTAATTGATAGGTGTTGCAATTTAGGGCTAGATTGGCTATGAATGTTTGTTATTTGGGTCAATTTTATGGTTTAATTTATGAATTGGTGGTTGCAAACACTAGTTTGTACTAAGTTGACTTGACTCCTCTTGGGAAAGAAAGCCTAAGTCTCCAAAATTGACACAACAAGGAATTGAGATGGACTCAAGAAAATTGATAGTCCCAATTGAAGAGTTAAACCTCGAGAGAGTAATTACCCAACTTGAACCCTAGTTGTTTGAGCAAATTTTGCTACTCATTTGGTCTTGAGAAAGTCAATTGGGCAAAATCACTCTCTCTATCGAGAGGTGTGAGAGTGGGTGAATCGTGCAACGATTATAGAATATTTCTCCAATCATGTCAATCGTGCCTTAGAAGCAATTACCCGTCAATTAACCACCTAGGTAAAAGTCACTACCCTGGCGCCTCCTTATCCATTAGATACAACCTTTAGCAATTTTCACTTAGCATAATCTAGTTACAATTTATAATTAGTAGATGATAATAGTAGATTGTTAAAGGAAAACCCAAAATATGATTGGAAATGATATTTGGAACAAGCACACAATTCTCCTCTAGATAGATACCCGACTCCGTTCCTAGCTCCCTGCGAAAATCGATCCCGGCCCACAAATTGGGTAAAACCTATTACAACCCTCTCTTCCTACTTTTTAGCAGTGCGGAGTAGGCAATGATCACCTACGGAACACCACCTGCACCTGCAAAAAAAATCCATCGCAGGTGTGATCCCCTTCAAGTTGTGCAAATCCGCTTCTGCAATCCACCCCACACTTCCACACTCCCGCACGTGCGGATATATTCCGCTTTTGCGACCTAGCTGCCCCTCTCATTTGTTGCTTCAGCCGAGTGCATTTCGCATGTGTGCACTTGCAGATGTAGGATTGCCTCACATACGTAGACACCCAACTCAGTCCATTGGTCGCTTCTGCGTCCTCATAGCCGCACCTGTGGGCTCGCACCTGCGGCCTTTTTCACGCAGGTGCAATTGCACCATCCCCCAAGACCAAACTTGTTCCATTAACTATCCAGAATCTAGCTAGGATCTTGGGGCCTTATCCAATAATTCCAACATGTCCCAAAATACGATACGAACTTAGTCGAAGCCTCAAACTACGTCAAACAATGTCAAAATCATGAATCGCGTCTCGAATCAAACATATAAATTTCCAAAGTCAATAACTTGTGCCGAAACATATCAAATAAATCCGGAATGACTTCAAATTTTTCATGCAAGTCCTAAATGACATTATGGACATATTCTAGCTTCTGGAATTGGAATCCAAGCTTGATATCAAAAAGAATAGTCCCTGTCAAACTTCCCAAAGATTCCAGCTTTCGCCAACTGATCCCGAAATGACCTACAAGCCTCAAAATCCATATCCGGATGCGCTCATAAGACCAGAATAACCATACAGAGCTTTTCCCTGACTCAAATTCCCAAACAGACATTGGTAACACTAAAATACACTTCACCCCAAATTTATGAAATTATTCTAAAAAGCCAACTTTCCAGAATAAGCGTAAAAATGCTCCCAGGTCATCCAAAACTCGATCCGGACATACGCCCAAGTCAAAAATCATCATACAAACCTATCGGAATTTCAGATCCTAATCCGAGATCACTTACTCAAAATTCAAACCTTAGTCGACTCTTCCAACTTAAAGCTTTCGAAATTTAGAATCTTTCTTTCCAATTCAACTCCGAATTTCATGAAATTCAATTCCGACCACACGTAGGAGTCATAATACCTGAAATGAAGCTGATCAAGTCCTCAAACAATCAAATGACGTGTCAGAATTCAAAACAACTGATCGGGTCATTACAATAGATGATGTTGAGTTCGAGTTGCTGATCTTTTTCTCAATATTATTGAAGATGAGCTCTAACTTGTAGATCTCACTTTTGTTTGGTTCTTGTGCGAGTTGTTTTTGTTCCGGATACTAAACGAGGTACACATATACACCTGAGTTTCTTTTGTGTTTTACTTGTGTGAATGAAATAAGATTTAGTTTAAATTCCTGTTTCGGTGAATCTATATGTTAGCATGTTTGGATGTGATAAATGATAGATCTATGAATGCTAGATTAGCTGAATTTAATTAATTTAAGGTTGATTCTTATTTCAAAGATCATAATCTGGACACGAGGTACAAAGATATATGTGACATCTGCTTTATGAATCATGTTTAGTCGATATAAAGGCTATGATCCGATTTGTATGAAATTAAGAGACTGTTTGCCTATCATAAAAGGAGAAATTGAGGCTATTGTTTACATGTGTTCAATGTAAAATTAAAAATTTAAAAAGATGGACAACATGGCAAGACATAAAGGTAATTGCTATTGGAATTTGTGAATGAACCAGTGGTATATTTGATAAATCAAGCACATTGAAATCAATATACATTGATATCCTATATCTGCGAATATTTGTTGTATTTTTTTAAGAAAGTTTAACACAATTTTTATGTATAGTTGAATTTAGCTGTGTATGGATGCTACTGGATTTACTTATAAAATCATTTTATGAGTGTTGATTTTAAACTACAAATGGAACGTTGAAAATTCTCGGTCATAAGGAGGCCAGGTCAACTCGTTTTGTATTGATCCAATCTATCGTTTTGCTTTTTAGGACCCCGTTCCCATAAATAAGACTTCTCGTATGTATTTTTACTATTTTACACTTGCACGAACAGTTAGTTAGGGAATTTGGAAGGGTTCGGATTGAAATCGCAACACTTGATTCCTAAGTTTAACTTTAAAAGGTTAAGTTTGACTTCGATCATTGTTTTGAGTAAATGACATTATAATCAGGATTTGATGGTACCAATATGTTTGTATGAAGATTTAGGGTTTGGTCATATGTTCGGTTTAGGTTTTGGATGACCCGAAAATATTTTGGTGCCTAGTAGTGAAAGTTAGCTCCTTGAAGATTTTAATATTCTTTAAATTTGGTTTGAAGTACGATATAGTGTTATTGAGGCCCAATTAGGATTTCGAGCCTTGGAATAGTTCCATATAGTGATTTAAGACTTGCACGCGAAACTTTGTATCATTCCGAATAGTTTAAGTATGTTTGAGCGCGTTTGGAGTAAGTTTGAAGAACTTGAAGTTCTTAAGTTGATTCGATTTGGTTTGGGATGTGAGTCTTAGTTTTGATGTGTTTTTATGCATTTCGAGTGTTCGAGAGAGTTTTTTATATGACTTCAAACTTGTTGGCATATTTGGACGAGCCCCCAGGTCTTAATCAGACTAGGCTCGGACCAAGTTTGAAACTTGGGAGCAATAGTTGAAGCTCCCAATTTCTGGAGCAATCGCACTTGTGCTTGGAGCCGCTTCGCGAGCTCATAGAAGCGAGCCTTTTTCGCTAGAAATGGACAAGAAAAGGGCACCCCAATGATCATGAAGCAATCTGGGGACCACACCTATGAAGGCGCAGGTGCGAAAGAAGCCACCGCAGAAGTGGGCAGCATGGTAGGTGGGATTTTATCGCTGCAGGCGTGGGCTCGCAAGGGCGACTAGCTAGGAACAAAAGCGAAGGGGGTCAGCTTGGCCTTGGTCCGCACGTGCATGGTTTTGTCCATTGAAGAAGAATCGTAGGTGAGCCTATTTATCGCGGGTACGGAAATCGATGGAGGCAGAATTTTATCTAATGCAGAACTTACGCATGTTGAGCTCATTTATTTTATTTCTTGGGCGATTTTTGGAGCTCTTAGAGAGGGGTTTTCACCTAACACTTTGAGGTGAGTAATTTCTACACAATATGAGTTAAATACATAGATTATGGGTAGATGTAACATGTAGAATTTGTGAAATCACGGGTTTAGATGAAAAATCTAGGTTTTTGATAAAAATGAGATTTGACCACGAGAATGGTTATGAAATTTATTGAAAATTATATATTTGAGTTTATGAGGTTATGGGTAGCACTTTTTTCAAAGATTTTCGGAATCCAGGCACGTGTGCTTAGGGATAAATTTTAGGAATTCTTCAATTGGGACTGGATAATCACTTTAATAGTTAGAATATGAACTTTTGAGCACGTATTGACTATTTTATATAATATTTGATTAGTTTCAAGTAATTTGACACCGAGTTGAGGATTTAAAGCACATTTGTGGACCGAAAGTGAACTTGAGAACGAGGCAAGCCTCTTTTCTAACTTTGTAAGAGGGAATTTATCACATATGTGAGTATGAATTAATATGTGCTTCTAATTGTGGGGGCTACGTACGCACGAGGTGATGAGAGTCCGTGCGTAGCTACTGATATGCTTATTTTCGGGAAATTTAGGTTCCAAATTATGTTATACTTGTAATGTTTGCACCCTAATTGTTAATTTAAGTGCTTAAATCGTATTGGAACTTGCTAAAGGAGTTGTAAAAGATCGAACTTTATTTACTTGAGTTTTGACGGATTACTTGATCGTGAATAGGAATTGGTGCTCTTTTTTATATTTGCCTCTTAATAATCTTTGAACTGGTTCTTTATAAAGTATCTTCTCTTTTTGTGGAGCGGGCCGAACGCCTCAACAGTAGATAGATGCATCTATTATTCATGTCCTTCGACCATCGATAGTGCATAATTTATATATTTATATGTTGGATCGGGCCATACGACCTCGGCATAATTCGTGCGTGATAATACTTGGAGCCCAATTATACTTGATATTATTTTCATTGGCTTAAGAGGTTAAATTGTTAAATGATGGAAATTGAATTGGGATTTACTATTAGTGAAAGAATTGTTTATTTGCTTCTTGATATTGAGTTTTCAGCTTCATTTATAAAGGCCATGCTTAATTATTATTCTCAGTATTTTATTGTTATCCCATAGTAAGTGTCGAAGTCGACTCCTCGTCATTACTTCTTCGAGGTTAGACTAGATACTTACCAGATACATGTTGTTTATGTACTCATAATACACTTCTACACTGATCGTGCAGGATCTAAGACAGGTGCATCTAATTATCATTCCGGCGTGCACTATTGATTCCAGGAGACTTTGTGGTGAACTGCTTTCTGAGCCCGTTCTGCAAGACTCGAAGTCTTTCTTTTGCTTTTACTTTTTATCTATTTCACGTCAGATGGTATTATAATATTTTTTATTATATTTCACTAGTAACTAGTACATATGTGACAACAGGTCTTGAAAAATTATGATAGTAGACGCTTGATGATTTTTTGATTAGTTATTTTATCTCATTGCTTTTAAAACTATCTATATCTCATGTTATTTTATTTTACACCTCTCATTTATCCAATAACTAAAGATTAATCATTTTTTAATTATTAAAATTAATGACATGGTTAGTTCACTGTTAATTTGCTTAGCGGTAAGTTGAGTGCCATCATAATTTATAGGAGAAATTGGGTCGTTACATATTTACGCTAATCTAAATAAACGAAATTTGTTTGGATGTTGCTTGGTTTGAATAAAGGCCCATATGTCTTTCCTCTTATGACTATTAGGATTGGACCCAGGGACATTATGAAACCTTAGGAAATAATCACTCATCAATATTTGCAGTTGTTTAATGTACAATTAATAATAAATCATTGTTATTATGTGCATGATTTTCGTGATATATTCATGATACATAATCCCCAATTCAAGTACGCGTTTCATGGGACTTGAACACAACTTTAAATAATAAAAATAAATATATTGCGAACCATATGTACATTTCACATGGCGTGATTCATAATGTGCACAAAATAACAGTGCGCAATACCGTGACTTATTTAAATAAATTTTATTATTGTTTAAAATAATTAAAAGCATTAAAAGGTAAAATGCACAATAGTGTTAAAAACTTGCATTTGTAGACATGTGATTTTTGATCCTCCCAAGATTTTTTATATTTTAGCATGTAAATATTTAATTTAGGCATAATATAGCTATTTCAACTATTTTTTAACTTCTTTTGCTTTATTTTTGTCAAAAAATGGAAATTACAAAAAAAATATTTCTGCTTACGTATCTTTCGTAAATTTAAATAAAAATATACAAAAATAGTACTTTATTGTTGTCTTTACATAATCTTGAAAATATAAAAAAATATATAATAGTTTCATGTTAGCTTTTGCATTGTGTAAGTATTCTTATAAAGTATTTGATCAATATTTTAAGAGTTTCAGAGTCCAGTTCTTGATCTAATTCGGATTAGTCCGTTAAGCCTAGGACTCTTCTAGATCTTCTTTGGAATAAAAATAAATAAAAAAAATCCTAAAAACCTAATATACAAAAATACCTAAAGACTAGTGAGCAGAAAATGCAAAATATAACCCTAGACCCTATACCTATAAAAGCTAAGGCTAATCAAGGATATACAAAAACGAATACGCTGGAAAAAGCTGAAAAGCCGCCTGAAAAAATCAGAAGTGCGCAACTTTACGAGATCGGACCCCACCCCCACCCTAATGTCTTCTTCAACCTGCAGAACGCAAACAAGAACAACCATAGTCGACGAGCATTCCGTCGGATTTTCGATTAAAAAGCCAGTCTCTTTCTTTCTTTAAGGAAATCGAATAGCGGACACCATGAACGACCCTCACCTCGCTAGAAATACAATGAAATCTGCCAGTACTCCATGAAAATTAGTGACACTCTCGCTTTTAAACCTATCTCGACCCTATCAATTTTTTGGGCTGAAATATAAACAGAGGCGGGAAGGAAAGGCCTACGTAAATCACTGATCCTCTTCTCTCTTTGGTTCTGCTTCTGTGAATAATCAGAAAAGAAAAAATTTGTTTGAGTCATAGTTGGCAACCTCCATTAACGCCGACGAAATCACGTCTTGCGTTTTTCATCTCTCGTCGCCGGATTCATTATTTCTGGATGGTTACACTGTCAAAATACCCTCCAATGTCTGAAGTTGTTGCTTGAAATTCTGTCCGAAGGTTGCCGTACATTGGTTCCAGTCTATGGTTATCGTTGTCCAATTTTTTCGTTGAGTTCGAGTTGCTGAAGCTCGATGTTGCTGTAAACGTGAGTATTCTTGTTACATTATTGTTGGATCAGTTCTGTTTTCTAGCTTTAACTTCTTACCTTTGTAAATTTTAGTAGTAGTAATATATATGTTATCTTTTTAATTTTATATTGTTATGTCTTATTTGTTTATCACTAGATTATTAGTTGTTTTATCATTTTGGAATAAGCAATTTTGCAACAGAAGCACTATTATTTGTTTGGTTTTGTCATATTAAGGGTTTTATATTACATGCGATTTAAGTGATGAATTAGGGTCAGTTGTTCAGTACATATGATAGTTTCGATAAAATGTATGCTCTAGAATTACCTTTAAAAAGGAAAAGTTAGCTAGGCGTTGTATCTGCTGAGAGTGAAGCTGGTGGTACCGTGGTTTCAATTAGCTGGATTTGCGTGTCAAATAAAATTTCAAAACACATAACTCTCATTTAATTAATTTTAATCCTTAGAAATCGAGGTGTGTTATTTAGTTAAATTTTTTATGGCCCTCGCAAACTTGAAAGTGCATAGTTATTTTAGTCGTGCTATTTTATAATTTATCTTTCCTAAAATCGGATGCGCATTTATGTGACCCAAATCCAAATCTCAACAATGTTAGATAAAATGTGTCGCGGACCGTGTGTGCATTTATGTGACGTGGTTTAAGACGTGTTTTAGATGACGTTTGAATTAATTTCCTAAAAAATAATTAAATAGAAGCGGTTATAAAGTTAATATTGAACCATAGGCTAAAACATGTAATAAAATCATATGATAGGCCAATTATTATAGTTGAGCGGCAGTGCTAGAACCACGGAACTCAGGAATGCCTATCACCTTCTCCCGGGTTAAAAGAATTTCTTACCCGGATTTCTAGTTCGCAGACTGTAAAATAGAGTCAATCTTTTCCTCGATTCGGGATTTGAACTGGTGACTTCGAACACCATAAAATTATCCCAAGAGGCGTCTCTGAATTTTTAATTAAATAATCCCGTTTCGGTTGTTATTTTAAGTTGAAAAAAACTCCCTTATACATCCCTTCGTGGGGTGTAGTGTAAAAAGGAGGTGTGACAGCTCTGACGAATCTATTGGGGACAAGAACCTAGAATCTCTGGTTCAGCGCTCAAGAATTCGAGCTTAGAATAATTGTTGTATTTGACTTTTTTTGTTATCTCATTTTATTACATGTTTGGGCATAATATGCTAAATGTTATTTTTTACCGCTTTGATATTATCTGAGCTGTATATATAAACTGCTACAAAAATCCTCTCTTCTCTCTTCTAAGGAGTGCACGCTGATCATGACTTCTTTCTGTTAGTATCATATCCCAAATAGAACGAGGCTCGGACAAGTTGCAAAGCCGGATAATCTTTTGGTTACTGGTACGCAACCCTCCCCCCCTCCCCCCACAGCTCGAGTTGTCCGCTCGAGTGAACCAAGTCTAGAACAATAAACCTAGGTTTCAAACCTAATATAACAAAATCTCATACGGGGTCCCTAGTAGGAACTTTATTTGCATCATGTGCACTCGACTTAAGGGACTCAACACAAGGGTTGGGTCCGCCTAGGACGGGTATATCCCAAAAATAAAAGACCATTCTGATGCATCTTATGTGCTACATGTTGCATTTATTTAAGGGTGAAAGGGTCATTTGGCGGACCAATGATAGCTGATGGTAAATAAAAAATAAAAATGAAAAAGAAGAAAGAAAAAAAGAAAGAAAAAAGAGGATGAAGTGTGAAAATAAAACAAGTAGGGTCTAGTTATTTTTTGTTTTTACATTTTTATTAAAAAAGAAGAAGACAAAATAAATATATGAAAAATTCAAATAGATTTCGCACCTTTTCATCAATTTCCGAAAATCAAAAAAACAAAAAAAAGAAAATCCAAACTTTTTTTGCATGTTTCATCATTTTCAAGGAAAAGATAAAAAACAACATGTTTTCTCTAAATTAATTATTTTTTTCTTATTTAATTCTCTGATGTATCCAATTTGTCCGAACTACGCAAACCTGATTCTCGTCTTTCGGGGCGTGATGCGTAGGAAACCCACATAGGGTCCAGTCTTCCTAGTAAATCTTAGATTCTTGGATTTGGGGGTTTTAGCTAAACTTTGTACTTCTAGCCACCTTTTGGCCAAATAAGCCATTTTGCAAAAATAATATCAATCATGTCTTGCATGTGTCTAGTAGGGAATGTTATTGTCTCACATAGTGTTGAATTAAGTTTTCTCATACAGGTGTGAATCTACTTACCAGAGTTTGAGCATGGCAGAGGCCCCATGGCCACTGCATTCAAAAGTTGCTTAAGAAGATTTTTATTATTCTTTTCATGTCGTCTTTTACTTTCTAGTTTTGTATAGTAATGTCGAGTTCTTTTTACTATTGTATCTTCTATTTTGCATCTCACAAAGTGTGCTATAAATCTAAAATCCAAGAAAAAAGAGATGTTGCATTTTATATTTCCGTTGGAAGTTTTCTTTGGAATACTAATTTTAGGATAAAAAAATCATTTGAGGTGGTTTTCCTTTAATCAATTAGTATCTAGAACTAAAAAAAGTTTACTTTTATACTTCTTTTAGCATATAACACTAAAAATTCAAAAACAAAAACAAAAAATTCCTTGTAGTACCTCTTTAAGAGTTTTCTTTAAGATATTACTTCCAAAAATTCAAAAAGATTTTCTTTTGAGGCAATCCTTTGAGTAATTAGTGAAAGAATAAAAAAAAATTTGTTTTATTTTACTAGAACTTTAGGACATTGTACATAGAAAGAAAATCATACTTTATCTTTTATTTATCATTAGAATTTCTCCCTTAGTCAATCAAATGAGAATCCAAAAATATTTCTTTTTATCTTTTTCATTGCTTGTTTCGGAATGTGGCATCATGATATAAAATGAAAATTCAAAATACTTTTTTCTGTGGTTTATTATGTGGATTTCCTTCCTAAAAAAAGAATCAAAAATATTTTTCTCTTGTAGTTTTTTTTTTTTTAATTTTTCATTAATATTTTCCCATAGAGTGTTTGTTTCAAAAAGGAAAAAAAAAAGAAAAAAAAAACATGCTCGTTAAGCTTGAGTTTAGAATAGGCTATAGAGCATTTAGTCTAGAAAATTTTAAAAAAAGGATTTGCTTCTTTTATTTCTCTTTTCTCATTAGAGTAGTCACTAAAGTAGAAAAGAAAAAAAAGAAAACGTTAGTTTATTTGCTTTACTCTGGATCTTCCAGAACTACGCAAAGATCTGATTCATGCGGCCTCATGATATGTAGGACCTACATAGAGTTCGATCGAATCATTTTTTATTATTAAAACCAAAAAAGGGTGAAATTATGGGATGTGAGAAATGAGAGGGAAGAAAAGAGCGATAATCGGAAAGAAAAAAAAGGAAGGAAAATGAACAAGCTAAGAAGTGCGAGAAAAGAAAAGAAAAGAAAATAAAAGAGAAATTCAAATAGACAAATTGGGATGATGCCAAGTGACCTTATAACCCTTGAAGTCATTCTTGAACCATTACTTGTTGCTAGGTGTATTGCACGCAATGTGATATGTTTAGCTGTTAAATGCCCTAACGCTAACATGATGACTTCATTTTGTTCCTCTTTGTTCTCCTCATTATAATAGAAGGTTGGTTGGTTTGTGGTTCTTAAGGTAACTTGTCCGTACAACACAAGGTCAAAGGGCAAGGTAGCCATGGCTAGCAAAATCTTGGGCACAAGAATTGTTGACCTGTCAAGGGAGCTTGTGGAGTCGGAGCCTGAATTGAAATAGGAGGTCCAAAGGGTGAAACAACGGATGGCAGAAATGTGTCTGTCTTGGATCACGGGGCATCCTCCACCTTCATTCCCTGCTAACTACAATGAAAACCCTGCAACTATCTCACCACTATCCCAAATCCAGATTCCCACTGCTGCTGATATCACCCCACAACCTTTTCACACTCTACCCACCAAAGCTATCCTTTGGCCACTCATTCTCTTAAAGCTCCCCCAACTTCTTTTCCTCGATCCTATTATGAGACTGTGTTCAAAGTCTCCCGTACCCAACACTATGCTCCAGAACTAACTTTCAAAGTTTTGAATCCATACTCTCACGCTACTCATTGTCTCCTGGTGAAACTGAAACGCCTGCTAAGAGAGTCGGACAAGATGAGATATCTAGGAAGGTAAAAATCTTAGAGCAGTCTTTAAGAAACATGCAAGGGATAGGGATCCAGATGAGCGTGTCTTACAAAGACTTGTGTTTGTTTCCTGAGGTCCAACTTCCTTCTAGGTTCAACATGCCAAAGTTTGATTTGTATGATGGCATAGAGATCCCGTGGCCCATTTGAGAGGTTACTCTAGTAAGATGAGAGGCATCGGTGGGAAAGACAAATTATTGATGGCAAATTTTAGTCAGAGTCTGGGTGGGGCAGTTCTAGAGTGGTTCATCCGCCAAGACGTTAGCAAGTGGCACACATGGGACGATATGGCTCATGCTTTTGCCCGGCATTTTCAGTACAACAGAAATCGTCCGGATCACATGTCCCACACCAAGATGGAAAAAATTCCTAATGAAAGCTTTAGGGAATACGGGCTCGGATGGAATGAGCAAGCTTCTAGAGTCAATCCCCTGATGGTAGAAAAAGAATGGTCGAGTACTTTTTTCAAGTTCAAGAGCCAACTTACTTTGGGTATTTGATCACGGCTATGGGTGGGACTTTTAATGATGTGGTAAAAATGAGAGAAATGGTAGAAGATGGGCTGAAGTCGAGCAAGATCGTGAGTTATTCTACTTTAAAATCCACAACACAAGCAATTCAGAACGACACGGGAAATTTGCCGGGTCAGAAGGAACACGATAATGTTGCCATGGTTGTTTTAGATCCACGACATGGTCCAACGGCTCTGCCTCACCAATACACCTAGCCTCAAATTCAATCCCAAACCCATCCCCGAGCTCCACATAATCCACTTTAGTATTATCCTCCAAACAATGTCCGGTCATATGTCCAACCACCAGGTCACTCCCTATGGCGAGCGCTAGCACCGCATAATGCATTCTTGCCTTCAAAACATTTTAGAGCATCCAAAAACCCTAAAAAAAACAGGGGCAGGGAAGAGAACAAAGGCAAATAAATAGTTTCATGCCAATTGGGGAGTCCTACACAAGCTTATTTGAAAAGTTAAAGCATTCTGGCATGATTGAGCCGCTCCTCGGCTATACTTCAGACCCATATGCAAAAGGCTTTGATCCTACTGTACGATGCATATACCACTCTAATTTCCAGGGGCATATCATTGAAGATTGTTATTCTTTGAAAAGGTAAATAGAAAGAATGATTCAAGAAGGGGTAACTGTGATCAATGACAGTGATAGGGAGCATGCGAATCCTCTTGGGAACCTACTAACTGAGTTAATGATAATGAAGTTGTTACTGGTTTGGCAATAATGATGTGGAACTTAGTGGCTAGATGTCGTGCTTGGTAATTGGAAAGACGCTCCATTTCTTGGTTAGTCGGAGAGGATTTTTGGTGGTTTATTTTGTTGTCATTTCTGTTGTTCGGGTTATTTTTAGGGTTGTAATTCGGATATTGTCTTATGACTCAAACCTTCTATCCTTTTATTTTGCCTAGTTTGTTTAGACGTTGTAGCTCGTTTAGTGTTGTCTAGGTTTGTTCCAAGTTTGTGACCCAAGTATAGCTCGTTTAGTGTTGTCTAGGTTTGTTCCAGGTTTGTGACCCAAGTTTAGTTTGCGTGTTTTATTGTCCAAACCCTTTCACCATCTATCTAATACAATTTTTGTTTTCGGTTATTTCTGGTCTTTTTTTTAGTTCTTTTTTCTTTTTATAGTTCTTTTCCTGTTGACTCTAGTGACATGCATGCACGCGTAATTCTCAGCCTGGTCTTAAAAAATCAGTTTAGTCATAAAACAATAAAAGTATTTTGAAGATGATGGGGACGTTTGAGGGAAATAAGTAAAGGAATTTTGAGATCACTTTAAGCCTGAATTGTGTGAAACTGGGGCAGATAGAACATAAATAAACCCTAGTGAAATGCATCATGCTGCATTGGGTTGAAGCTAAAGGCAAGTTTGCCCAAATTGGCAGGGGTGATTCGTGGTAACGAGAATGTTATTCAATGGTGATTTGTATTTAAAAATTTTAGAAGACAATTATGTGGAAATGGCTATCAACTCTGATGCAATCAAAAGATATTATGTATGATATCTTTGGTTAAATTGTGTTTGTTTGTTCGTACTTGGCATGTTTTGAAGATTGAAATGACGAAGGAATTTTGTTCTTCTATCTAAACACTTTATCCTTTGTTACCACTTTGAGCCTTATTTATTTCCTTTAATACCCCTCTTTTTGGAATCGGTAGCAAAGATCAGAAACGCAAGCGCAAAAGATCAGTAAAGGAAAAGATAGAAACCAAAAAAACATGATGAAAATGAATAAAAGAAGAAGAAAAAAAGAGTATAAAAGTAAAGAAAAAAAGAGAAAAACAAAACAACAAATTCTCATGAACTATGTTCGACCTGATTCCTTTTAAGGATACGCAGGCAGCCTCACTGTTCGGTCCAATCAAAGTAAAAATTCCAAAAGCCCCTAGGCAAAGAAAATGTGGTAGAAGTTGTGGTTATGTAAAAGATCCGATTCCAAAAGTTGTAAGTTTGAACCCTTCAAGTTGTTTTGAGCCTTCGTGATACCCTTTATTTCTAACCCTATCCAAAAGCCGACATTACGATTCAAAGAAAGACCTTCCAACTAGTCTTCGAGAGATGCCAAGTCGAGCAAGTAGAGGTGATTCATACAAGTGGCAACACTCTGTTCTGAATAAGGAAAATAAAAATGAGAGAGTCTTATCGGTGAAAACCTTCACATGCACTATAAGGCGACGGTAAGTTGAGAGAAAGAACAAAATGAAATAGACTTGATGGTGAAAACCTTTTGGGCACCACAAGTCGACTAAGGATCGTGAATCATATTGGAAAATTAGAGTATTGAAGCCCAGTTCCACGGTTTAGGAGTATAACAAGAGTTGAACATCAAACTTGCTTGACAGAATAGGCAACAGGTGCATGTCATGGTCATTAGAGTTGGTTTCCACATCTGATAGGTTTGTACTTTGTAGTTTCCTTGCTAGGAATCATCCCTTTCCATTGCCATTTACTCTGTTCCTTTTGTCTTGTTTGCTACCTCTTCCTGAGTTTGTTTGGGCAGAACAAGTGAGAAATGACTTCAAAATTGGCCACCAACTTTCCAATTGCACAAAGCGGGATCTGGCTGGCACATCAAAGTGGCATAAGTCAGGAAAGAAAAACGTGCGCACTGAGTTGGTAACAATCAACATGCTTTGGGATTCATGTGAAACACATATGTTTGGTAAATGTTAGTTCATGAGAAATGCAACAGATAGAGGGTATTGGGTCTGAACAAAGAAGAGGTATTTTCTGTGATAAAGGTGGCAGAGAAAGTGTTAGTCAATAAGCAAGCAATGTCTTTCAAAGTAAAATCAAAGTTATCATGGCAAGTGAAGGAGCAATGGCCTTCAAAGTCAAGGCCACAAACCAACCGCCAAGTTTAATCTCATAAGTTTTCTTTGTTTGAAACAGAGATGAAGGCTATGTTCATATCAAAGTTCAGAAGCTTGAATTTTTCTAATATAATGCCCCAATGCTGCTTACGCAAAGGCTATTGAGAGGATCAGACATCATCCCTAGGAAAGACACTGCCTAGTAGGGTTTTTATGTTATATTTTGTTGTAGGAGACACATGTCCTAAACTGAGATTTTAACCTTTAGAAGACGCACTTCCTAGTTTGGATCATATGAGTTTGAATCACTGATGGTTTCACCCCTAGGAGATGCACTTCCTAGTCTGAGTCTTTCGAGTTATATTTTTTTTAGGAGATGCACTTCCTACATTGAATATTCCCCCTAGGAGATGCACTTCCTATTCCGGTTCATTTAAGTTAATTCATAGGAGACGCACTACCTAGATTGAGTCATCGACGTTTCACCCATAGGAGACGCCCTTCCTAAATTGATAGTTCATTCATAGGAGACGCAATTCCTAGTATGATTCATTGAAGTTTCACCGCTAGGAGACACACTTCCTAAGTTTATTTTCATCCATAGGAGACACACTTCCTAAGTTGATAGTTCATTCATAGGAGACGCACTTCCAAGTTCGAGTCATTGAAGATTAACCCCTAGGAGATGCACTTCCTAAATTGATAGTTCATTCGTAGGAGACGCGCTTCCTAGTTTGAGTCATTGAAGTTACACCTGTAGGAGACACACTTCCTAAATTGATAGTTCATTCGTAGGAGACACATTTCCTAGTTCGAGTCACTGAAGTTTCACCCCTAGGAGACACACTTCTTAACCGAGGTATTTCAAGTTATTCTTTTAGGAGACACACTTCCTAAATTGAGAGTTCATTCGTAAGAGTCGCACTTCCTAGTTTGAGTTATTTAAGTTTCACCCACAGGAAACGCACTTCCTAATTTGAGAATTTATTCATAGGAGACGCACTTCCTATTCTGGTTCATTGAAGTTTTGCCTGTAGGAGATGCACTTCCAAATCAAGGTCTTTCAAGTTATTCTTTTTGGAGACGCACGTCCTAAATTGAAAGATCATTCATAGGAGACGCACTTTCTAGTTTTAGTCACTGAAGTTTTCACCACTAGGAGACGCACCTCCTAGTCTTGGTCATTTGAATTCACCCCTAGGAGACGCACTTCCTAACTTGGTTCATTCAGATTTTATTTTAGCAAACGCATTTGCTAGTCAAAGTTTCTTGGTTTTACTTGTAGGAGACGCACATACTAATCTTGTCTTTAGTTTACTTTCATTACTACATCAGTAGTATAAGTGATTTACAATATTTCTAACAACTCACAAATCTTCCTAGTGCAAACTGGGGCAGCAAATTTTGTTTTTTTTGTTTTTTTTTTTAATTTCAGGACCCTCCTGGGAAATGGGACCTAGTTTAAAATTCAAAACATTCATGAGTAACAAGATCTAGCATAAGTCTTACCCCAAAGAAATATAAGTTGGCTTCAACGTTTTCATTTTAGTATTGGATCAATTTAAAGTTTTTAGGGCCCTCCTGAATAATGGGACTTAGCCTTAAGATTTCCATAGATAACAAGATGTAGTGTAATATCTATTGTGAAGAAGTATAATTCAGCTGTAAGAGTCATGTTGTAGGGTAGTATAGTTCAGCCGTAAAATCATCACTTTTAAGATAGGACCTGATTTTTGATTTTCAGGACCCTCCTGGAAAGTGGGACCTAGTTTAAAATTCAAAACAATCATGAGTAGTGTGAGCTAGCATAAATGTACCCCAAAGTAATATATGTTGGTTTCAAAGGCTGCATGTTTAAGATAGGATTCAGTGAGGAGTTTTCAAGAACCTCCTGTATAATGGGACTTAGCTTTAGGATTTTCATTAGATAACAATATTTAGCGTAAGTTCTGTTATAGGGTAGTATAATGCAGCCGTAAAGAATTGTCACTCTTAGGATGAAATTTTACTTTGGATTGTCAGGACCCTCCTAGATAATGGGATATAGCTTAATACTTTCTTAGCTAACAATTTATAGCGGAAGTAACATCTTTACAAGATATAACTTAGTTTTAAAGTTGTCATTTAATTAAGAGTTGACAGGACCCTCCAAGAAAATGGGACCTTGTTTGAAATTCTAGACAATCATGAGTAGCCTAATCTAGTATAAATGAACCCCAAAGGAAGATAAGTTGGTTTCAAAGTTCGCACGCTTGAGATAGGATTCAATTAGAGTTGTCAGGACCCTCCTGAATAATGGGACCTAGCTTTAAGATTTCCGTCAGATCGCAAGACTTAGCGTAAACTCTTATGTAGGAAATTATAATTCAACCTTAAAAGTTGTCACTCTTAAGATAAGGTTTGATTTTGATTTTTAGGACCCTCCTAGATAATGGGACGTAGTTTTAAGGCCTCCTTAAATAACAAGTTGTAGTGAAAGTTGTACCTTTAGAAGATATAGCTTAGTGTTAAAATTGTCGTTAGCTAAGAGTTTTCAGGACCCTACTAGATAATGGGATGTAGCCTTAATATTTTCTTCAATAACAAGATATAACGAAGTAATACCTTTAGAAGATATAGCTTAGTTTTAAAATTGTCGTTGGTTAAGAGTTTTCAGGACCCTCCTGGATAATGGGATGCAACTTTAATACTTTCTTAGATAACAAGATATAGTGGAAGTAATACCTTTAGAAAATAAGTTAGATTTAAAATTGTCCTTTAATTAGGAGCTGTTAGGAAACTCCTGGATAATGGGATCGAAACTTTCAAATTCTTAGAATTTTTGGTAACATGATTTAATTAACATTCACAGATGCGCCCAACACCAAACTGGGACAGGAAAATTTCTTTTGTCTTGTCTATTTTGTTGTAATCAGGATCCAGGGAACACACTTCAAATTTTTGACAATCAGGCGCCCACCTGGGGAACAAGGGAATACAGTTCAAGTTTTGGCAGTTAGGCGCCGACCTAAAGAACAAGGGAATACAGTTCAAGTTTTTGGTAATCAGGTGCCCACCTGGAGAACAAAGGAATACAACTCAAGTTTTAGGAAATCAGGCGGCCACCTGGAGAACAAGGGAATAATTCAAGTTTTGGCAATCAGGCGCCCACCTAGAGAACAAGGGAATAAAATTTAAGTTGTCGACAGTCAACAACCCACCTGGAGAACAAGGGAATACAACTCAAGTTTTTGGTAATTAGGCACCTACCTGGAGAACAAGGGAATACAATTCAAGTTTTTGGTAATCAAGATCCCACCTGGAGAACAAGGGAATACAATTCCACTTTTGATAATCAGGCACCCACCTGGAGAACAAGGGAATACAATTCAAGTTTTTGGCAATCAGGCGCCCACCTGGAGAACAAGGGAATACAATTCAAGTTTTTGGAAATCAGGCGCCCACCTGGAGAACAAGGGAATACAATTCAAGTTTTTGGTAATAAGGCGCCCACCTGGAGAACAAGGAAATACAGTTCAAATTTTGGCAGTCAGGAGCCTACCTGGAGGACAAGGGAACACAGTTCAAGTTTTAGCAATCAAGCTCCCACCTGGAGAACAATGGAATACAGTTCAAGTTTTGGCAATCAGGCGCCCACCTAGAGAACAAGGAAATACAATTCAAGTTTTGGCAATCATGCGCCCTACTGGAGAACAAGGGAGTACAGTTTACGTTGGTGGGAGTCAGGAGCCCACCTGGAGAATAAGGGAATACATTTTAAGTTTCAGTAATCAGGCGCCCACCTGTAGAACAAGGGAAAAAAATTCAAGTTTTGGCAATCCGGCACCCACCTTGAGAACAAAGGAATACAACTCAAGTTTTTGGTAATCAGGCACCCACCTGGAGAACAATAGAATACAATTCAGGTTTTTGATACTCACTCACCCACCTGGAGAACAAGGGAATACAATTCAAGTTTTGGTAATCAGGCACCTTCCTAGAGAAGAAGGGAATACAATTCAAATTTTTCGTAATCAGGCACTGGCCTAGAGAACAAGGGAATATAATTCATGTTTTTGGTAATGAGTCGCGCACCCGGAGAATAAGGGAATACAATTCAAATTTTGGTAGTCAGTTACCTACCTGGAGAATAGGGGAATACAACTCAGCTTTTGGTAATCAGGCACCCACTTGAAGAATAAGGGAATACGATTCAAGTTTTGGTAATCAGACACCCACCCGGAGAACAAGGAAATACAATTTAAATTTTTGGCAATCAGGAGTCCACCCGGAGATTAAGGGAATATAACTCAAGTTCTGGCAATCAGTTTCCCACCTGGAGATCAAGGGTATACAGTTCAAGTTTTTGGCAATCAGACGTCCACCTGGAGAACAAGGAGATACAGTGCAATTTTTTGGAAATCAGGAGCCCACCTGGAAAACAGGGAGAAGCAATTTAAGTTCAGCAATCAGGCGCCCACCTGGAGAACAAGGGAAGACAATTTAAGTTTCAAGGAAAAATATTCAAGTTTCAGAGGAAAAGAGTACAATTCAAATGTTGGTCATCAGGCGTCCACCAAGATAACAAAGGGAAGGCAGCAATGTACAAAGGAAGATAGCTTAAGTTCGCAAACAGGCACTCTCTCGGAAAATAAAGGAAAACAATTCAAGTTTCAAAGGAAGATAGCACAGACTTCATGGAATGCAGTCTAAGTTTTGAAGGAAGACAGTTCAGGCATTGGCAATCAGGCACCTACTTGGAGAATAAGGGAATTCGATTCAAAATAAAAATTCAAGTTAGCAACAAAAGAAGCTCGCATCAAGAATGCGAGTCAGCAGTCCGAGATGATCAATAGAAGTTAGTCACAATCCAGAATAAAAAGGACAAAAACTAAACAAAAGAAAGACAATAAGCGAATCCAAATGCAGATGTTAATGAAAGATTTGAGCCGCTCAAGACAGGGCTGAGGTCACAACCTCTACATGTCCCGTCTTGGTTTGAAAAGCTGAAAGAGATTGAACCAACACCAACATCTAAGAAGCATCAAGATTCAGATAAGGGTCCGCATAAAGAACTAACAAAGACTCCAGTCAAGTTTCATACGACTCATAAATAGGAATCTTGTAACTCGTAGTAATAGGCTTAGTTTGTTTTCAATTTTTGATTTTGATGTAATAACGGGACTGCAGACCGGAACCTTGGTGAAACGGCACCTCGGCTTGCTCTCCATCTCGGCATACTCCATCATCTTACTCACCTCTAAACTACACGTGACCTGATTCCTTTATAGCCAATGATATATATGCAGCTCAGTTACCAAGGCTTGGTCACATTCCATTTTTCTCAATTTTAGTCTCTCACAAATAAAGGTCAGGTCAAAAAACCTGTCTAGTCATTCTTTGTTTGAAAACTCTTCGCGTTTTCAGTCGAAGAGGTGCAGCTGTAAACATGAGATTTTTTACCATCCCCACGATTTTTTATATTTTAGCATGTAAATATTTAATTTAGGCCTAATATAGCTATTTCAACTATTATTTTGACTTCTTTTACTTTATTTTTGTCATAAAAATGGACACTACAAAAAAAAAATCAGCTTACGTATCTTTCATAAATTTAAATAAAAATGTACAAAAATAGTACCTTATTTTTTGTCTTTGCATAATCTTAAAAATACAAAAAATATATAATACTTTCATGTTAGCTTTTGTATGTGTAAATATTTTTATCTTATTTTAAAAAAAGATAATTATGGTGTTGGACCACAATTTTAAGAGTCTGAGACTCCAGTTCTTGGCCCAATTTGGATTGGTCCACCTTCTAGATCTTCTATGGAATAAAAAAATAAAAAAAATAAAAAAAATCCTAAGGACTTATTACACAAAATATCTAAGAATTATCCATCAAAAAATACAAAATATAACTCTGGACCCTACAACGATATGCTAATCAGCCAAAAGGGGATAAAAAAATATGCTGGAAAAAGCTAAAAGGCACCTGGAAAAATCAGAAGTGCACAGCTTTACAAGATCGGACCCTACCCCCACCCTAACATCTTCTTCAACCTGCAGAACACAAAAAAGAACATCCATAGTCAACGAGCATTCCACCGGATTTTCGATTAAAAAGCCAGGCTCTTTCTTTCTTCATGGAAATCGAACAGAGGACACCATGAATGACCCTCACCTTGCCGAAAATACCATGAAATCCACCAGAACTCCATGAAATCAGTGACACTCTCTCTTTTAAACCTTTCTCAACCCTATCAATTTTTTGGGCGAAAATGTAAACAGAGATGGGAAGGAAAGGCCTAAGTAAATCACCGATCCTCTTCTCTCTTTGGTTCTGCTTCTGTGAATAATCAGAAAAGAAAAATTCGCTTGAGTCATAGTTGGCGACCTCCATTAACACCGACGAAATCACGTCTTGCATTTTTCATCTCTCATTATCAGATTTACTGTTTCTGGCTCCTTACACAGTCAAAAGACCCTCCAATGTCTGAAGTTATTGCTTGAAATTCTGTCCAAAGGTTGCTGTACGTTGGTTCCGGTCTATGGTTATCGCTGCCCACTTTTTTCGTCTAGTTCGAGCTGCTAAAACTCGACGTTGCTGTAAACGTGAGTATTTTTGTTATATTTTTGTTGGATCAGTTTTGTTTTCTAGCTTTAACTTCTTGCCTTTGTAAATTCTAGTAGTAGTAATATATTTGTTGTCTTTTTAATTTTATATTGTTATGTCTTATTTGTTTTTCACTAGATTATTAGTTGTTTTTGTTAGAATATACGATAAACGCTAGAGGAGAGGTGAATAGCGTTATAATAAAAAACAGCGTAAACTTGCGGAATTTAAAAATTGCAGGAATGAAATAAGTGCGATAAGTAAATAATAAGGAACAAACGCACCGATGTTATCCTGGTTCACCACAACCCGTGGCTAGTCCAGTCCCCGAGAGACTCTCTCGAGATTTCCACTAACTTCGTTAAGCTTACGGGTGCTTAACAAACCGTTACAAACTGAGAACTTGAGTCACACAAGCCTCAACAACCTTTGCTCGAAGATACCACACTTCAAGACTTCAATCAAAGGAATCACAACGTTCCTTCTTACAATACAAGAGATTAACACTTCCCTTCAAGTGTATAAAAACATTTTGCACTCAAAACAAGACTCTCCTCAAGAGTAGATATGAGTAAAATAAATACGCTCAAGAACGCAACAACTTTCGTCAGGAATTTGGCTCTCAAAAACTTATGTAATGAATAGAAAATGATGAATAAGAGAGTATGCAAGCTTTAGCAATAATATGATCAGTTGTTGTGCTTAAAAGACTGATTTTAAGATGTATTTATAGTGTTGAAAACATGCACAACCGTTGCCTAATTGCCAATTAAGAATTGCTGATTTTGTGCTAAAACAATCGATTGTCTAAGTTGCATAATCGATTGTTTTCCAATCGTCCAAAAATCATTCCCAGATTTTACGCATAATAATCGATTATCTAAATAGTATAATCGATTATCTGGCGACGTTCAAAAAATCTTTTTCAGATTTTACTTAAAACGATCGATTATCAAAATCATATAATCGATTACTTGGCAACGTTCAAAAAATCTTTTTCAGATTTTACTTAAAACAATCGATTATCAAAATCATATAATCGATTACTTGGCAACGTTCAAAAAATCATATTCAGATTTTACTTAGGATAATCGATTATCAGAATCATACAATCGATTACCAGATAGAGTTTGAAAATATTTTGGCAACGGTCATTTACATAATCGATTATGCTATATGTATAATCGATTATATTACAGTCTTGAAAATCGAATAGACACTGCCTCAACATAATCGATTGTCATAAGGTGCACAATCGATTATTTTGTAGCTTTGAAAAATCTGATGGACACTGCCTCAACACAATCGATTATCATAAGGTACACAATCGATTGTCTTGCAGCTTTGAAAAATCTGATGGACACTGCCTCAACACAATCGATTATCATAAGGTACACAATCGATTGTCTTGCAGCTTTGAAAAATCTGATGGACACTGCCTCAACACAATCGATTATCATAAGGTACACAATCGATTGTCTTGCAGCTGCCTTAACATAATCGATTATCATAAGTGCATAATCGATTATCTTTGTCCAGATTTTAGAGGCATGTTTAAAAATCATTTTGGTTAAAATAAATATGCATGATTTAAAGTCATTTTGCTTTAAAGTAAATATGCATGATTTGATAAAAATGATTTTACGAGAGAAGCCAAGTCTTGAGTCAATTATCGGATCAAGATCACAATTAAAGAACAACTCATGTATAACTTTATTTCTTTGCTTAATCTTGATCTTTGTTTGTCTTGTGCTTGAATCTCGTTATGTATCAATTGCGCGCTTGTGCTTGGACCTCGTCATATGTCAGTTGCGCATCGTTTGTCATTTATCAAAACCTACAAATATGAACACACGTTTAGTTTAGTGCCTTGTGAGAACGTGTTTCAACAATTTCCCCCTTTTTGATAATGGCAAACCTTAATCGGGATATGCATATTAGATAATTCATAATGACGATCCAAGACAAGTAAATAGATATGCAATAAGACAAGTAAATAGATATGCAATTAATTCCCCCTCAACATATGAATTCCCCCTCAATTTATGCCAATAAATATTAAGTGCATAGCCCTTATTCTTCCCCCTTTTGACATTAGCAAAAAAAGAATAAGCAAATAACTTGTTTATTGATTAACTAGAATTGCAATTTCATAAAAGGGATAATAAAACAAATAATGTCAACATAATCGATTAGTGATACTTGATAATCGATTATGTATTAAAGAGACTTTTTGAAGCTTAGATTGATTGTGAAGTGAGGAAGATGATCCTATTTATAGAGTGGAAAATAAGAGAGCATTTACTGGGAAAAGCTGCAATTTTAGAGATTTCAAAGAGTCAGAAACGAAAAAAAAAATTTGCACTGACCGTTACACAATCGATTATGGAATCGAAATAATTGATTATTATGGAGTTTTTGACTTGTACTCGGAAATGACAAAAAAAAATCGATTGCAGGAGCCAAACGGTAACAAAGATTTGAATTTACTGACAGAGGATAATCGATTGTTGAATTATGGTAATCGATTATTCTGACACAGTGTGCATAGTGATTTTCTGACTTGGGAAGTAATCGATTATATCTTTGAGATAATCGATTATATTAGGAAGGGCAGTAATGAATAGCCGAGACGGTAGTCGGTTATACAGTTAAAAAAATCGATTATTGTCACAATTAACATCAAAAACCTGCAAAGCAAAAATGGTTAAACAATATGTTGTTTTTCCGGCATAATAAACGTAAAAACGTAAATAATCGATTAGTGATACTTGCTAATCGATTTTCCGGCACAGTAAGCATGATAATCGATTGTTGACTAAAAAATCGATTATTCTACACCATTGCCTTATAATTCCCCCTGCCTTTGGGGCGATACCTGCAAAAGAGAATTAGACGTCTCCGACGCTCAAGTTAGTAATTGTGGAAAAAGGTGCAATACATGACTTAGATCAATTTTGAGTCAAGCATTCCGAGTTCACTACGAATTCGGAAAAGGACTTTTTCTCTAACGGCCTTGTGAGGATGTCGGCCAATTGAGAACGTGATCTCTTAAGAAGTGTGTCCTAAGGTGTTCTTAAGAGTGTTTCGAGTACTTACCTGTTGTTCAATGTCGCCAATTACCTGTTTGAGAGGATGGTCTTTGATTGTCCTCCACGCGTTAGGCAGTTTCGTTTCTTTTTTCAGTTGTGGCGCTTCCTCCGATAATTGTTCCAAGATTTCATCTTGAATTTCCTTAGGAGTTTCCTCTTGTACTTTGTCTTGAGGACTTATTGAGTTTAAAATACCTGCAAGATCAAAACCAGAATCCTTTCTCGCCAAGCGAGCATTATTTTCGGAAAACACAATATGAGGGGATTCCTCCACAGTTTCGGTTCTATTATTGAATACTCTATATGCTTTGCTACGTGAAGAGTAACCAATAAAAATTCCTTCATCGGATTTTGCATCAAATTTTCCCAAATTGTCTTTTCCATTGTTATGAATAAAACATTTACAACCGAATACTCTAAGATGGGAGATATTTGGTTTCCTTCCCTTGTAGAGTTCATAGGGAGTTTTCATGAGTATTGGCCTTATAACTACTCTGTTTAAAACGTAGCATGCGGTACTCACGGCATCCGCCCAAAAATGTTTGGGAATCTTAGCCTCATCGAGTATGGTTCTAGCCATCTCTTCGAGACACCTATTTTTCCTTTCCACCACTCCATTTGTTGTGGAGTACGTGGAGCAGAGAAGGTGTGCTCGATACCGAGTTCGTCACAAAAGTCCGCGAAGAGATTGTGATCGAATTCTCCCCCATGATCACTTCTTATTGAAGTGACGGTTGTGTCCTTTTCATTTTGAACACGTTTAAGAAAGCATTTAAAATTATGAAAAGCCTCACTTTTGTAAGCAAGAAATAGTGTCCATGTAAATCTAGAATAATCATCAACAATAACAAAAGCATAAACGATTTCTACCAAGACTTTCAATGCGAGATGGTCCAAAGAGATCCATGTGAAGAAGTTGCAAAGGTCTAGTAGTTGAAGCAATATTTTTCGATTTAAATGATACTTTTGTTTGCTTCCCTTTTTGGAAAGAGTCACAGATAGAGTCTTTTTCAAATTTCAAATTTGGAAGACCAATAACTAAATTTTGTGAAACTAATTTGTTTAAAAGATGCATGTTGATGTGAGCTACTCTACGATGCCATAACCACATATCATCTTCTTTGCTCATAAGGCAATTCACATATTCAGATGAAGAATTTTCGAGATCAACCATATAGATGTTATCCATTCTAAAACCACAAAGAATAATTTTAAAATCGCTACGGCGAAAAACCAAGCATTCATCCGAATCAAATAAAACAAGATTTCCCTTGTCACATAATTGACTTATGCTCAAGAGATTATGTTTTAGACCTTTAACTAGCAAAATATGCTTAATGGAAGAAGGTTCATCCTTACCGACCGATCCAATGCCGATAATTTTTCCCTTGTTGTTATCTCCAAAAATAACGCTTCCTCCTTCCTTGTGTTCCAGTTGAAGGAACTTGGATTCGTCTCCGGTCATGTGTTTGGAGCATCCACTATCAAGGTACCAAGGTACACTTGATCCCTTTAAACATACCTACAAGACAAATTAATGAGTCTTTGGTACCCAAGCTGTTTTGGGTCCTTGAGAGTTAGGTGTAACATGCTGTTGTGCTTGACATGCAGTTAAGTGTCTATGTCTAGTGAAACAAGCAGGAGCAATATGTCCAATTCGATTGCAATAATGACAAATGACATTAGGATTATGCATTCGTCTAGGTTGATAGTAGTTGGACGGACGAAATTTGTTTACTCTATTTTCGACAATATGACTCTTGCGCATTTCATGAAAATCATTTCTCCTACTATTTGTTCTAGGATATGCAGCATTTCTAGAATAGTTATTTCTAGGTTGAAAGCCATTTCTAGGTGTCCTGAAAAGTTCAAAGTTTCTTCTAGTGTTTGGTCAAGGATATGCATCATTTCTAGAATAGTTATTTCTAGGTTGAAGACCATTTCTAGGTGTCCTAAAATGTTCAAAGTTTCTTCTAGTGTTTGGTCTAGCATGCATGTTGATTCTAGGATTGTTATCTCTAGGATGAACATTTGTTTTATTTATCCTAGGTTGAGCCTTAGGTGGTTGGGGTTTGGCTTCAACTTTTTCTTTAGGCTCGTTTTTAAAACCTATCCCATGTTTGGTCGATTTCAAATTAACAAGAACTTCATTCAAATTTTTATGAGAAGAATTGAACTTATCTAGGGTGCCCTTAAGTCTTTCTACCTCAATTTTTAGATGCATGCAAGAAATACAATTTTTACTAGAGCTCTCGGGTTTGTCGGCGCTTCTCTTGCCGAAAAATTTGTTTTCTTCTTTCAACTTCTCATTTTCCAAAATCAATTTTTCCAAATCTTTTTCTTTCAAAGAGAGTTGTCTTTCAAAATCTTTTTCTTTCAAAGAAGCATTTTCCTTAGTGTTTTTAACAGCTTTGGAAGCTTTAATGAATTCACTATACAACTCATCAAAGGCATTTTGCATTTCCTCAAGAGAATAGAAGTTTTTGGAAAAAATTTGACATACCTCTTCTTGATTGTCTTCGTGTGCCATAAGACAAAGATTTGCGGTTTCGTCTTCTTCTTCCTCACTTGACTCGTCTCCGGAGTCGCCTCCCCAAGATATGTATGCTCGTTGTTTCTTGAAGGGTTTCTTCTCCTTTTTGACATTTGGACAATTTGATTTAATGTGCCCGATTTCTCCGCATCCATAGCACTTTACTTGATCTCCTTGCTGTTTGCCTTTTCGTTCATACTCTTTTCGCATGAACTTTTGAAATCTCTTAATAACGAGTCCGAACTCGTTATCTCCGTCCTCATCATTTTGAGGTTGACTTGTGCTTGCCTTGAGGGCGATTCTTTGTTTCCTTTGATCATTAACAAGAGGGTTAAGTATAGTAGATTCATAAGTTTTAAGATTACATCTTAATCCGTCGATGGTGACATTTGGAATGCCAATAGACTCTTGAATCGCGTCGGCCTTGGAGTGCCATTCCGGAGTGAGACTTTGGAGAATTTTTCGGACAAGTTCCTTATCCGTGAAGGTCTTCTTAAGAGCATGTAAGTCATTAACGATTTTTGAAAATCGTTCGAACATGTCATCTACCCTTTCGCCTTCCTTCATGTGAAACAGTTCATATGCATGAGTTAGAAAATCAACTTTAGCCTCTCTTACCTGGTCCGTACCTTGGTACGTGATTTCCAGCTTATCCCACATTTGCTTCGCCGTTGTGCAACATGATATTTTTCTGTAATCATCAGCGTTTATGGCACAATACAATAAGTTGATGGCTTTAGCGTTGTTCTGCACTTTTCGGATATCATCCGCATCGTATTCATCTTCGGATTTTGGAACCCATTCACTTTCAACCTTTTTGGTTGGAATTTGTTCTCCCTTCATTATAACCTTCCACAGATGAAAATTATTCGATTGAATGAATATTCTCATCCTCTCCTTCCAGTACGTATAGTTTGTGCCATCGAATAGTGGTGGTCGGGTGGAGCATTGTCCTTCACCTATTCCTGCAAAAGAATCACGAGTAGAAGCCATGGATTGTTTCTCTCAAACGGTTAAGTTTTTCAGAGAGTTGGGCTCTGATACTAATTGTTAGAATATACGCTAAACGCTAGAGGGGGTGAATAGCGTTATAATAAAAAACAGCGTAAACTTGCGGAATTTAAAAATTGCAGTAATGAAATAAGTGCGATAAGTAAATAATAAGGAACGAACGCACCGATGTTATCCTGGTTCACCACAACCCGTGGCTGGTCCAGTCCCCGAGAGACTCTCTCGAAATTTCCACTAACTTCGTTAAGCTTACGGGTGCTTAACAAACCGTTACAAACTGAGAACTTGAGTCACACAAGCCTCAACAACCTTTGCTCGAAGATACCACACTTCAAGACTTCAATCAAAGGAATCACAACGTTCCTTCTTACAATACAAGGGATTAACACTTCTCTTCAAGTGTATAAAAACACTTTGCACTCAAAACAAGACTCTCTTCAAGAGTAGATATGAGTAAAATAAATACGCTCAAGAACGCAACAACTTTCGTCAGGAATTTGGCTCTCAAAAACTTATGTAATGAATAGAAAATGATGAATAAGAGAGTATGCAAGCTTTAGCAATAATATGATCAGTTGTTGTGCTTAAAAGACTGGTTTTAAGATGTATTTATAGTGTTGAAAACATGCACAACCGTTGCCTAATTGCCAATTAAGAATTGCTGATTTTGTGTTAAAACAATCGATTGTCTAAGTTGCATAATCGATTGTTTTCCAATCGTCCAAAAATCATTCCCAGATTTTACACATAATAATCGATTATCTAAATAGTATAATCGATTATCTGGCAACGTTCAAAAAATCTTTTTCAGATTTTACTTAAAACAATCGATTATCAAAATCATATAATCGATTACTTGGCAACGTTCAAAAAATCTTTTTCAGATTTTACTTAAAACAATCGATTATCAAAATCAAATAATCGATTACTTGGCAACGTTCAAAAAATCATATTCAGATTTTACTTAGGATAATCGATTATCAGAATCATACAATCGATTACCAGACAGAGTTTGAAAATATTTTGGCAACGGTCATTACATAATCGATTATGCTATATGTATAATCGATTATATTACAGTCTTGAAAAATCGAATAGACATTGCCTCAACACAATCGATTGTTATAAGGTGCACAATCGATTATTTTGTAGCTTTGAAAAATCTGATGGACACTGCCTCAACACAATCGATTATCATAAGGTACACAATCGATTGTCTTGCAGCTTTGAAAAATCTGATGGACACTGCCTCAACACAATCGATTATCATATGGTACACAATCGATTGTCTTGCAGCTTTGAAAAATCTGATGGACACTGCCTCAGCACAATCGATTATCATAAGGTACACAATCTATTGTCTTGCAGCTGCCTTAACATAATCGATTATCATAAGTGCCTAATCGATTATCTTTGTCCAGATTTTAGAGGCATGTTTAAAAATCATTTTGGTTAAAATAAATATGCATGATTTAAAGTCATTTTGCTTTAAAGTAAATATGCATGATTTGATAAAAATGATTTTACGAGAGAAGCCAAGTCTTGAGTCAATTGTCGGATCAAGATCACAATTAAAGAACGACTCATGTATAACTTTATTTCTTTGCTTAATCTTGATCTTTGTTTGTCTTGTGCTTGAATCTCGTTATGTATCAATTGCGCGCTTGTGCTTGGACCTCGTCATATGTCAATTGCGCACCGTTTGTCATTTATCAAAACCTACAAATATGAACACACGTTTAGTTTAGTGCCTTGTGAGAACGTGTTTCAACAGTTTTGTCATTTTGGAATAAGCAATTTTGCAGTAGAAGCACCATTATTTGTTTGGTTTTGTCATATTAAGGGTTTTATCAATTCTGACTGATTTCAAGCAATTTAAGTGTTATGCATTAGGGTCAGTTATTCAGTACATATCAGAGTTTCTATAAAATGTATGCTCTAGAATTACCTTTAAGAAAAAAGTTAGCTAGGTGTTGTAACCGCTGAGGGTAAAGCTGATGGTACCGTGGTTTCAATTAGATAGACTTGCGTGCCTAATAAAATTTCAAAATACATGGCCTTCACTTAATTAATATTAATTCTTAGAAATTGAGGTATGTACTTAGTTGAATTTTTCGCGGCCCTCACAAACTTAAAAGTGCGTAGTTGCTTTAGGCGCGCTATTTTATAATTTATCTTTCCTAATCTCGTGTGCGCATTTATGTGACCAAAATCCAAATCTCAAAATGTTAGATAAAATGTGTCGCGGACCGCGGGTGCATTCATATGATGTGGTTCAAGACTTGTTTTAGATGACGTTGAATCTTTATTAAGAAAATAATTAAATAGAAGCGGTTATAAAGTTAAAATTGAACCATAGGCTAAAAAATATGTAATAATCAGATGATAGACCAATTATAATAGTTGAGCGACCGTGCTAGAACTACGAAACTCGGAAATGCCTAACACCCTTTCCGGGTTAACAGAATTCCTTACTCGGATTTCTGGTTCGCGGATGGTAAAACAGAGTCAAGTTTTTCCTCGATTCGGGAATTGAACTGCTGACTTGGGACACTATAAAATTATCCTACATGACGACTCTAAATTTTTAATAAAATCATCTCATTTCGATTGTCACTTTAAGTTGGAAAAAACTCCCTTATACATCCCTTCACGGGGGGTGTAGTGTACAAAGGAGGTGTGACAGTATTAATTTAGATAGTTTAGTCAAGTATTAATTGTTAATAGACAACCATGGAACTCGGGAGTGCCTCACACCTTCTCCCGGGTTGACAGAATCCATTACCTCGTCTTAGGTGCTCGTGGACCATACATCAAGTCAATTTCCTTGATTTGAGATTTTTAAATAAACTGGTGACTTGGGACACGATAATTAATATACGAAGTGGCAACTCTAATTAAAAAAATAATCTCATTTCAAATAATGTCACGTTAATTGAAAAAACTTCCTTATCCTTCCAAAAAAAAGAGATGTGACAGCTCTGGCGACTTTGCTAGGGATCAAACCTAGAATCTATGGTTGAAGGTTCAGAATTTGAGTTTAGAATAACTATTATACTTGATTTTTTTTATTATCTTGTTTATTGTTACGTGTTTAAGACTAATGTGTTAAATGCAGCTTTTTATCGCTTTGATATTTCTGTGATCTGTATATGAACTGTTACAACACCTTTCTCTCTCTGAGTCTTCTAAATCTTCCGGGAAGCGTGCGTTTCATGTGAAGTCTTTCTATTAGAGTCATATCCTAATTGTAGAACGAGGATCAAATAAGTTACAAAGCCAGTGAAGCTTTTGTATTCCTGGTATATCCCCCCCCCCCTCCCCCCCCCCCCCCCCGAGTTCGAGTTGTCCGCTCGAGTAAACCAGCTCCAAAACAACACACCCCAGGATTTAAACCTAAAATAACACAGACTCATGGCAGATTCCTAGTAGGAATATTTGTTTGCATCAAGTGCATTTGACTTTGGGTACTCAACATAGGGGTTGGGTCCGTCAAGGACATGTATACCCGATTAAAAGACCTTCCTGATGTATTTTTACATGCTACTTGTGCATATCTTTGTTTCGGCTTGCATGTTGACCAGGTTATGAATAAGGAAAGAAAATCAAGGGAAAAAACAAGAGGTAAGGTACGAGAGAGAAAATTCACCTAGTTCTGAAAAATACAGAAATTTGAAAGATTACGAAACTCTGCCAAAATTTTGAAAAAAAAAATGTCACGACCCCAACCTTGATCGTGATGGCGCCTGACACACTGCCAGGCAAGCCCGACCAATTAAATAATCTAACCAGTTTTATACAGTTCATAAATTGATTAACACGGATAAATTACTAAGTCATCATAATGAAATTGTGAAATAGAGTTAAAACACGCGGAAATCCTAAATACCAATACTTCTACACAGCCCGAAGAATCCGGTATCACAAGTCAAAGCCTCTAATACATGAGTATCAACCTACTACATATCGTCCTCTAGAAGTACGGAAATAAAGCAACAAGATAGAAGGAATATTAGGACTGTGGATGTCTTGTAGCTACCTTGATACTCCCGGATAAGCTGCTCGACCGAGAATTCCTCCCTCAGCCTCAGATATACCTGGATATGCACACAAGGTGTAGGGAGTAATGTGAGTACTCCGACCCAGTGAGTGATAAACATAAATAAAGGCTGAGAATAAGAAATCTTGAATAGGCGCAAAGTAATTCTATTAATGCAGCAATGTCATCCAAGTACTATACATTTTGTAAGAAAAGGAAAACAATTAAGGAAATGCTGCAACAGATAAGTAAGTAAATAACAGTAAATTATGAAATGAAACACACAACCCGATGCTCTTTAGTACCCGCTGCGGCATGCAGCCCGCTCCATTAATTTAACATCGACGACGCTCACTGGGGTGTGTAGATTCCGGGAGGGGCCCCTTACGGCCCAAGTGCAATAACAAGCCATCTCGTGGCATCAACTAGGCCCTCGGCCACATATCAATATTAATACAATGATAACTAGTAAATTTCAGTCAAATACGTAGTGTATTCATCTACCGGTACGGACCAAGTCACAATACCCTACGATGCTCTACCCCACGCCGCTATCCGGCGTGCAAGTCACCACAATATAGCACTACGGTTGCAAATCCGGTGTTTCAAACCCTCAGGACATCATTTACATCTATTACTCACCTCAAGATGGCCAAAAGTTTTTAGCTCGCTATGCCTTTGCCTCACAAATCGACCTCCTCGCGCATTGAATCTGATCAAAACCACAAAGAATATGTCACAACATGCCAGAGGAACAATACCCAATCGAAAACAATAGAAAAATAGTAAAAATCTAGAAATTAGCAAAACTCGAGACCTGAGCCCACTTCTCAAATTCCAGAAAATTTTTCATCAACGGATTCCTTATCTGGCCACGAGTCTATACATATCAAGAACTCTCAAATCTGAGCTCAAATGGTCCTTCAAAACCCAAATTGAAATATCAAATTTCAAGCCCTAGTTCTTCTGGTTTTTGCTAAGTTTTCATGAATTTCTAGGTTGATTCTACAATTAAATCATGTTTTTAGTTCGTACAACTCACTTCCAATCAATCCTCTTCAAAACCCTATTCAATTCCTGTCCAAAAGCTCCTAAAGATGGTAACAATGGTGAAAATAAGGCTTAGCTCGCGGTTGAAATATTATTAAAACCCTTCTGCCCAGCTGCCATTTAACTCTATGCGAACACGAGGGCGCGATGAACAAACTTGCCTTAGACCAAAATTACCCTTCGTGAACAAGGTATCCTACCCACGAACGCGAAGCTTCTGCAACCTCAACTATGCAAATGTGTCCCCATGTTTGCGAACGCGATGTACAAAACCAACGGAACCTCAGATCCTTCTATGCGAACGCAGGCAACCTTCCGCGAACGCGAAGCACCAGCTCTCAAACTTATGCAAACGCGAAGAACAAAACCTCAGGGCCCCGAATCTTTTTACGCATTCGCCACTCCTCTTACGTGAACACGAATGGTTAAATCTTTGCAACACAGAACGTGAAAACCTGCAACTTCCAAGAGCCAAAATTGGTTTGATTGACCATCCGAAACTCACCCGAGGCCCCCCGGATCTCAACCAAAAATACCAACTCATCCTAAAACATCATTTAAACTTGTTCTATTCATCAAAATACTTTGAACAACACCAAAACCATCAATTCGCATCGAATTCAATCCTAAGTTCTTATGAAACTTCCGAGAAACACATTCGATCAAAAACTCGAGCAAATCACCTCGGATGAACTGAAACTTTGCACACACATCCCAAATCACCTAACAAAGCTAAGACAACTCTTGGAATTCCATTCCGACCCTCGTATCAAAATCTTGCCTATCAATCGGAATTCGTCAAAATACTAACTTCACCAATTCAAGACTAATTCTACACCGGACCTCCAAAATCACTTTCGATCACACGGCTAAGTCCCAAATCATCCCCCAAATCTAACCGAATCATTGGAATTCACATCCGTTTCCTATAACTCATAGTTCAATATTCGGTTGACTTTTTCAAACTAAGCTTTCCTTAAGGAGACTAAGTGTCTCATTTCCTTTAAAAATCCATCCAAAACCAACTCGATCACACATAACACTGATAATGAAGCATAAAGGAGCACAAAATGGGGAAATGGGGCGGAAACTCACGTGACGATGGGTTGGGTCTTCACATCCTCCCCAACTTAAACAAACGCTCGTCCTCGAGCGAGTGAAGAAACATACCTGAAGCCTCAAATAAGTGAGGGTATCTGCTCTGCATCTCCTATTCGGTCTCTCAGGTAGCCTCCTCCATGGGCCGACCTCTCCACCGCACCTTCACCGAAGCAACATCCCTTGACCTTAACTTCAGAACCTCACGATCCAAAATGGTTGTTGGCTCTATATCATAAGTCAAATCACCCTCCAACTGAACCATGCTGAAATGCAGAACATGGGACGAGTCCCTAATATACTTCTGGAGCATTGAAACACAGAAAACTAGATGCACGCTCGACAAGCTGGGTGGCAAAGCAAGCTCATAAGCCGCCTTACCAATCCTCCTATGTACCTCAAAGGGCCCAATAAATCGCGGACTCAACTTTCCTTTCTTTACGAATCTCATAACACCCTTCATGGGTGAAACCTTCAACAAAACCTTCTCACCAATCATATAGGATACATCTCGAACCTTCCTGTCCACATAACTCTTCTGCCTCGACTGCGCTGTACGGAGTCTCTCCTGAATCATCTTCACCTTCTCCAATGCATCCTGAACCGAATCTGTCCCCAACAATCTAGCCTCACCGGACTCGAACCAACCAACTAGAGATCTATACTGTCTCCCATACAAGGCCTCATACGGTGCTATATGAATGTTAGACTAATAGCTGTTGTTGTAGGCAAACTCTGCAAGCGGTAGGAACTGATCCCATGACCCTCCGAAATCAATAACACAGGAGCGTAACATATCCCCCAATATCTGAATGGTGCGCTCAGACTGTCCGTTAGTTTAAGGGTGAAAGGCTGTGCTCAACTGTACATGAGTACCCAACTCTCACTGAACAACCTGGCAAAACTGAGAGGTAAACTGAGTTCCCCGATCTGGTATGATGGACACTAGGACACCATGCAACCGAACAATCTCTCGAATGTAAATCTCTGCCAGCCGCTCTGAAGAATAAGTAGTACAAACAGGAATGAAGTGTGCGGACTTGATCAGCCTATCTACAATCACCCAAATAACATCGAATTTCTTCAAAGTCCATGGGAGTCCGGTAACAAAATCCATAGTGATCCTCTCCCACTTCTACTCGGAAATAACCATCCGCTGATACAAGCCACTCGGTCTCTGGTGATCATATTTCACTCGCTGACAATTAAGACATGGGCTACATACTCCACGATATCTCTCTTCATCCTCCGTCACCAATAGTGCTGACTAAGATCCAAATACATCTTCGTTGCACCCGGATAGATAGAATACCACGAGCTATGGACCTCCTCCAATATCAACTCCCGAAGCCCATCCACATGAGGCACGCAAATCCAGCCTTGCATCCTCAACACACAATCATATCCAAAGGTCACATCCCTCATATCATCATGCTGATCCTGTCCTTAAGGACGAGCAAATACGGATCCTCATATTGACACTCCCTGATGCAGTCATCCAAGGAGGACCGAGAAACCACACAAGCCAACACCCGACTAGGATATGAAATATCTAGTCTCATAAATAGATTGGCCAAGGCCTGGACATCAACTGCAAATGGCCTCTCCTCAACTGGAATGTACGCCAAGCTCCCCAAACTCACCGTCTTTCGGCTCAAGGCATCAACCACTACATTGGCCTTTTCCGGATGATACAGAATAGTGATATCATAATCCTTAAGCAACTCTAGCCATCTCCGCTGCCTCAAATTAAGATCCTTCTGTTTGAACAAGTTCTAAATTATGATGATCGGCTAATACGTCACAAGATACGCCGTACAAGAAGTAACTCCAAATCTTCAAACCATGAACTGTAGCAACCAACTCTAAGTCATGAACAAGGTAGTTCTTCTCATGGGGATTCAACTAATGAGAAACATAAACAATAACTCTACCTCCTGCATCAACAGACAGCCAATCCCAACTCTCGAGGCATCACAACATACTGTATAAGAACCTGAAGCTGATGGCAAAACTAATACTGGAGTTGTGGTCATGGTTGTCTTGAGCTTCTGGAAGCTCTCCTCACACTCGTCCGACCACACAAATGGAGCACCCTTCTGAGTCAACTTGGTCAAGGATGATGCAATGGATGAAAATCCCTGAACAAAACGGTGATAATAGCCTGCCAACCCAAGGAAACTATGAATATCTGTGGCTGAGGACTGCCTAGACCAACTTTGCATTGCCTCTATCTTCTTTGGATTGACCTGAATACCCGCACTGGACACCACGTGTCCCAAGAAAGCCACTGAACTGAGCAAAACTCACACTTGGAGAACTTTGCATAAAGCCTCTCCTCCCTCAATATCTGCAGTATAACTCGCAAATGCTGCGCATGCTCCTGCTGACTACGCTAGTATGCCAGGATGTCATCAATGAACACGATGACAAATGAATCCAGATAAGGCCAAAATACACTATCCATCAGATGTATGAACGCTACTAGGGCATTGGTCAGCCCGAAAGACATGACAAGAAACTCATAGTGACCATATCTAGTCCTGAAAGCAGTCTTATGAATATCTAAATCCCTAATCTTCAACTGGTGATAAGTCGAACAGAGATCAATCTTGGAGAACACCCTCGCTCCCTAAAGCTGGTCAAATAAGTCATTAATGCGAGGCAGGGGATATTTGTTCTTCACTGTTACTTTGTTTAATTACCTATAATCGATGCACATTCTCATTATGCCATCATTCTTCTTCACAAACAAAACTGGCGCACTCCAAGGTGACACACTAGACCGAATGAACCCCTTATCTAAGAGCTCTTGAAGCTTCTCCTTCAATTCTTTCAACTTCGCTGGTGCCATACGATATGGCGGAATAAAGATGGGCTGATTTCCCGGCACCAGGTCAATATGAAAATCAATGTCCCTGTCCGATGGCATACCCAGTAGGTCTGCAGGAAATACATCAAGAAAATCTCTCATAACATGCAGAATCAATGATAGGAGTCTCAGCTCCAACATCTCGCACAAAATCTAAATATGATAGACAACCCTTCCCAACCATATGCTAGGCTTTCAAGAAATAAATAACTCTACTAGGAGCATAATCAGTCACACCATTCCACTCGATCCGCAGTACACCCGAGATATCTAAAGTAACTATCTTAGCGTGACACTCTAGAATAACATGACATGGAGATAACCAATCCATGCCCAGAAAAATGTCAAAGTCCACCATGCTCATTAGCAATAGATCAACTCGGGTCTCCAAACCCCCAATAATCACAACACCCAACCGGTACACACGGTCCACAACAACAATATCACCCACCGGGGTAGACATATGAACAAACAAAGAAAGCGACTCCCGAGGCAAACTTAAATAATGAGAAAAATATGAAGACACGTAAGAATATGTGGAACTGGGATCAAATAATACCAAGGCATCTCTGTAGTAGACTAAAACAATACTTGTAATGACTGTGTCTGAAGCAATGGCATCTGTCCTGCCCGGCATTGCATAGAAACGAGCCTGGCCACCGACAGATCGACCTCCACCTCTTCAACGACCCCTGGCTGCCTGATCTACACCCCTAGCTGGCTGGGCGGGTGATGAAGTGACTGGAGCGGAAGTCGAAGGCTGAACCCTCTGGTGATGCTGACTGCCAGGAAGTCGAGGGCACTGCCTTCTCAAGTGACCAAACTCTCTGCACTCAGAATAGCTGCCGGTGCTAGAGATGGGGACTGAAGGGAACCCTTGCACCGGAGTGACTAGCAGATGCACTCAGCGTAGAAGAACCCTGAGCTGGGAGGGAACTGAGTGAAGACTGGCCTTGCTTGGACCCATGATGACCACGGCCTGAAGATCCTCCATGATACTCTTGATGGGCCGACTGAGCAGGCCTGAAAGAACAACCTCTACCATGCTAGAAATGGCCTCTCGAAGGAGCACCACTGTAACTGCCCAATCTACGAGGCCTCTTGGCCTCCCGCTCCTCTTGCTCTCTATGGTGAACTAACTTGATATCACGAGTGATATCCACCACCTCCTCAAACGTAACACCTAATCTCTCTCTCTACTTATCAAAATACGGAGGTGGTAGTTAAGGCCATCCAAAAATCTCCTGATCCTCTCACGATCTGACAGAACCATCCAGATAGCATGATAGGCCAATTGTAAAAACCTCATCTCATACTGAGTCACTTTCATATCCCCCCTACGTCAACCACTCAAACTCCCTACACAGCTCCTCTCTACGGGACTGAGGTACATACTTCTCCAGAAAAAAGAGCGGAGAACTGCTCTAAAACAGGTGCTGCACCGACAGGCCTACGCCTCTCAAAGTCCTCCTACCAAGTAAGAGCAGCCCCGGTAAACTGAAACGTGGTAAATGCCACACCACTCGACTTAAGGATCCTCGTCGTACGGAGCATACGCTGACACCTGTGAAGAAAACCCTGGGCATCCTCACCCTTAGCACCACTATATGTCGGAGGTTGGAGCCTACCGAACCTTTCGAGATGACGATGCTCATCGTCTAGCATAGATGGAACCACGAAGCCCTAAACAGGTGCAACCTGCTAAGTTGGAGGTTCCTCTGGTGTCTGTAATCCCTGCACAACCTGCTTAGGTATGCGAGCAGCGGGGGTCTGATTGCCTCCCCCAGCCTGCGAAGTAGCTCTTGCTGCTTCCGTGGTGGCTGAAACGGCCTGAGCCAGGCTAGTGCAAACTGATAATATCTGAGCCAAGGCCTCTTAAAGACCCGAAATCACGATGGGCACAACTAGTGCCTGAACAGGTGCTGCTGGTATGTCTGCAGCTAGATCTTGATCCTGAGCTGGGGCAACTGGTGGATCAGCAACCGCTGCCCCGGCTTCTCTGCCTCTGCCACGACCACAACCGCGTCCACGACCTCTCGTGGCCTCAGTAGGTGGTACTGGTGGTCATCCGCTATGTCCGGTAGCTCGTGTCCTCACCATCTGTGAGAGAATGGAATAATAGAAGTTTAGTTCTCAATTTAACAAGGCCGCACGACAAGAATTTCACGAATGTGATGTTTCCCTAAAGGTTCTGCAGCCTCCCGACGATAAGCAAAAACGTCTGTATACCAATCCCCGAGACTCTACTAAACCGGCTCATGACTCGCGAGACCAAGTAACCTAAGCTCTAATAACAACTTGTCACGACACTAACCTCGGTCGTGATGGATACCAACACACTTCCAAGCAAGCCCGACCAATTCAATAACCTCAACCAGTTTTATACAGTTCATGAATTGATTAACACAGTTAAATTACTAAGTCATCATACTGAAATTCTCAAATAGAGTTAAAACATGTGGAAATCCAAAATACTAATACATCTACATAGCCGAAGAATCCGGTGTCACAAGTCTGAGCCTCTAATACATAAGTATCAACCTACTACATATCGTCATCTAGAAGTGGGAAATAAAGCAACAAGATAGAAGGAAGATCAGGACTACGGGCGTCATGCACCTACCTTGATACTCCTCGATAAGCTGCTCGACAGAGAAGTCCTCACTCAGCCTCAGATGTACCTGGATCTGCACACAAGGTGCAGGGAGTAATGTGAATACTCTGACCCAGTGAGTGATAAACATAAATAAAGGCTGAGAATAAGGAATCCTGAATAGGCGCAAAGTAATTCTATAAATGCAGCAATGCCAACCATGCAGTATAAAGTCCGTAAGCCAATGAAAACAATTAAGGAAATGCTGCAACAGATAAGTAACTAAATAACAGTCAATTATGAAATGCAACACATAGTTCGGTACTCTCAAGTACCTGCTGCGGCATGCAGACCGCTCCATTTATTTATCATTGACGACGCTCACAGGGGGTGTGTAGACTCCGAGAGGGGCCTCTTACGACCCAAGCGCAATAATAAGCCATCTCATGGCATCAACTAGGCCCTCGGCCTAACATCACTATCAATACAATATCGCTGCGGCGCGCAACCCGATCCCATACTCAGTCCAAAATCACATAAGACCCTCGAGCACAATAATATATAAATATTCAGCCCAAACTTCATTGGAAATATTATTTAAGTTTCAAGTTTGAGAAAAAGGTGGCTGAGTTTGCAAAACAGAATTTAATACTAGGACTGAGCTCAATAATATGTAAAGATGGTAAGAAACCAGCTATAGTAATCACTGAAGGATTCAATCAATTGGCACGAAGGCCAAATATGGCAATCCAATTCCAATTACAATAATAACAAGTAAATTTCAGTCAAATACGTAGAGTATTCATTTACCGGGACGGACCAAGTCACAGTCCCCTACGGTGCTCTACCACACGCTCGCTATCTGGCATGGTAGTCACCTTAATATAGCACTACGATGTACAAATCCGGGGTTTAAAACCCTCAGGACATCATTTACTTCTATTACTCCCCTCAACCCGACCAAAATCATAGCTCACAATTCCCTTGCCTCTCAAATCGACCTCCTCGCACGACGAATATGATCAAAACCACAACGAATACGTCACAACATGTCAAAGGAAAAATACTCAATCGAAAACAATCAAAAAATAGCAAAAATCTCGAAATTAGCAAAACTTGAGACCCGTGCCCACTTCTCGAATTCCTAAGAGTTTTACATCAACGGATTCCTTATCTCGCCATGATTCTATACATATCAAGAACTCTTAAATCCGAGCTCAAATGGCCCTTCAAAACCCAATTTAAAATATTAAATTTGAAGCCCTAGTTCTTCCCCTTTTTGCTAAGTTTATATGAATTTTTTAGGTTGATTCTAGAATTAAATCATGTGTTTAGTTCATAGAACTCACCTCCAACCAATACTCTTCAAAACCCTATTCACTTCTCGTCCAAAAGCTCTCAAAGATGCTCAACAATGGTGAAAATAAGGCTTAGCTCGCGGATGAAATATTACTAAAACCCTTCTGCCCGGTTGACATTTAACTCAATGCGAACGTGAGGGCTCTCTCATGTTCACGATGAACAAACTTGCCTCAGACCAAAATTACACTTCGCAAGCACAGTACCCCACCCATGGACGCGAAGATTCCGCAACCTCAACTATGCGAATGCGTCCCCATGTCTGCGAACGCGATGCACAAAACCAACGGAACCTCAGATCTTTCTATGCGAACGTAGGCAACCTTCCGCGAACGCGAAGCACCGGCTCTCAGGCTTATGCGAACGCAAGACCCAGTTGTGAATGCAAATAACAAATCCTCAAGTCCCCAAATCCTTCTATGCATTCGCGACTCCTCCTACACGAACACGAAGGGTTAAATCTCTGCAACACAGAACTGGAAAACCTGCAACTTCCAAGAGACAAAATTTGTCTGATTGGCCATCCGAAACTCACCCGAGGCCCCCGGGACCTTAACCAAAAATATCACCTCATCCTAAAACACCATTTAAACTTGTTCCAATCATCAAAACACTTCCAAATACACCAAAACCATTAATTCGCATCGAGTTCAAGTCTAAGTTATTATGAAACGTCCGAAATACGCATTCGATTAAAAACCCGACCAAATCACATCCGAATGACCTAAATTTTGCACACACATCCCAAATCACCTAAAGAAGCTACAACAACTCTCAGAATTCCATTCCAACCCTCGGATCAAAATCTCGCCTATCAACCGGAATTCGCCAAAATACTAACTTCACCAATTCAAGCCTAATTCTACACCAAACCTCCAAAATCACTTTCAATTAAACTCCTAAGTCACAAATCATCCCCTGAAGCTAACTGAATCATCGGAATTCACATCCGAACCCTCTAACTCATATGTCAACATCCAGTTGACTTTTCTAAACTAAGCTTTCCTTAAAGAGACTAAGTGTCTCATTTCCTCCAAAAATCCATCCAAACCAACTCGATCACACACGATATTGATAATGAAGCATAATGGAGAAGAAAATAGGAGACGGGACAGTAACTCACATAACGACGGGTCGGGTCGTCACAAAAAAATAAAGAAAGAAAAAGAAAGTCATTTCAAAATAAGCCAAATGTTTTGAAAAAATTCATGCTTTTCTATTGTGTCAACAATAACCGAACTACGCTGGTCTGATTCTTACCGGATATAAGATATGTAAGTAAACCTCGTTGGTTTCGGCCGCAATTTTTTAGAAAAATCTAAAAATATTTTCATTTAATTCCTTCTTAAGAAGTCATTTCTTAGAAAAAATCCCAAACAAATAATAGAAAAGGATTTTTAAACCCAAAAATATTTTCCTTCTTTTTTGAAGTCTTTCATTAAAAAAAAAAAAGCAACAATCAAAATCCAAAAATATTATTTACCTTTCTTCAAAAGTACTTTTCCCAAAAACTTTAAAAAAATAAGAAACAAAAATACAAAAAATATTCTTTTTTTTCTTTAGAAGTCTTTGTTTCAGAAATGTCATAAAAACTTAATACTAAAGTTTGAAATTATTTTCGCTTTTCTTTGGAAATTAAAAAGAAAACTCAAAAGAATTAAAATGTTTTTTAAGAAGTCTCTCTTTAAAAATTTAGAGGCAACATTAAAAATTCAAAAATATTTTGTTTCTTCTTTAAAAAAAAGAAAACGAATCAAAATTCAAACAACAATATTTTCTTTCTTCTCTTGAAATTCCCAAAGATTCAACATAAAAGAAAAGGATTTTTTAAAAGTCTTTCTTTTAAAAAAAACTCAAAATTCAAAATCCTAAATATTTTCCTCCTTAGGAGCTTTTGTGATATGATTTTCATATAAATAAGAAAATGTTGTTGAATAAATTAGAGGAGAAAATAGTTAGCTCATTTACTTTATTCTTGTAATCGTAGTCTACGTAGTGTTCTAATTCATGCAACATTATGATACATAGGCTATTCCCATCGAATTCGATTATAGCTATTAAATAATGTGAGTGAAAAAAGAAAAGAAAAAAGAGAAGATGAAAAAAGAAAGAAAATAGTGACAAAAATAACAAAGAAAAATAAAGAATGTAAAACAACCAAGAGAACAAACCAAGAGTGAAGAAATCCAAAAAGAGAGCGAGAAATGAAATGAAAAGAGGTATAAAGTGAAAAAAAGGTTTGTTAAAGTTGGGATGAAATGCACAACCGTTCGAACACATAGTAGAAGCCTTTAACTGTTTAGATACATTGCATCGCAACGTGCGATTTCTTATCTGTTAAACGCCTCAAAACTGAAAAGATCATTGTGTGTGCAAATAAGCCAGATTCTATTCAGGTGATTGGTTTTGTCGGTAATCTGGCTTTCTCACCCTTATTTTACAAGATCCAACGGAAAGGTTCCAGTGGCTTCAGAAAGCAGTCCCGTATTGTTAGAACTGAGGATAACTTCGAGCTAGCTATTTCACAACCCGAATTGGCAATTGTCAAAGAAAATAAGATGTTACGTCTCCGTATACTGAAAAGGTGGGACACCTGGTCCAATGGTAGGGAACCATCCAGCGCAATTCTCGGATTCCCCGAGCTGGTCCCAAGGACGAGTGGAACCATCAAAATTTCTATGTCCAACCCATTTATCTCGTGTGGGTACCGTACAATGTCATCCTACTTTACCGGTATGCCTTTTATTGTTTGCCCCCATACACCATTTTCTGGGACACCTTCAATATTGTTCTCCATACCAGTGGTCTTCACTATGGCACAACCAACTGTGCCCAGGCCGTGTTTGAACCCACATAATTCTCCTTCGAAGGTCCTCCATTTCAGTACGATATGATTCACGTCACTCCAGACTCGTAAGTCCAACAGCCACAACATGATTTTCTGATTGAGCCAAAAAGAATAGTTAAAATTCTCGAGCAGGTAGAAATGGCCCAGAAGATGAAAAGCTAAGAGCAGAGCATGAAAAATAGGCAAGGCTCGAGTGGCCATAAAAGCATATCATATTCGAATTTGTGCATGTTTCTAAATGTCATCTACCTGCTAGTTTTAAAATGTCGAAGTTCAAAAAGTATGGCGGGCAGGGAGGCCTAGTCACCATTTTGAAGTGGAAAAGAAGAGCTTCTAATGGATTACTTCGGAGAGAGTTTGGTAGTAATTTCCTTCGAGTGATAAATGGATCAAGAAATCACCCATTGGCAGTATGTGACGATTTGGCCCAAGATTTTGTTAGTTAGTTCCAGTATAATAAGGACATTGCTCCCGTCAGAAACTCTTTGTCCAATTTGGAACAGAAAACAACAGAAAGCTTCCATGAATATGTTGTCAAATGGCGTGAGCAAGTCGCCAAAGTAAAGCCTCCAATGGACAAAGCTAAAACGAAATATGATCTTTCTACAGGCCCAAGAGCCGGATAACTTTCAGAACATGATGTCTGCTATGGGTACCATTCACTAAGGCTATCAAAATTGGTGAAATGGTAAAAAATGGTTTAAAAATGAGCTTAATCTTGAGTCATGTTGCCTTTAAGGCCACATCATAGGCCATTCATAATGGTTCAGAGGGTAGGATAAACAGAAATAGGAGAGAAGAGGGAGCCATGACGGCTTCCGGCTTGAGAGGGGGGATCAGAGGTCATTCAACCAATCATACATGCTTCCTAAGTTCCCATAACACTATTATCCCCATTAAGAGGATGCTTATTCCATGTCTCCCTATGTAGTGATAAATGCGCAACCTCCCAGAAAATCGAGCTCCATCCCCCAGAAATGCATGTTCCTACCAAGCTCCATATAATCCCCAATCAAATAATCTCCAATACAATCCTCGCCCAAGAGAGCCTCTTATAAAGAATCAGTTCACCCCTATTGGTTAATCATACTCAATCTTATTCCAAAAGCTAGTAAAGTTATGTCTGTTGCAGCCAGTGTCCCCGAATCGGCCAGACCCCTGGCCCCCCTCGCACAATGCTAGATGTGAATACCACTCTGGAGCAATGAGACATTATACAGAAGGTTGTTGGACTCTTAAAAGAGCAGTGGAAGATCTCATTGAGGTCAAGGCAATGTGCTTAGGGATGAAGAGACCCCAAATATGATAAACAATCCTCTGCCTACTCACACCAATGTGCCAGTAGTTGGAATGATCCGTGAAGATCGAGAATTTGAACCGGCAGTGAAGGCCATTGCAGCCATTTATAAGACAGAAGAAAAGCCAAAAAATGGTTGCCAAACTTGTATGTTCCCTATCAAATAGGACTCTCGGTAGCCAGTCTTCCATTCTTTCTGGATTATTTCAGGATGTAATCTGGATGTTTTACTTTTATTGTACTAGCCATTCTATCTTTAATATTCAAATAAATGAAATCAATATTTCATCGTCCATGTATCTCTTCTTGACTATGTCATTTCGATTATTCTTTTTTTAGTTATGTTAAAAGAAGATTTTAATGACATGACATGCTTGCGGACTTCATGCGCAGATCCTAAAACGTTGTCATACTTTGAAATAATGGATCAAGAATCAGAATGCAACAAAGATAATTTTAATGAAATAAAACAAAGAATTGGAACAGCTAAAGGAAAATTGGTTCCAGATTGGAAAAATCCATGCATTGTAACGAGAGTAATGTTAAGAGAGAGTGTTATATCTGGGAAACATCAAAGGAAATGTCCCTGAAATAAATGTCAATGCAAGTGAAGTCAAAAGATACTATGTTTGATCCTATATATAGCATTAATGTTCTCTGTTTGGGATGAAGAAAAATTTCTTCTCACTATCCAAATATTGTCAATCGTTTACAAACCCTTTGAGCTGGTTCCCTTGTTTTTCTTTGAAAAAGAAAAGAAAAATAAAGAAGACAAAAAGAAAAAAATTACAGAAAAAAAGAAATAAGAAGAAGAAGAAGAAGTAGAAGAAGAAGAAGAAAAAGAAGAAGAAGAAGAAAACAATACAAAACAAAAGAAAATAAAAAAGAGAGTTCACGTAATTGAACTACTTTGAATTAATTCCGAAAGGATACATAGGAAGACTCTCTCTGAGGCTTAGTTACACCGAAACAAAAAATCCACATCCCCCCAAAAGTTAAAAATGGGGAAGATGTTATAATCCACACTTTCTAGTTGATTTTATTTTAGACATATGGTCTCTATTTCCCAGTCTTTTTTCCAACATAGGGTCTTCACTCCCTAGTTATTTTTATTTTAGAAATAGGGTCTCCACTCCGTAGTATCTTTCCAACATAGGATCTCCACTCTATAGTTGATTTTGTTAGGGTCTCAACTCCGTAGTTTCTTTTCTAGCATAGGGCCTTTACTCCCTAGTTGATTTTATTATAGACATTGGGTCTCCACTCCCTAGTCCTTTTTCCAACATAGGGTTTCTACTCTCTAGTCTCTTTTTCAACATAGGGTCTTCACTCCCTAGTTGATTTTATTTTTATAGGCATAGAGTCTCCATTGCCTAGTTGATTTTATGTTAGGGTCTCCACTCCCTAGTTGATTTTATGTTAGGCATAGGATCTCAATTTCCTAGTTGAATTGATCTTACATGAAGGATAAACCATTTCAAAAGAATCATATTTTCCAGGATACACTAATCCCGACTTTTTATTACTTTCAATAATAAAGTAGTATAGAGTTTTGTTACAAATAACTCACGAAATTTTCATACTGAAAATTGGGGCAAAAATATTTTGTTGGCTTATTCTTTTTGGTGTCTGAGCAGGTTTTACCTCGAGGCACGGGGTTCGAGACGACTAAAAGAAGAATTCTCAATTCAAAATAAAAAAAAGCAAGAAAAGAAGTAAATCAAAAATGCAAAAGTGGATGAAAGGATGGGGACTGCTCAAGACATGACTAAATTCACAAGCATTGCATATCCCACTTTGATCAGAAGAAGCCATAGAAGAATGAACTAGCATATGTAGTAAGTAAGCGTTAAGGTTCATATCAGAGTCTGCGGGAAGAACAAGTCAAGATTCAAGATCAAACTTGATAAGACTTATAGATAAGAATCTTGTAACTCATAGCTGATAGGTTTGATTAGTTTCTTTTCATTTTATTTTTGGTATAATGAGTAGTTCAGCAAGTAGCAACAATACTAACATCGTGTGAAATCACAACTTTGCAGTAGTCCCGGCTACCAAAACATCCAGACCTATACTGACCTGATTCCTTTATAGAGAAGGATAAGTAGGCAACCCACAAAACAAGGTTCAGTCAAACTTTTTCAAAATTCTTTCAAATGGAGTATCCAGTGGGCAAAAATTATTTATGATTGCTCACTTTATCTTGCTCGAAAACTCTTCATGTTCTCGAGTAAAAAGGGGAAACTGTAAGCATAAAAATTTTGCTCAATGATTAAATAACTCCTAAAAAGTCCAAAAATAGTCGTATACTTAGTGCCGATTTTGATAGTATTTTAAAGATTTTTCTCTCTGTATTGTTTGAATTTAGTTGCATTTTAGCCTAATTAGGAACACGTTACATCACAAAAAGTCAAAATTGCTTTTATCTTTTATTTTATTGCATTATAACAATTTCATTTCATTTTTGAAATTTAAATGCATCGTTTCATTGCATAGTTAATACATTAAAGCTACAAAATGTATTAATCATTTTTGCTTCTATTTTTGCATTATAGATTATATTAATCAGTTAATTACTTAAGTGATCAATTATTGTTTGAAAAGTTTTGGTAGGTTGATTTTGTAAATTAGTTTATAATTAGGATATTCAATATAGAGTGGTCCATTGTGATAAAGCAAAAGGAAGGCATGCTAGGCTTTCAAGCGATTTGAGCCAAGGATTAAGGCCCAATCGTTAACCAAACACCTGCCTAGTTCGTCCAAATGTATGACCCCTCTGACTCCAGATCCCAGTGACAATATTCAGCTCCAAAACGGTGTCATCTCTTCTTTTCTACCTACTAAAACACTCCATCCCCCAAGATCCTACAAGAAAGAACGCATCCCCCCTCCCTCTTTAAAAACCCTAGCCACCCTTATTCCCACTATCCTCTTTGAGACTAGACCCCGCTCTAAAAAATAAAAACCCTAGCCCCTTCTTTTTTTTTTCTCTCGAGCAGCCACCTAATTCGGCTGACCACTTTCTCTCATCTCATATACAGTCATCTACACAAACAAGATCTAAAAAAGGAAACTCTTCAAATTTAAAAATGGAATCTCAAAACGAAGGATCTAAAAAAGGATGAAGGTTTCAATAAAGACTTGAAGTGTTCAAGGATAAATTCATAAAATGTCGTTTATGCCGGTCTAAATAAATAATCGAACTGAATTCATTTGGATGCTGCTAGGGCTTGTAAAGGTCAGATGTCTTTCCTCTTATGCCAACTAGGACTGGACCATGCAAAATCTAAAACCTTAGGAAATAATCACTTATGAATATTCATAGTTGCTTTATGCACGATTAATTAATAAATTATCGTGATTATAGGTATGGTTCCCTTGGTACAATTATGGTACATAATCACCAATTTGAGTGTGCGTTTGATGCGGTTGTCTAGATCGCAAAAGCAGTACCGCAAAAGATGTAAAGGGCCGTAGCAACGAAATCCCTGGGCCAGAACCTATATAAGGTTTCCTTCGCAATTTTTAGCTATATTTAACTATTGTTAAGTCGGATTGGGAGCGTTTTGGGAGATTTTGATGACAGAATTTAAGGGAGCTTCGTGGAGGTAAGATTTTTGAAACTAAAACTTGTTTCTATGGTGATATTCTACTTATTAGATAAGAAATTTAAGGAAATTAGTGGTCAAAATTTTGGGGTTTAGGGTTTGAAATTAGAGACTTGATTTAGGTATTTGAAGCGTCGTTTGTGGTCGGATTTTGATGTATTTGGTATGTATGAATTCGTGAGAGTGTAAGAATTCTAATTTTGTGAATCTTATCCGATTCGGAGATGTGGTCCCGGGGGAGTTTTTGGGTAATTTTCTTAATTTTGCGTGTTAGCTTCGAATTAATTAGTTACTTGAAGTTATATTTATATTATGAAATTACTTTGAATAGATTTGGGCCATATGGAGTCAGGTAGTTATGGCAAGAACATGATTTCGAGTTGATTGGGCTGGTTCGAGGTAAGTAGCTTGCCTAACCTTGGTTGGGGGGGCTCCCTTTATGATGTGGTATTGTTATTATATGAGTGCCGTGTACGTAAGATGACGAGTGCCTACACGTGCTAATTGTTGAAAATCCCATTTTCATTAAGCTAATACCTATGTTTTCTTGTAATTGAGAAAATACTTGTACTTGAAGCCTCTTGTTTAGATTAGGAAAAGTATGCCTATACGATTTAATTATCTTACCTGTTTTAATTGCCTACTTGTACTCTGTGCACCATGTTAGAGTAGAATTTCCTGTTTAATTCTCGAATAGAACTGCATATTCTTCTGAGATGGTTGTGTATTTATTTTGGGACTATGGGACGATATCCCGGGAGATCCCCCTGGGTGTTTATTTGGGACTACGCATGGTATTCCGGTAAATCCTCTGCACATTTATATTTGGGACTACGGGACAGCAGCCGATTGATTCTCCGTACTGTATACTTACTTTGGGACTACAAATTGGTATTCTGGGAGTTTCCCCTGCATTATTATGATTCGAACTACAGGACGATATCTAGGGAGATCCTTTGGACATTTACGTTTGGGACAATGGGACGATATCCTGAAGATCCCTATTGCTATTTATGTGTACTAAGTTAGATTCCTTCTGTGATTTTTTTCATTATAGACTGTTAGCACTTTAATTGTATTGTCGTATTCTATACTACTTACCTTGTTTTTCATCTATAACCAGTAGGGCCTTGACCTTCCTCATCACTGCTCGATCGAGGTCAACCTTGGCACTTACTGGGTACCGTCATGGTGTACTCATGCCTTTTTCCAGCACATGTATTTCGTATGCAAATCCAAGTTCTTCGTCTCAGCCATACTATCAGTAAGACGAAGCGATCTTCAGAGACTTCGAGGTATATCTGCTGCATCCGCAGACCGATGAGTCCCTCTCTATTCTCCCCTTTAGCTTTAGCTCTCCTGTATCTACTTTTGTTTAGACATTCTGGAATTAGAACACTTTGTAGTTATTCAACAGCTTATGATTTCATGATATTCCACATGTTAGGAGTGTTGTTATTGGTCGAGAGTGTTATTATAGAGTATGCCGAGCTTCATTTTAAACCTTCTTTATTATATTTTCTATAAATTGCTAGTTTTGTATCTTTACCATTTTTCGCAAATTATTAGGCTTACCTAGTGGTAGAGACTAAGTGCCATCACGACAGGTCACAGAGGGAGAACTTGGGTCGTGACACTATCATCAACAATATCATCGGTCACCAAATCCACAAAAGAATACACCTCATTGCTATTTTATTGTCGCATGGACTTACATACATGGAGAACCACTTTTTCATCACCAACCCGAAAGGTAAGTTCTCTGGCTTCAACGTCACAAAGAGAATTCCCTCGTTGCAAGGAAATGTCTTCCAAGAATAATCGGCACCTCATAATCAACTTCACAATCGAGAATGACAAAATTTTCCAGAAGAATAAATTTCTCAACACAAACCAAAACATCTTCAATCACTCCCAAAGGTCTTTTCATAATATGATCGGCCATTTGAAATCTCAAAAAGGTGGGCTTGGTTTTCCAATACCCAACATCTTGAAAACTGAATAGGGCATCAAATTGATATTTTCCCCAAGATCACAAAGATCTTTAACAAATTCGGCACTTCAATTGTAAAAAAAATGGTGAAAGCACATGGATCCTCCAACTTAGGAGATATTGAATACACAATTGCACTCACTTGATGTGTGACTTTTATGGTTTCAAAATTCATTGACTGCTTCTTTGACATGAGATCCTTTATAAATTTTTCATAGTCGGGCATTTGTTTTAAAGCTTCAACTAATGGCACATTGATTGAGAGACTCTTCATCATTTGAATGAACTTATTAAATTGATTCTCACCATTTTTCTTGGTAAGTCTTTGGGGTGTGGAGGTAGAGGCTTAGGCAATGGCGATGTAGACTTTTACAATATCGGTTTTGGTATGTTAATAATGTGATCTCTAGTTGGGTTCACCTCCTCTTGAGTCTCTTCCACACTATCATCAATATCAATCCAAACTTCATCATTTGATAGCACCATATTGTTCGTAACTTCTTCTTCTTGTACCACTTGCTCTTCATACACATTTTGCTTTTGACTTGAGATAGGTGCATTCTCACCTTTTTCACTTCTTATAGTAACGGTCATGGCAGGCCCCCTGCTGTTTCCACCCTTTGGGTTTATCACTTTGTCACATGATAGTGCCCCCTTAGGATGAGTATTTAAATTTTGAGAGATGTTTCCCATTTGAACTTCTAAGTTGCCAATTGATGTGTTGTGTAAGGCAAGTTGGACGTCTAAATTGGCATTCTTCTCCATATTGCTTGAAACTATTCTCAATACATCCTATTTAATTGTTTGAAGAACTTGGACCCTGGGAAGGATAAGGAGGCATGTTGCTCATTTGTTGATATATCGGGAGCCTTTTAAAACCCTACCCTCAGTTACCTTGATTATTGTTTCATCCGCCTTAATTGTCCCCCCCCCCCCCCAAACCCCCAACCCCTCCACCAATACTTGATTATTGACACTCCAGTTTCCTTGGTGGTTATTGTTGTTAAGCCAATTCCCTTGATTGTTGCCACCATTCCAATTTCTTTGGTTGTTAGAATTCCAATTGCCTTGATTATTGCCATTGTTGTTGTTTTGGGTCTTGAAAGCTTTTTCTTTGACCTTGAAAATTGTTCACTGCAACTCCTATTATTGTTCATTATAAGAATCATCTTGATCAAAACCACTATCCTCTTGCATATAATTTTCCACTCGGCTTTGTACTTGTGGATCCTTGGTCCTTCTCTTGTTTACCATCATGTTCATCCCTTCCATGGCATTGACTTTCTTAGGATTTTCACTTGATGAAGTTGAACCTTTGCTAGTTGATTCATGGTAATAGTCAATTTGGAAATAGATTGCCCATAGTCATGCAACTCTTTATGGAGGTGAATCTTGTTCAGAGCACCTTGTGGAACATTAGCCTGGGATTTCCATGCCGATGATGTATTCACCATTTCATCCAAAATATCACAAGCCTCTGCATAAGGCGTAGTCACAAAGTTTCCACCGAAAAGTTGAGTCATTACACATTGGTTGGGCGTGTTAATCCCACAATAGAAGGTTTGTTGATTCATGTTTTTGTCATATCATTTTTGGGACATTTCTTGACCATTATTCTATACCGCTCCCATATCTCGTATAGTGGTTCATTGAGCTCTTGCTTGAATGCCAAAATCTCATCTCGAAATGTAGTCATATGCCCGGGAGAGAATAACTTAGCAATAAATTTCTCCTCCAACTCATCCCAAGTATGAATGGAATGGTTCGATAGTCGTTCCAACCAATCTAAAGCTTTTCCCAATAGAGAGAAGGGAAAAAAGCCTTAGCCCCAATGCATCCCTGTAGAGATAAGGGAAAATTGTTTCACAAAAGTTAGTAGCACAGAAGGAAAAGACGATATTCCATATGCAAACCTAAATATATAGCTAACACCATTTTAACTCCCCGATAATGGTGCCAAAAATTAATCACGTCCACAGCACACCTCAATAGAGATATAAAATGGTCGTATGTGATAATAAATACCCAACTAGGAGTCAGGATCGAATCGACTAAGAGTTATCATGGGAGTTAGGAGTATATATTTGAAGCAAGCAAATGAGTTATCGATATTGAACTTTCACAACAAGGTTTTGTTTTCTATTTTTACTGTTACTGTAAAGTATGCAAACTAAAGAAATTAGATTATAGATAACTGTTTTTAGGTTTTTTCCCATTGGATTAAAGACCTATGGCTATGTCCATAACCTAGGTGTTTGCCTAATGGGATAAAGACGTTAATGCTTGTGCTATTGATTGGGGGTGTATTATAGCTCACAACTCTACAATGCCCACTTAATTCTCGATCAAAGAGTGATTTTTCCCAATTTGGCTTTCTCAAGACCAAATGTGTATCAACCAAAAACAGTTGATAAGAGCTCAAGTCGGGTTATTATTATCTCTAGGTTGAACCCTTTAATTGGGTTAATCAATCACTCAGTTGGCCTAATTCCTTGTTAGTTAAGTTATTCTATACTAGGTCCCTCTTTCGCAAGTAGAGACTGAGTCAAATAGGCATCAATCAATATTTTCAACCATTAATTATATAATTGAAGCATGAACTAAGCTAAATAATCAACATCCAATCATAAACAAGCACTAAATTAATCACCCATAATGTTTACATACTAGGGTTAGGTAACAACCCTAGTAGAAGTCTAGCTACTCATAATAGAAATTAACAAAAATAGATAAAAGAAGCAAAGTAAACTCATAATGGAAGATTAAAATAAAGAAATTTAATTTCAAAAAACCAAAATAATGTAAAACTTCCTAAAGTAGTAAAGAAAATGGCTACAACAACTTCAGATGTTTAAAACTTGACATAACTTTGTGAAACTTGTCTATTTATATAGGACTAAAAATCTCAGACAAAATGCCCATCGTGAGGTTCTGTGGCCTTATTATTCCATGTCTGATCCACATATGTCTTCAACTGGTAGGAATTGGAGTTTTGTGGCTGTACATTTTTGAATTTTGGTCGCGAGACAATCTTCTACGATCCGCGTATTTTTGAACTGTGGCAGCACAATTCTTGTGTGGTCTGCACTTCACAAGGGCATAAGGACTTGGTCTTTTAGAATACGCTCTAAACGTTGCATCTTTGTCAGTAAAAATCCAGATCTGCGGCAACATAATTCATGTGGGGGCCACATATTTCTAAAAGTCTTGTTAAAATTTCCTTCTTGGCGGGATTCCTTCTACGTAGTGTACATTTTTGCTTATGTGCCCTTTATTGCCTTGTGCTTCGGATCACTCCTTTTTTAGTCAAATTTCATCTCGGAAGATCAAATTCCAGCATTCCTGCAGTTTTTATAATTTTATTAATTTCAGGAACACAATTCAATACTTTCAGATTCAAACAAAAGCTAAAAGTTGTTAATAAGCATATCTCCATTTATCATATGCTTCAAAAGATTTTCTGACAACAAATTTTTTATTTGTTGTTGTTTGTGGATGAAAATTGTAGGAAAATACAAGGAGTTGATCGCAAAGTTGAAGGGAGATTTGTCCGAGCCATTTGATATGAAGGACTTGGGCCCACCACAATAAATTCTGGGTATGAAGAAAGTTCGAGAGCGAACAAATAGAAAGTTGTGGTTGTCTCAAAAGAAGTAGATTGAATGTATACTGGAATGCTTCAACATGAAGGATATTAAGCTAGTAAGCACACCTTTTGCTAGTCATATGAAATTAAGCAAGAAGATTTTGTCCTACAATAATGGAGGAAAGGAAAGCATGACCAAAATTCCTTATTCCTCTGTTGTCGCAAGTTTTGTGTATTCAATGGTATGTACTAGACCTGATATAGCTCATGTAGTTGGTGTTGTCAACAAGTTTCTTGAAAATCCTGGAAAGAACACTAGGAAATGGTCATGTGGATACTTAGGTATCTGAAAGGTACCGCAGGAGATTGTTTCTGCTTTGGAGGGTCTTATCCAATCTTGAAGGGCTATACAGATACTGATATGGCAGGTGATATTAATAACAGAAATTCCACTATTGAATATAGATATTCAAGGGGAGCTATATCATAATAGTCAAGGTTGCAGAAGTGTGTCGCACTCTCGACAATTGAAGTAGAGTATATTGCCGCTACTGAAGCTGGCAAGGAGATGATATGGTTAAAACGGTTCCTTCAAGAGCTTGGATTGCATCAGAGGTATTATGCCGTCTATTGTGACAGTCAAAGTGGAATAGATCTTAGCAAGAACTCCATGTACCATGCAAGAACCAAACATATCGACGTGAGATATTACTGAATTCGAAAAATGATAGAGAATGAATCTCTATAGTCTTGAAGATTTCTAAAAATTGAAAATCCCGCATGTATGCTGACCAAGGTGGTACGAAGAGACAAGTTCGAATTGTGCAAAGAACTTGCCGGCATGCACTCAAGCTAGAAGTATGGTTACCTCCTTCATGTGAATAAGTCTAGAGGGGGAAATTTATGGGGTCCATACCATAAATAAAAGAAAGCAAGGGAAGGAAAAGTATCAAATACGGTAGGCACTTATGTGATTTGCAAATCTATGGGAAGGAAATATGTCAAATATGGTATGCACTTATGTAATTTTTAAATCTGCAAATTGTCAAATATGGTAGGTACTCAACACTTTAGAGTGAATGTTCGGCTCTCATTTCTACACACCAATCTCAGATAAATATCACTTAGAGTTAGAGAGCACTGTGAGGTATCCATATGCAGTGTAGTCTGTGAGGGAAAATAGAGAGTGTGAGCGATATTGTAGTGAGGTGTGAATCTTAAAAGAGAGTAGTGTATACTGATCCCTGGAGTATTTTACTCAGGATCTACAAAGTATAAAATTCCCCATAATAGTGAATTAGTTTGCTCTTCTCGGGCCGGTGGTTTTTCCATTTTTAACAAGAGTTTTCTACGTTAAAAATCTTTGTATTTTTGTTATTTTTTTGTTCTTGCTAATTATTGTATCTCAATATTACGTAATTATTCCGTTTTTATTACGGTGAATATTATTTCTGTAAACGTTTATTCCCAAAATTAATTACCTTAATGATTCTTCGGTTTGAGTTTCGGAGAATGAAAAGTAGGGCAAATGCCATAATAGCAACTATCTAGAATTTACGACATGAAGTCCATAACTCATTGCATATTAAAGAGTACCACAAGTCAAAAGAAGAGAGCAAAGATATAAATTCTTATTACAGACTGTGGTTCATTGTCCAATTGGCAAAGTCAAAGATTAGACTAAGTTCTTGCAATCAAACAGCAACATCAATGGGCAATGGAGATTGATTCTTTTCTACCTTACCATATCTCTATGGGCAATCAATAAAGTTCGCTATCTTCCGCCACTGCTTATCCTGTACCTGTAGTGAATAGTCGGATCCCTCCCTTTTTAGACGTTCTAGAGTGTCGTTCTTATTTTCTTGAATTTTCTAAGTGATGGGCACTATTTCTGAAGAGGTAACAAAATTGACTAGCATATGGAATGTTGATTAAAATTTACATTTTATGATAGACACATTGGTGATTATTTGACCTTCTTGTGTTCACAATTATTACATAAAATAACGAAAATCGATAAAGACTATTGCTGTTGAACTTGGAATTGGTCATGGTGATTGCTGTGGTCACGTTGTATACAGAGAAAAATTGTAAAAATATGAAGTACTACTCCATTACTTAGTCTAATTTTATGGAAGTTTTACCATTTAATAGTCAAATTGCCAATGTAACTCTGGCTGAAACTTCTTTGTCCGGTGACAATTTCATATCTTAATGTAATCAACATTTTTCTTAATCTACGTATACAGCTACCGGTAATTAATGCTAGTAGAGATTAAGAAGAGTTAGAGAATCATCATGTATAACTAATAAACAGAGCGATAACTTTGATCAAAGTTTAATCAAATATGAGATAATGAATTCTAACTACAATCTTTATGTTAAGTCAACTAAAAATCACTCACTACAAATAACAAGTTACATCATTCTGAAAGATAAATAAATAAATGATTATGCAAGTTAGGATCCACTATTAAAGCCCCAAATCAATATATGTTAATTGTCATGACGTGAATTATCCTTGTCCGATGTATCAAACTGGAAGGATGAATCTTTTCTACTGCTCCTTATCCGTAAAAGTCCATATAGTTTCTTGAAGTCTCTCACACTGTCCTTGCAAAAAATTCCCGAGTCACCCGTTTCTTGCACGGTTTGAACCGACCCGCTCTCACTTAACCGCCGTGCATGCCGAGTCGCTGCCCTTGACTCGGTGTTGATATGCAAAGCAGAAATGACAGATTTCAATGCCCGGGTCGGGGAACTCCGGTTCGAAATCATAATCTCGCTGATCTCAGCCGGGCTCAAAACCACCCCGGTTTGAAAAATCTCCTCTACTTGTGGGAACAACTTGTGATCTTTTAAACCCAAGTGACTATTCGCTAGGCTTTTGAACGCATTAAAATCACATAAAGGGAAGTGTATGTGAACATCAATTCTTCCTGGCCTTAGAACCGCTGGATCAATTTGATCTTTGTTATTCACGGTAAAGATCATAATTCGCTCTTCCCCACAGCACGAGAATATTCCGTCCATAAAATTAAGAATCCCAGATAAGCTCACAGCCGTTGATTTGTTCCCTAAATAACTATCGAGATCTTCGATAACAATCAACGACTTGTTCGTAGTCTGTAACAGAAGCATCTTCAGATCCGAATCGTCTGTTACTTTAGATAAATCAACGTCGTACACGTCGTAATTCAGCATGTTAGCTACACCGGCGATGAATGTTGATTTTCCGGTACCCGAAGGTCCGTAGAGGAGATAACTCCGTTTCCAAATTTTGCCGAGACGATGATAGTACTGTTTTGACTTTAGGAAATTATCCAAATCGGATTTGACCTTGTTTTTGAGATCCGTGTCCATCACAATAGTTTCAAAAGTTGCTGGATGTGTAAACGACACTGATCTCCACCGTCCATTTCTCTGAGTTTCGTTATCTACGTTCACGAATAATCTCACCTCCTTTTTTCTCTGCTCAATTTCATCGAACACAGAGTGTATATGTTGAAGGTAGGGTTGTAAAATTCGACGCTTGTCGTTTTTCCTGATTTTCATAACAAGCGATTTCAGGCCTGTGTTTTCGTCTTGTTCATTGATCCAACAAACTCTGGCGCTGAGGAAATTGTCAACAACGATTTGGTTTGGATCCAAAACGAGGTTGATTTCATTGGACTTGTCGCCGGAGAAAAGGTTGGTGAAATCAGAATCTTCAACACACGGCAGAGAATTCAGATAAGTGCAAACTTTTCTATACAATTGATTTTCCTGCATGTTGTGGTTAAATTGCGGGACTCTGTAGAACTGGTACACATAACAACCGTCCTCGAACAATCGCCACCATTTCTTCAGAATTTGCACTAACGAAGTTTTCAATACAAACTTCAGAAGAAAACATGAAGCAATAATTGCAATCACATACAGAAACATGATTAAATAAAGGGGTATGAAATGAAATCAAACAGGAAATGAACTAAAATGATGATAAGAACAAGGTGGACGAAATCATGAATATTGTAGTAAAGAAAGAATATAAAGTGCTGAGAAAAGCATAAAGAAATTAGTAGCAATAAAGTGTATAAATTAAGAGGATGGGCGATTGGCAGGTTGGAACAATGAATAAGTCTTTATAAATGAATTTGATGTCTTTGAAATAAGGAGACGGCTACAGACAGGGGACGGCATTTGTTAGGTTTAATTTGTCAAATAAGAAATACTCGGTTTTTGTCTATAATTTTTATGATGCTCCTCGTTGTTTCTTCGTTGTGTTTATCTGACTAAACATTTGTTTTGTTAGACTAAGTACGTAATCCTATATTTCGAATTGAATTCATATGAATACTAGTCCGGCATACTTAATGTGTTTATTAGTAAGACTAGAAATTTATTTTTCTTGTATTTTTTTTATTAAACGAGTATATTTTTCTATATCAATTAATTATTCCATGTGTGATGTTATAGTTAAAAATTCCCGGTGGTCATATTTGATTTTGACCAATTGAAGTAGCATTTTTCAATTTCAGCACGTTCAATATTCAAATTGCTTATTTGCTTTATTATATCCTTAAAGGTTGTTGCGTCTATTTCTGTCTTTTTCTAACATTCCTTTTTTATACTTTTCCAGAAATAAATAGGGGTTATTTTACAGGTGCTTTCTCTTATTTCTATGGAAGGGATGAGACAAAACATGAATCCACTCTAAGTGTCTAAACTATGTTACATTTAATTCATGGTTAAAAAAATTGAAGAAAAAATGTATATCATTGCATGAAGATTGATGTGAACAAGTATTTTGTAAGAACGGGGACGGTGGTATTAATATAATCAGACGTTCGAAACCAAAGAATAGTACTATCAAGTATACAATTGAATATTAAAATGTGTATTAAGATTAAGACATATGAATTTGAATACACATCTGAATATAATAAGATGTGTATTAAGACCTGAATACAAAATAATTAAGACTGTTTGATTTTTAACATTTGAATGTATAAATATATCTTTATTTGAAAATTAATAAACATAAAATTCAAATGAAATACAAACAAATCTAATATTTTATCAATAAAATATATAATTTTTTAAAATATGATAGTTGTTGGCAGTGGTTAACGCGTGAATACCGACTAGAGGTGGTGGTTGGCGGTGTTGGTTGATGATGATGGTTGATGATAGTAGCTAGTAGTGATTTGTAGCGGTAGCGATTATGATTGGAGGATGATGATGGTAGTGGTGGTAGTGATGGGTGATGATAGTTAATAATGGCGGGTGGCGGTAATAGTTGTGACTGAGAAAGGTGGTGGATGGACGATGGTAAGTTATAATGATAGGCAGTGTCGTCCGTGGTTGTTGATGGTGATGGGGTGGTCAGTTGTGGTAGTTGAGGTGGATAAGTGTTGATTGTGGGTAATGATGGTGGTCGAAGTGGTGGGAATAGTGGGTGGTGATGATCGATAATGGTGGCGGTTATGATTAAGGATGATGATGGCATGGTGGTAGTAGAGGTGGTTGCAGTGGTGGTTGAATATGGTGGTGGTGGTGGCATGGTGGTAGTTGATAATGGTAGGCGATGTCGACAGTTAATAATAAATATGTGATAGCATCTTAATGAAATTAAGTCTCTGCTATAGGTCTGAAACATACAGACCTATTCAGACCCATTAAATGGTTTTTAAGATAAAAAAACAAACAGACTTAATGATTAAGATATGAATAATTAAGATTTAGACTTTAAAAACAAATGAACTTAATATCTGAAATTTAAATAATTAAGATTCAGAGCTCGATTGAGTACAAACAAATAAGGCCTTAAATAATTCTACATGAAACGTCTATATATTTCAACCATTATATATTTCAACGGCACGTACTTTGTCCTACTTACAATTGTTTGAAATTAGGTCCAGTGCGTCTATATTCTACAAAGATTAGTCTACTTGAAGTTTCCAAAGTACGGGGTCTCTACGTTATTTGAACTTTTTATCTCAATTAGAGTCTAAGTCGAAATTTAAAGTTTATGGGTTTAATATTTTAATTTCTTTAAGTTATTAAATTTTAAAATAATAACTTTTATATATTCAATAAAAATTTTAAATAATATAGAATCTGAACCTAAGCTATTGAATTCAAATTTCAATGCATATGCTTTAAAAGCCAGACGTGGAATATATTATTTATCTATACTTTATTAATAGGATAGGAATTCGTAGTGGGACTTCCATAGATCCTTCGAGCGAGAAAGGTGCTGCGCCGAAGCCTCCTCAAGGTCATTCGACTGTATGCGACATGCTGGCTCCATCCCTGATCTCAATACCAGGAGAAAGGAAAAATGAAAACAGGGGGTGGGAGCCAAGTTAGGCATCCCGATTCTTTAGATGTCAAGACTCTGAATTTCTTTTATTTATTTTAATTATTTGGTATTTAAAATTACTGGTTTGACTGATTTAGATTAGTGTTGATAGAGTAACACTCTTTAAAGTTTTGTCATTATAAAGCTCTAACCAAGATCTTTGTGTTAAAAATGAATTGATCCCAACTATCGTACCATATTCAAGGTTACAAGGTTTGTAATTGATTGTCATCCTTTTATCATCAAGTATTTTCCTATAATATAAAACAAGGACATGAAGATTACTGCGGGACTGTGAATGGCTAGGTCGGGTTTTCTCGATAATATCTATGGTTAGTTTACTGTCATTGTATGACTCGTGATATTTCTAGTTCACTTTCAGTCGTCTATTGGCATTATATTGGAGTTTTAACGAATCTTGGGAAATGATATTGGCATGTTTGCCTAGCATTAGGAAGTAGGGCGAAGTACATCAATACTTACTTTTTAAGCATGTTATTTAAAATATGTTTATAATTTATAATGTATTTAAAAATAAATTAATTTATTCAAATTTTAGAATAACGTATCTTAAATTTAGAAATTCATGATATATTGTCCTGAATTTTTGAGCTGCTAATTTTAAATTCAGAATTAAATATTCTGAATTTCTTAACTACTAATTTAAAATTCATGACATAAAATTCAAGCTTTAGGGTACATTATTCGAACTTTAAGACGCGATGTCCTGAAGTTTAAATTTTAAGGTTTAATTTTTAGGATGATGTATCCTAAAATTTAAGTAAAATTGACTAATTTTTAAATCCACTATAAACTATGAATATATTTTATACATCATGTTAAAAGTGGCTATCTGATGTCATTTCCACTGAGAAATAATGTATGCTCTTGCGAGTTTGCAAGTACTAAGCTCCCATTTGGTTATGAATTTTGGGTATATTTTTCAAAAAAAAATGTTATTTCTGTACATGATCAGTTTTTGGGAGAAAAAAATTTGCTCACAAATTTTAATTTTTATTTCTTCAAATAAAATGTATGTCCAAAAATAACTTTAACCTTAAAAAATTATTCTTCAATATAATTTTATTTTTATTTTTCAATCAATTAAATTTATTTCCAAACTTTACCTAAATAAGAATGAATATTTTGTTTGTGCACCATTTAAGATCAATTGGTTTGGTGCGATATTAAAGTTTCTGCTCAGACCAATTATTGATAGGGTAGACGCTAGCAATTATAATCATTTGCATTTGTACATGAACAGTGATGACTCTGTCTTTGGGTTCCACAAGTAGCGAGGTTCCCCTAGATCCTCACAAGCCTACACCCGGATTCACTTCCTTTTCCAAACTTTGAGGCAAAAGGACATCACAAGGCAGAACAGGAAAAACAGGGATATTTTCCTATCCTGACACTTCTTTGACGTTTTCAATCAACATTAACAGCCACTACAAAATTCTAAAGGAGTTGGTCCTTCCGGTCTAGATGAAATATCCTAAGCCGTATTTTGCTCATTAATTAGTTTAAACTTTCAATTTTGGAATCCTTTACGCACATCTATAGTCATAGGAAGTTGCCGAATTTTAATCCAAGATAAATTAAAAGAAAAAATGGGTAGACTCGTTGGAGGGTTTGACTCCATGCTCAATGAAGGAAATAAAAATCATGAAACATTCAATTCAAAGTTCACTAAAGAGTAAAGACAAACAAGTTAAATGATTTTCTTTTCAATTACCTTAAGTTTAAGTATCCGCTGAAATAGCTAGCTGGATTTACATGATTATATACGATTATATATATATTATACATAAATTTTAAATATATTATATATCTAATTATTTTTAGTTTAAACAATTTAATGGATAGCTCTTTAGTAATTCTACTAAAATTTTAGTGGAAGTGAAGGTGAAGGTGTCGAGGAGCTTGTGAGAGCGAGAGGAAGAAGATTAGAGGAAAATGAAAGAAAGGATAAATAGTTCGTCGGAAAAGGTCATCGACATTTATGGTCTTCGCAAGAAAAAGAGTGAATTTTTTAATTGTTCAAACACTTTCTATGTCACGTCAACATTTAGGGGGTTGATAATCCTACTACTTAATAGTTCATAAGGGAGGGCATGATAGGACTCCCGCAAAAATAAGGTGTGAAGTTGATATTTCAACCTTAGTTCAAGGGTAGAGTGTTCACTATCACCCCATAAAATTCAGCAGTGATTGTCTCTACCATAAATCGCTGCAATTTGGTTAAATTAGGATACACCAGGCAATAAGCATTTATGGCTAAGGATAAGTGGTCGCTATCAAAAGCTGTCAATTAACCACATAAATGTTCCGATCGAAGTCAAGAAACTTTGAAATTACTGGAAAATTTGTGTTCCCCTTTTCATAAAAAGCACAATATGCATGCAAGTACTAAACACCTAGCCAGTTAAATAACATGCAAATACGTGAAAACCACCTGGATGCTAAATTACCGTCTTGACATTGGATGAGCACACCAATAATTCACCCCTACGCTGTTAAAATCAAGCAATGCTACTCCAACACTATGCAATACTTTTATAAGCTGACAGCAAAACTAACGGTTGTCAAAAGGAATATTGGGGCAGCAACATTCGCCAAGAAAGAATCAAATTTTGCAGACTGATGCTTGATAGGAATCCCTATAGCCAATTAAGAATACTAGTTATCTAAATGATGAATCAAAATCTGGAAGTGACTAGCTTAGATAGCTGGTCAATTGCAGCTCGGACAAGGTAATCATCTGAATCCGCATGCTTTGGCCATCCTGCTGCAAGTAAATACAGCTTACATTGAAGAAGACTGAAGACAGGTTTCCTGTTCAAGCAGCAATTTACAGGCTGATACTTTATAGGAGTTCCTGTGGCCAATTAAGAATCCCGGTTATCTGACCGGAGATTCAAAATTTGGGTAATCACAAGCTTCGAAAGCTCGTTAATTGCTTCTTGGACAGGGTAATCATCTGAATCTGCATGCCCTGACCATCGTGCTGACAGTGAACTTAATCCACTGTATTCACTTGCAGCAACATTTGTCTTTTTCGATGTAGGTAAAACCCTCTCCAAATCCGATTCTGACAGCGGCCTTGGCTCCTGCTCAAGGAGAAACCAGGATACTTACACCCCCTACCGACCTAGATAGATTGCAAATGTATGTCTATTTCTCTTTAAGCAACCTTGTTACTCTAATTTACCAGCTTAACAAGCTTAGCTATCCTGATAACATGTGCAGCAACAATTATATCAGAGCCAATAAACCTAGGGCTAAGGTTGCCCTTCTTCCCAAATTTTATCACGCCTTCATAGACGACACTTGAAGCAATACTCGTTCACCGACCATGAATGCCAAATCATGAACCGTATGGTCAGCATAACTCTTTTGTCTCGACTGAGCTGTACGAAACCTATTATGCATGATCATGACCTTATCCAAGACATCCTGCACTAGATCTGTACCCAACAACCGAGGCTCTCCCGGCTCGAACCATCCAACCAACGACCGACACCGCCTACCATACAAAACCTCATAAGGAGCCATCTGGATACTCGACTGATAGCTATTGTTGTAGGCAAACTCTGCTAAAAGAAAAAACTGATGCCACGAGCCTCCAAAGTCAATGACACAAGCTCGGAGCATAACCTCCAAAATCTGAATGGTACGCTTGAACTGCCCGTCTGTTTGAGGATGGAATGTTGTGCTCAACTCGACCCATGTGATGACTCACGCTGAACTGCCCTCCAGGAATGTGAGGTAAACTGCGTACCTCGGTCCAAAATGATAGACACGGGCAAACCATGAAGACAAACAATCTCCCGGATATAAATCTCAGCTAACTTATCGAAAGAATAAGAGACTGCCATAAGAATGAAATGTGCCGACTTGGTCAACCCATCGATAATAACCCACAATGCATCGAACTTCCTCTAAGTCCATGGGAGTCCAACAAAGAAGTCCATAGTGATACGCTCCCACTTCCATTCAAGAATCTCAATCTTTTGGAACAACCACTAGACCTCTGATGCTCGTACTTAACCTTCTGACAATTCAAACACCGAGCCACATATGCAACAATGTCCTTCTTCATTCTCCTCCACCAATAATGTTGCTGTAAATCCTGATACATCTTTGCATCGCCCAGATGAAAGAGTATCGAGAACTATGGGCCTCCTCTAAAATCAACTCCCGGAGCCCATCCATATTAGGCAAACAAACTCGACCCTGCAACCTTACAACGCCATCATCCCCTAAGGTAACCTGCTTGGCACCTCCGTATTGCACCGTGTATCTAAGGACACACAAATGAGGATCATCATACTGTTGATCTCGGATACGCTCCAACAAAGAAAAGCGAGCAACTATGCATGCTAATACACGGCTGGGCTCAGAAATATCCAACCTCACAAACTGATTGGCCAAAGCGTGAACATCCAAAGAAAGCAGTCTCTCACCGACCAGAATATAAGCAAGATTTCCCATATTGGCTGACTTCCTACTCAAGGCATCGCCCACCACATTGGCCTTTCCCCGATACTATAAGATGATCATAGTCTTTTAATAGCTCCAACCACCTTCTCTGCCTCAAATTTAGTTCCTTCTGCTTGAATAAATACTGCAGACTCTTGTGATTCGTGAACATCCCATACGCCACGCCATATAGATAATGCATCCAAATCTTCAACCCGAACAATGGCTGCTAACTCCAAATCATGAATCAGATATTTCTTCTCATGAATCTTCAATTGCTGCAAAGCATAGACAATGACCTTGCCATCCTGCATCAATACCGCACCAATTCCAATATGAGATGCATCAATATAAACTGTATAAGGCCCTGAACCTATGGGCAAAAACAACATAGAAGTCGTAGTCAAGGTTGTCTTGAGCTTCTGAAAGCTCACTTCACACTCATTTGACCATCTAAACTGGGAACCCTTCTGGGTCAACCTGGTCACCGGGGTTGCAATAAACAAGAACCCATCCACAAACCGACTACAATAGCCTGTCAAACCCTAGAAACTTCGGATCTTTGTAGCTGATGCGGGTTTAGCCCAATTCTCAACTGCCTCTATCTTTTTCGGATCAACCTGATTACCCTCTGCTGATACAACATGACCCAAGAATGCAATGGAACTCAACAAGCACTCATACTTCGAGAACTTAGCATACAACTGACTATCTCTCAGAGTTTGAAGAACCACTCTGAAATGTTGCTCATGCTCATCCCGGCTGCAAGAATAAATCAAAATATCATCAATGAAGACTATCACGAATGAATCCAAGGCTTGAACACTCGGTTCATCCAACCCATAAAAGTTGTTGGGCCATTTGTCAATCTAAATGACATCACCAAGAACTCATAACTGCGGAAAGGTATCTTAGGGACATCAGATGCCCTAATCTTAAACTGATGGTAGCCAGATCTCAAGTCAATCTTCGAAAATACCTTGCACCCTGAAGCGGCTAGGCACTTTCCAGCACATGGGGTCTATTGTGCTGATGCTACACCTATGTGCTCTTTAGCATAGATCACGGTGTTGGAGCAGCTTTCGTACAACATCAGTAGATCGGGAGTAGACCTTCAGTCCCGAGATACCGAAGTAGCCTTGTTGACGTTCGCAGGCTCGGAGTCTCCTCTATCTTTATTTCAGTTTGTTATCCTTGTACCGAGACAACAGATTATGACTTCTTTCAATCTATTATATTTTGTAATCTTCGAAGTTTGTGAGTATTGTAACACCAAATCTAGGGTAGAGTTTTGTATTGGGATTCTGCATTCCTTTCAGTTAATTTCATTCGAGATTTTCGCTTTTATCATTAAATGCTTTATTTTTACAAAATTTATTGATGTTTGCTAAAAGAGGTAATTAATGATTGGCTTGATTAGCTCCTACTAGTAGGCGTCATCACGACTCCTGAGGGTGGGAAATCCGGGTCGTGACAAATTGGTATCAGAACACTAGGTTACATAGGTCTCACAACTCACGGACAAACTTGGTAGAGTATGAGGGATCGGTACGGAGACGTCTGTATTTATCCCCCAGAGGCTACAGAGTTAGGAAAACTTCACATTTGTCCCTTCTTGTCGTGCGGTTCTGTTTCTCAAATACTGATTGTCTTTCTACTCTATTCTTTCACAGATGGTGAAAACATGTGCTTTCTCTTCTGCCGCTCAGCAGCCTGAGCCCCCAGCAGCAGCTCCCACGAGGGGTAGAGGTCGAGGCCGTACCAGATGCCGAGGTAGAGCCAGATCTTAGCCCCTGAGTAGCAGCACCAGTGATGGAGCCTTAGGTTGACATCGACGAGGAGGTTCTGTTAGATAATACGCTTAACGCTAGAGGGGGGGTGAATAGCGTTATAATAAAAATTAGCGTAAACTTGCGGAATTTAAAAACTTGCAGGAAAAATAAGTGCGGAAATTAAATGCAATAAAGAACGAACGCACAGATGTATCCTGGTTCACCACAACCCGTGGCTAGTCCAGTCCCCGAGAGACTCTCTCGAGATTTCCACTATCTTCGTCAAGCTTACGGGTGCTTAACAAACCGTTACAGTTTCTCAAGGATACCGCACCTTAAGACTTCACCTTGAGGATACCTCACCCCAAGACTTCAACCACTAAGACTTTGGGTACTTAGCAAACCCGACAAATGAGAAGATATGTTCTTCTCAAACAACTCTCTTTTACAACAAATACTCTCTCAATAGAGTGGATAAAGAGAAACAAAATAAGCTCTATGAACAACACAAAGTTATCTATCAAATGGCTCAACAAAAGCTCTAAAATGATGCTTGAAAATGATCAATATGTATATCAATATATGCAGGAGTTGTGTGTTTAAAATCAGCTCAAAAGACCCCTTTTTATAGGTGAAAAAGTGGTGTTGACCGTTGCTTAATTGATAAACAAAATCCCTGATTCTGTGCTCAGACAATCGATTGTTTGGAGTAGACAATCGATTGTTTGACCAACGTTCAAAAACAGATTCCTGATTTTAGGCTAAACAATCGATTGTTAACTCTAAATAATCGATTGTATTCAACGTTCAAAAATCAATTTAGGATTGTGGGAACGGTCAAAATATAATCGATTGTACGAAAATGACAATCGATTGTTGGTAATCGATTGTGGGACAAAGACAACCGATTGTTTTGATATTTAAAAACTTCGGTTGCACACTGTCTCAAAATAATCGATTGTTAAAAGTATACAATCGATTTTTGACTTCAGATAATCGATTATGTTGTTCCAGTGTTCAAAAATTTGGCAACGGATCTATTATATACCATTGATATACACTTGATATACACTTGATATACACCGTGTATACCAGAATTGAAAACTTACTTCAAAACCCATTTTGGTTAAAAATGAAAATGTTAAAATCATTTTGTTTGAAGTATATTAAAAATATTTATGATATATATGATTTAATAAAATGATTTACTTTAATAAAATGATTTTATGCATATTTATGATGACCTAATGTTGAGCCAAAAGATAAGATAACTTAAACGTTGTTCTTACATTGGTTCTACCTAACGACCTTCATCTTGGGTCTTCGGTCTTGAAATCTTTGGCTCGACTTGGCTTTTCTATGCAATCCCGTCATCAATATGCTTCTCGCCATTTGATAGTTTGTCATATTATATCGTTGTTTGACGCTTGACTTCATTGTTTGTCATTCATCAAAACCTATACCTGAAAATCATGCTCATACAACCAAAGCTCACACATCATAGATATACATGATTTCCAACAATTTCCCCCTTTTTGATAATGACAAACAACGGAAGATATGCATATTGAATTCCCCCTAAATAGATGCTATATCTCAACATACAATTTATGCAACCAATTCAATTCAATATACTTCCCCCTTAATTGAATATTCCCCCTCAATTAAGGCATGCATATCGCCCATATTCTTCCCCCTTTTGGCATTAGCAAAAAGACTATGCCAAAAAATTTTAATCCATTGACGATACCAATCGTTATAAACAAGATCATATCAAATATTAGTAAATGGCATACTAATGATAACGGTCATTTTTCTCAACTATGCCAATTGTTATTTAAAATAAAAATATCCATCAAAACATGAATCAATCATTTATTATAAAACCAATTGATACTAATTGTTATTCAAAAATAAAACTTGTTAAAGCATGTATCAACCAAAACTGATATAGATTATTTGCACATATCAACTTATTGCGTTTTTATTCAAAATACGATAACTAACCGACGTTCCCCCTTAATGCATTAAGGTTTCGTGCTTGGTGCGTCCACTACAATATTGTAGTCTTCAAGCACACCTGCAAAAAGAACCTAAAAATAGGTTTTTGGTACCCAACTTCTTTTGGGTCCTTGGGGGTTAGGATAATAACAATTATAATCAACACATAAATCTCTATGTTTAGCAAAACAAACGGGTGCAATGTGTCCTACCCGATTACAATAGTGACATATAACATTTGGATTGTGCATATGTCTAGGTTGAGCCAAATGCGTTCTAGGTGATCTAAAGTTGTTCCCCCTAGAACCGTTGAATTTCCTAGAGTCATGTCTAGGTGGTCTAAAATTATTCATTCTAGACTCATTAGCAAAAGTCATAGAGTTGTTTCTAGGTTGTCTAAAATAATTAATCTTAGACTCATTTGTGAGGTTCCTATAATTCTTTCTAGATGGACCAACCTCATTACTAATATCCTTTTTATTCTCTTCAATTTTAGGACTATCAACACTACGTTTTTCTAGTGCGTTCCTAAGTTCTATGTTCTCTAATTTTAAAGAACTACAAGAAGAACAATTAGAACATTTATCAATAGAAGAAGCTTCATTCAATTCCTTGATTTTATTTTTGAAATCAACAATGTCATTTTCCAAAAATTTATTTTCTTTTTCTAAAACTTCAATTTTATTTTTAAGAACGCCATTTTCATTAGTCAATTTTTCAAAATCTATTTCTTTCAAAGAAGAGGATTTTTCAAAATCTATTTCTTGTAAAGAAAGTGTTTTCTGAAAATCTGTTTCTTGCAAAGAAAGTGTTTTCTGCAAAGAAAGTGTTTTCCTCAAATCTTTTATCGTTTTGGAAGCATTAACAAATTCATACAATTCATCATAGGCATTTTGTAATTCTTCAAACGAGTGAGAGTTAGAAGTACTTACCTCTTTTTCGTCGTTTGCCATGAGACATAATGCGGCGGCTTCATCGCCCGAGCTGTCCGAGTCCCGTGATACTCGCCTATGGTGTTTCTTCTTTTTCTTGTCCTTCTTCATAGACTTACAAAACTTTTCAATTATATCATTGGAAATATTATCCCTTTTCGAATCACTTACCTCTTCTCTTTTAGAGGATGAGGCTTTGAAGGCAAAATTTGAATTACTTCTAAGATAAGGATTGAGAATTGTGCTATCATAAGTTTCGAGGTTACCTCTTAGTCCATCAATTGTGATATTCGTGAATTCCATTGACTCTTGGATGGCATTGGCTTTGGAATGCCATTCGGGAGTGAGACTCCATAGGACTTTTCGAAGAAGATCTTTGTTCGTGTAAACTTTCCCGAGAGTATGTAGATCGTTGACGATTTTTAAAAATCGTTCAAACATAACACCAATGGGTTCCTTCTCCATTTTAAAGATTTCATATTTATGTGTTAGAAAATCAATTTTAGATTCTCGGACTTGAGGCGTACCTTCATAAATGATCTCGAGTTTGTCCCACATCTCCTTGGCGGTTGTGCAGCACGAGATTTTCCTATAGTCATCCGCATTCACCACACAATATAATACATGGATGGCCCTTGCATTATTTTCAACTTTCTTGATATCCTCGGCATCATATTCATCTTCGGATTTTGGAACCGTGGTCTCTCCAACTTTCTTTGTTGGCATTGGTTCACCGTTTTTGATTATTTGCCACAAACGAAAACTGTTTGCTTTGAGGAAGATTATCATTCGCTCCTTCCAATATGAGTAATTCGTTCCATCGAAAAATGGAGGGCAAGTGGTGGATTGTCCTTCATTCATCGTTCCTGCGTTCAATAATCTCAACAGAAAAAATATATATTGCTCTCAACCGGTTAAGGCTTTCAGAGAGTTAGGCTCTGATACCAATTGTTAGGTAATACGCTTAACGCTAGAGGGGAGGTGAATAGCGTTATAATAAAAATTAGCGTAAACTTGCGGAATTTAAAAACTTGTAGGAAAAATAAGTGCGGAAATTAAATGCAATAAAGAACGAACGCACCGATGTATCCTGGTTCACCACAACCCGTGGCTAGTCCAGTCCCCGAGAGACTCTCTCGAGATTTCCACTATCTTCGTCAAGCTTACGGGTGCTTAACAAACTGTTACAGTTGCTCAAGGATACCGCACCTTAAGACTTCACTTGCTTGAGGATACCTCACCCCAAGACTTCAACGACTAAGACTTTGGGTACTTAGCAAACCCGACAAATGAGAAGATATGTTCTTCTCAAACAACTCTCTTTTACAACAAACACTCTCTCAATAGAGTGGATAAAGAGAAACAAAATAAGCTCTATGAACAACACAAAGTTATCTATCAAATGGCTCAACAAAAGCTCTAAAATGATGCTTGAAAATGATCAATATGTATATCAATATATACAGGAGTTGTGTGTTTAAAATCAGCTCAAAAGACCTCTTTTTATAGGTGAAAAAGTGGTGTTGACCGTTGCTTAATTGATAAACAATCCCTGATTCTGTGCTCAGACAATCGATTGTTTGGAGTAGACAATCGATTGTTTGACCAACGTTCAAAAACATTCCTGATTTTAGGCTAAACAATCGATTGTTAACTCTAAATAATCGATTGTATTCAACGTTCAAAAATCAATTTAGGATTCTGTGGGAACGGTCAAAATATAATCGATTGTACGAAAATGACAATCGATTGTTGGTAATCGATTGTGGGACAAAGACAATCGATTGTTTTGATATTTAAAAACCGGTTGCACTGTCTTAAAATAATCGATTGTTAAAAGTGTACAATCGATTGTTGGCTTCATATAATCGATTGTGTACTTCATATAGTCGATTATGTTGTTCCAGTGTTCAAAACTTTGGCAACGGATTTATTATATACCATTGATATACACTTGATATACACCGTGTATACCAGAATTGAAAACTTACTTCAAAACCCATTTTGGTTAAAAATGAAAATGTTAAAATCATTTTGTTTGAAGTATATTAAAAATATTTATGATATATATGATTTAATAAAATGATTTACTTTAATAAAATGATTTTATGCATATTTATGATGACCTAATGTTGAGCCAAAAGATAAGATAACTTAAACGTTGTTCTTACATTGGTTCTACCTAACGACCTTCGTCTTGGGTCTTCGGTCTTGAAATCTTTGGCTCGACTTGGCTTGTCTATGCAATCCCGTCATCAATATGCTTCTCGCCATTTGATAGTTTGTCATATTATATCGTTGTTTGACGCTTGACTTCATTGTTTGTCATTCATCAAAACCTATACCTGAAAATCATGCTCATACAACCAAAGCGCACACATCATAGATATACATGATTTCCAACAGGTTCCAGCTCCAGAGCTCCGGTGGGCCCAGCTCAAGTCCCAAAGGGGTTCATAGCCACCCTAGTTCTTCAGAACGCTTTGGTCAGATTGGTAGGCCTTATGGAGAGCGTCACTTGTGCAGGTTTGCTTCCAGTAGCACCAACCACCTCTCAGGCTGGAGGAGGAGTTCAGACTCCTGCTATACGTACTCCAGAGCAAGTAGTTCCCCAGGCTCAGGTTCCAGCGGTTCAGCCAGCTGTGGCAGTTCAGCCGGGTATAGTGGCTCAGACCGGCGATGTAGCGTCTATGTCTGCAGATGCTTTGTGGAGACTGGATAGGTTCACCAAGATCTTCCCTACTACGTTCATCGGTGCCTCTTCTGAGGACCCCCGGGATTTCTCACATAGCTGCCATGAGGTTCTTTGGATTATGGGTATTGTGGAGACCAATGGGGTCGACTTTGCCACCTTTCATTTATCGGGATCCGCCAAGACTTGGTGTAGGGACTATTGCTTGGCCAGACCAACAAGGTCACCCTTCTTGACATAGGACTAGTTCACAGAGTTATTTTTGGAGAAGTTTCTCCCAGTTACTCAGAGGGAGGCTCTTCGCAGGCAGTTCGAGCACCTCCAACAGGGCTCTATGATAGTCACTATGTATGAGACCTGGTTCATTGATCTAGCTTGCCATGTTATTGTCATACTCTCCACCGAGAGAGAGAGAGATAGAGGGTGAGGAGGTTTGTTGATGGGTTGATTCAGCCGATTCATCTCCAGATGGCTATGGGGGCTGGGAGTGAGATCTCGTTTCAAGAGGCGGCCAATGCAGCCCGCCGAGTTGAGATGGCTCTGTCACAGGGAGGTAGTCATGGGTCAAATAAGAGGCCCCATCACTCAGCCAGATTCAGTGTGCCTCGTCTGGAGGTAGAGATTCTAATGGTTGAGGCCATCCTCCTAGGCCCTTTCAATCAACTCTACAGGTCTCTCACGGTACTTCAGGTGGTAGTGGTTCTCAGCCACATTATTCTGACCACCAGCTCTCCAGTGCCCCGCCGCTTCAGAGTTTTTGGGGTGGACATTCAGGTAGACATGGTCAGTAGCCTCAGTAGTTGAGGGCTTGTTATGCTTGTGGTGACCCGAACCACATTAACAGATTTTGCACTCGAGCTTCAAGCAGTTCCTACCAGCAAGGTCCTCGTCTTATGATTCAGGCACCAGGTGTTCCACAGGCCACCCAGCTAGCCAAAGGTGGGGGTAAAGGCCATAGATATGGAGGTAGAGATCATAGAGATGGAGTTCGAACCGCCAGAGGTAAAGGCTATCCACCAGTCGACCATCCTAGGGTGTGGTTTAGGGACAAGGGGCCCAGCCCCGATGTTATGCTTTTCTAGTCAGGCCAGAGGCTGAGTCTTCAGATGCAGTTATTACAGGTACTATTTTGATCTGTGATAGAGATGCCTTAGTGCTATTTGACGTTGGGTCTATGTATTCGTACTTGTCGTCCTATTTTTCACTATACTTGGTCATGCCTAGTGGTGCTTTGGGTATTCTTGTTCATGTATCTACCTCGGTGGGTAATTCTATAGTGGTCGACCAAGTTCATCATTCCTGTGTTGTAGTGTTTGAGGGTCTTGAGACCCATGTTGATTTGTTGCTCTTAGATATGGTAGATTTCGATGTTATATTAGGGATGGATTAGTTGTCCACGTATCATGGATTGTCACGCAAAGACTGTGACTCTAGCTTTACTAGATTTTCCCCGTTTGGAGTGGAGAGGGACTCCAGGTCATTCCACCTGCAGTGTCATATCATATGTGAAGGCTCAACGCATGGTCGAGAAGGGGTGTTTAGCTTATTTGGTGTATGTTCGCGACTCAAGCACATGGGTTCCTTCTATTGATTCTGTACCCATTATACGCGAGTTTCCCGAGGTTTTATCTTCAGACTTGCCAGGTATGCCGCCTGACATGGATATCGCCTTTTGTATTGATTTGGATCCGAGCACGCAACCCATTTCCATTCTGCCGTATCACATGGCCCCGCCAGAGTTGAAAGAATTAAAGGATTAGCTGCAGGATTTGCTTGAGAAGGGTTTCATTAGACCCAGCGTTTTGCCTTGGGGCGCGCTGGTGTTATTCGTCAAGAAGAAGGACGGATCAATGAGGGTGCGCATAGATTACCGGCAATTGAACAAGGTAATGATTAATAATAAGTATCCACTGTTGAGGATTGATCATCTGTTCGACCAACTTCAGGGTGCCAGGGTGATTTCCAAGATTGACTTGAGATTTGGGTACTATTAGTTGAGGATAAGGGCATCCGATATCCCTAAGACAGCTTTCCGCACTCGGTATGGGCATGTCATTTGGGTTGACCAATACCCCAGCAACATTCATGGAGTTGATGAACCGAGTGTTCAAGCCATATTTGGACATGTTCGTGATAGTCTTTATTGATTATATTTTTATGTACTCTCGCAGCCAGGAGGAGCACGAGCAGCACCTTAGAGTGGTTCTTCAGACTCTGAAGGATAGCCAGTTATATGCAAAATTCTTGAAGTGTGACTTTTGGTTGAGTTTGGCTGCATTTCTGGGTCACGTTGTTTCAACAGAGTGTATTCAGGTGGACCCGCAGAAGATTGAGGAAATCAAGATTGGGGCTAGCAGGCTATTATCGTCGGTTTGTGGATGGGTTTTCTTCTATTGCAGCCCCGATGATCAGGTTGACCCAGAAGGGTGCCCAGTTCAAATGGTCAGACGAGCGTGAGGTGAGATTTCAGAAGCTCAAGACAACTCTGACTACGGCACCAGTATTGGTTTTGCCTATAGGTTTGGGGCCTTATACAGTTTATTGCGATGCTTCATGTATTGGGCTTGGTGCAGTATTGCTGCATGATGGCGAATCATTGCCGATACTTCTAGGCAGTTGAAGATCCATGAGAAGAATTATCCGGTTCATGATCTAGAGTTGGCAGCTATTGCTCATGCATTAAAGATTTGGAGGCATTATCTGTATGGTGTGATGTGTGAGGTGTACACAAATCACAAGAGTCTTCAGTATCTATTCAAGCAGAAGGAGTTGAATCTGAGGCAGAGGAGGTGGTTGGAGTTGTTGAAAGATTATGATGTAACTATCTTGTATCACCCGGGGAAGGCCAATGTAGTGGCCGATGCGTTGAGTAGGAAGTCAGCCAGCATGGGTAGTCTTGCTTATATTCTAGTCAACCAGAGACCGCTTGCTTTGGATGTTCTGGCCTTGGCCAATCGATTCGTGAGATTGGATATTTCTGAGCCTAGCCGAGTTTTAGCTTGCATGGTCACTCGTTCTTCATTGTTGGAGCGTATCCGTGAGCGGCAGTTTGATGATCCCCATTTGTGTGTCCTAAGAGACATGGTACATCGTGGAGGTGCCAAGAAGGTGACCTTAGGTGATGATGGTGTCTTGAGATTGCAGGGGTGAGTTTGTGTGCCCAATGCTGTTGGGATTCGAGAGATGATCTTAGTGTAGGCCCACAGTTCTCGGTATTCTATTCACCTGGATGCCGTGAAGATGTATCAGGATCTGAGGCAACACTATTGGTGGCACAGAATGAAGAAATATATTGTTGCATATGTTCCTCGATATTTGAACTGTCAGCAGGTCAAGTATGAGCATCCGAGGCGTGGTGGACTGTTTTAGAGGATTGAGCTTCCCGAGTGGAAGTGGGAGAGGATTACTATGGATTTTGTAAATGGACTCCCATTGACCCAGAAGAAGTTTGATGCGATTTGGGTCATTGTTGATAGGCTGACCAAGTCAGCGCATTTTGTTCCCGTTGCAGCGACTTATTCATCTGAGAGGTTAGCTGAGGTCTATGTAAGAGAGATTATTCGCCTTTATGGGGTGACGGTATCTATTATTTCAGACCGCAATACACAGTTTACCTCGCGCTTCTGGAGAGCCGTTCAGTGAGAGTTGGGCACCCAGGTTGAGTTGAGTACAATATTTCATCCTTAGACGGGCGGGCACTCCGAGCGGACCATTCAGATATTGGAAGATATGCTCCAAGCCTGTGTCCTTGATTTTGGAGGCTCGTGGGATCAGTTTTTTTCCGTTAGCAGAGTTCGCCTACAAAAACAACTACCAGTACAGCATTCAAATGGCTCCTTATGAGGTGTTGTATGGTAGGCGATGTCAGTCTCCAATCGAATGGCTTGAGCCGGGAGAGGCTCGGTTATTGGGTACAAATTTAGTTCAGGAGGCCTTGGATAAGGTCAAGATCATTCAAGATATGCTTTGGACGGCTCAGTCCAGGAAAAAGAGTTATGCAGATTGCAAGGTTCGAGATATGACTTTCATGGTTGGTGAGCGAGTATTGCTCCGAGTGTCGCCTATGAAGGGCGTGATGAGATTTGGGAAGAAGGGCAAGCTTAGCCCTTGGTTCATTGGTCTATTTGAGATTCTCGATCGTATGGGAGAGGTGGCTTATCGACTTTCCCTGCCGCCTAGCTTGTCAGCCATGCATCTAATGTTTCATGTTTCTATGCTCCGGAGTATCACGGCGATCCATCCCACGTGTTGGATTTCAGCACTATCCAGTTGGACAAGGACCTGCCTTATGAGGAGGAGCTGGTGGTTATTTTAGACCGGCAGTTTCGACAGTTGAGGTCGAAGAGTTTTCCTTCTGTGCATGTTCAGTGGAGAGGTAAGCCTCCTAAGGAATCGACCTGGGAGTCTGAGTCCGATATGTGGAGCTGTTATCCTCATCTATTCACCGACTCAGGTATTTCTTTTTTTTGTTCGTTCGAGGACGAACGATTGTTTTAGAGGTGGAGAATGTAACGACCCAAAGGGTCATCGCCTGTGCTCTTACTTATTCTGTGTCTTCGAGGCCTTGAAAACCTCATAGAGGGTTGCCTCGATTTGCATGTGCAATCCGGGCGCGTAACCGGAAAACTTAAATATGAATTTTATGGGAAAAATGCTAAATTTTGATACTAAATTGAATAAATTTGAGTTCGGTCAATGTTTTTGGTAAACAGACTCGGATCCATGATTCAATACTCCCAGATGGTCCGAAGGAAAATATGGGACTTGGGCGTATTCTCGGAATCGAATTTCGAGGTCCCAAGCCCGAGAAATAAATTTTATATGAAATTATTTCTTGAAAATAACTAAAGAAATTGGAAAATGAAATTAATCAGAAGACTATGGTATCGGGCTCGTATTTTTGTTCTGATACTCGGTACAAGTCTTATATGTGATTTAAGGGCTTTTTGTAGAGTTTGGTTGAAAGCTGACGTCATTTGATGTATTTCGGACTTAAAATGGAAAATTGGTGTTTCTTGAAAAATTAAAAGAAAACGTAAGCTTTGGGGCTTGATTCTATGTAGATGATGTTATTTTGGCGATTTGATCGCACGGGTAGTCCGCATGATATTTTTGAGGTGGTGTGTATGTTTGGTTTGGAGTCTCGAGGGCTCGGGTGAGTTTTGATAGGTTCTGGGAGGTTTTACACTAAAAAATAGCAGTACTCCACGTTAACCAGCGCGGCCGCGCTGCTTATCAGTGCGGTCCGCTCTGGAAGAATCAGAGATTTGTAATATTGTAGGTCTCGGAACCCTCTGGAGGGGTCCGCGTGAAAACGTGTGCTGCCACGGAGGGGCCAGCGTGGTCGCAGTCCATTTATCGCGGTTTACGATGGAAGCTGAGAAGACACAATCGTTCATGCACGGTCTGCGTAGCCTACCTCAGTGAGCCAGCAACCTCCAGATCTGCCAGTGCAGCCACGGTCCTTCTTGCACGGTCCGCGCTGGGACTTTTGGGAGGTATAAAAAGACGGGATTTTCAGTCATTTTACACTTTTCAAAACCCCAAAAACATAAGAGGCGGTTTTTCAAACAACTCTTCTTCTCCAAAACGATTGGTAAGTGATTTATATATTATTTTCCCCACTCCTTAAAATCTTTTAACATGATTTAAACTTTTAATCAAATATATTAATGGGAAAATTTGGGAATTTCAAGTAGAACCTAGGTTTTCTAAAATTGGGGGTTTTGGACCTCAATTCGAGGTCCTATTTCAAATAAATCATATATTTGAGTTCATGGGAGAATGTGTAATCGGGTTTTGGTTGAACCTCGGGTGGCGAAAATGTGGGCCCCGGGGCATTTTTGACCTTTTAGATAAAACCTTGTAAAACTTATTTTCATGCTTCGGGGTTGATTTTAATAGTAATTAATGTAATAAAGTGATTTGTGACTAGATTCGAGCGGTTTTGTGGTGGAATCAAGGGGTAAAGCCATACTTGAGGTTTGAATTGAGTTTGAAGCACCGAGGTAAATGTTCGGTCTACTCTAGCTTGAGGGATTAGGAGTTGAGTCATATTTTCTACTTGTTTTATGTGGAGTACAACGTATAGATACGGTGATGAGTATCTATAAGTTGGTGTCTAGCATGACCGTGAGTCGATAAATTGTGGACATTAGAGTTATGTTGTACATTTCTTGCTTTAAAGGTGAATTCTACTTGTTGTGCAATATATGAAAAAATGATCATGAATTGAAATGTGAAAGAGCATTGGTTCATGTTATATGACGAATTGAGGAGTTTATGAATTATTGTACCTGTTGGAGCATTTGCCCAAGTAGTAATGGAAAGGATGTGTAGAAAATGAAAGAAGAGGAAAGATCATTAATTGTACCCTTGCCAGGATGTGAAAGCTATTGTTGTTGTTTCTCCTTGCCGGGATGTAAAAGTTATTGTTGTTGTTGTTCCCTTGTCGGGTTTTAATTGTTACTTGAGTTTCCCTTGCCGGGATCCCTATGAATGTTGTCATTTCCCTCGTCCCATTGTTTGTGATTGTTGTTTGGGTGAGGAAGAGTGATAAAGCACGAAGGATGATGCCGTACATGATTGTGATGAGGATACGTTAGTGCACGAAGGGTCATTCCGTGCCATGATATGAATACTAATGCACGATGGGTCATTCTGTGCCGTAATATAAATACTAATGCACGAAGGATCATTCTGTGTCATGATATGAGTGTTAATGCACGAAGGATAATTCCGTGCCATCATTATGTGAGGTAAATCACAAAGGGTGACGCTGTGTACTTTATATGATCGGTTCAGTGAGAACGAGCGTAAAAGCACGAAGGACGATGTCGTGCACCTATTGAATTTCCTCATATTGTTGATATTGTAGTTGTATGGTTTCATCCCTTATTTAGTGATTCTATATCTGAAACGTTGCAGCCCCTACAACATGCTCCCCTCCCTTTTTGACTGGTTAAATTCTTTTTTTGCTCTATTCTATTGCATATGTATATATTGAACTGCACAAGTTTGATTGATAGTCCTGTCCTAGCCTCGTCACTACCTCGTCGAGGTTAGGCCAAGCACTTGCCATCACATGGGGTCGGTTGTGCTGATGCTACACTTCTGTGCTCTTTTGCACAGATCATAGTGTTGGAGCAGCTTTCGAATAGCAGCTATAGATTGGAGTAGATCTTCAGTCCCGAGACACCGAGATAGCCTTGCTGACATCTGCAGGCCCGGAGTCTCCTCTATCTTTATTTCAATTTGTTATCCTTGTACCGAGACAAGCATATTATGGCTTCTTTCAGTCTATCGTATTTAGTAATCTTAGAAATTCGTGAGTATTGTGACACCAAATCTTGGGTGGAGCTTGTATTGGGATTCCGCATTCCTTTCAGTTAATTATATTCGAGATTTTCTTTTTTATACTTAAATGCTTCGTTCTTATAAAATTAATTGATGTTTGCTAAAAGAGGTAACTAATAATTGGTTTGCCTAGCTCCTACTAGTAGGTGTCATCGTAACTCCCGATGATGGAAAATTCGTATCGTGACACGCTTTGAAGAAATTAGAAGTCATTTTAAAATCCATTTCCCATACTGTTTCCGTGTCAGTTGGATTTGTCAATTTCAGTAGCTAGTCACTAGAATTAATTTTAAACTATAAATTATATATTATAATTTGTGACCAGCGATCGATATAAGTTTCTAATGGATGACTAGTAATGATTTTCTCCGAATAATGATCAAACAAGAAAATCGTTGACCTAAAGAGTAGAAAATATGTCAAAAAAGAAAAATGGTGACTAGGTAGTCTTCAACATGGGAACAATTTACTAGGATGACCAAATTAATTTACAAACTGTTATGATATATTAAGGTAAAAATATACTTCATTTTTATGAACTATGATTAAGTAATGAACTCCATGTAAAAGATATGTGTCATGCACATATCGTTTTGGCGCATATACTTTTTTGGTTTAAAGACTACTTCTATTAATTAAGATGCATTATATGGGACTGCATGGATGCTGCAGAATTACAAATATACGAATAATTACCATTATTAGTACTATCTATCCTGAGGAAAATTACTGTTACAGTTAGTCCGATTAAACGAAGCTTCATCGGATGTTTGACAAAAAGATTTAGCATAAAGTTGTACTTGAAAAGTATTACTAATATAGCGTCTTCGTTGAAGCTCCAGCTTATCAGCTTCGTGCAAAGGTTAGTAATATTCCTTCTATTTTATTTTATTTGTCCACTATATTAAAATATATTTTTATTTTTATTTATCCAGTTTACTAAGTCAAGAGAAATGTATATTTTTCTTTTTATTGTACCCTTATTATTAACTACTAATTCCATTTATCATTTTTGAAGACCTTTTGAAATGCTATTATTATTATGGGTATTATTACAAAATGTGTACTTTATTTGTTATTTTTTAAAGGATGTGCAAAGTTTATTATAGATAAGTAAAAGTGAAGGAGGGAATATCTATTTTGCCTTCAAAATTATGCACGTTTGCGAAGGAAACAAATCGAAAGTTATATGTATTTATTCGCTTGTCAAAAATATAATTCGCTAACCAATATGCGTTAATTTGCTTTTTGAGTGATCGACTATACATTATAAAAGGAATTGTTTTTATATAAACTATATTGTAAATTATTTTGCTTAATTTAACTGTGTTTTGCTGATTAAGTTAAAACATTTCTAGTGGTAGTAAAGTAAGTTTATAATAAGGAAATTTTTATTCCTATGCCATATAGAAAATTATATTGTCAAATATATTTATAATTTGCATATTACCTACTATGTTAATAGTATTTTTATAAAATATAGACAATTCATTAGATAAGGAATCATTGTAGCTGTAGGTTTTCTTATTTAGGTGCGTTAATATTGGGGAATTAAATATTCTTCCAGATGTTTTACAACGCAAATCACGTATTAATAATTATCGGATGTGTGCATTCAAAATGTAGCAACTCTGTTTTTGCGATACATTGTGTTTCAATCTTTTTTCTGATTTCACAAGTCAAAAAACGACTAAATCTTCTATAATTCTTCTACAACAAACGCAATAATATCAAAAATCTCAATTATGCTACAACTGAATAGGAATTGGGACAGATACGGAGATTTAGAGAATTTCAGGTCGATGGCATTATAGTCGATGAGGATGCGAGTTACAGTCTATTGATTTCTACAATAGCACAACAATTAATGATCAATACATCTGAAAATTTTGTAGAAATCAAATACATTGTCAACAAACATTGTCCTCCAATGAAAAATAGGAACGATGTGGGTGTTCATGTATACATGGAGACAAAAAAAGGAAAACAAATACGTAGGATCATATCTGCTATGTATAGCTATTCACGATTTCAATATGCAATTGAGTATCACCAATGAGAACACAGTTGCAGGTTTGTGTTGTTACTTTTTCTATCAAATTCTGGTTGTATGTTAATGTCCTACACTTTATCTACAAATAAACACATGTCAGAGTGTGTGTGTGTGTATATATATATATATATATATATATATATATATATATATATATATATATATATATATATATATATATATATATATATATATATATATATATATATATCTTTTTGGGTCATCACTTGTTTTAAAAAAACAATTCTGCATTCTGAGACCTTAAAACCCTCTTTTTATCTTGTCTCGATTTGCGTGCGCAGTCCGAAAGCATAGTCGAAAAGCAAGTATATGAAAATCTATGAAAAATGATGAATTTTGACTTTAAAATGAATTAAGTTGACTTCGGTCAATATTTTGGGTAAACGTATCTGGACCCGCAATTTGACGGTCTTGGAGGGTCCGTAGGAATATATGGGACTGTGGCATATGTCCGGAATCGAATTCCAAGGTTCCAAGCCCGAGAAATAAATTTTTGAAGAAAATTATTGTCTGGAATATTTATGAGTTTTTGAAAGTGAAATGTGTTTAAAGTTTGATAGTATCGAACCTGAATTTTGGTTTCGGAGACCAATACAGGTCTTATGTATGATTTGAGTCAAACTTGTGAAATTTGGTAAGAAACGTACTTGAAATAACGTGCATCATACCGTATTTGAGAAAATTAGAAAATTTGAGCTTTGCAAATCCGACTTTGCAAATGCTAAAGTTACTTCACAAATGCGAGCTTAACAGAGTGTGGGTTCGCAATTGCAAACCTTGGTCCTAATTGCGACACTTGCAACCTGTAAGTTCATAACTTAGACGCATTTTCGAGAATTTTTAATATATTCTCAAAAAATAAAATCTCTAGGGCGATTTTTCAAAGGCAACTTCTCTTCCTAATCGATTGTAAGTGATTTCTAACAAGTTTTCTTTAATCTTTAACATCTTTTCATATGATTTCAACTCAAAATTAATGATTTTCATGGGAAAAATTGGGTGTTTTGGGTAGAACCTAGGTTTTTCAATATTAGAGATTTGGACCTCGATTTGAAGTCTGACTTCAAAATAAATTATATATTTGAGTTTGTGAGGGAATGGGTAATCGGGTTTTAGTTCGAACCTCGGGTTTTGACCATGTGGGCTCGGTGACGATTTTTAACTTTTTGGGCGAACTTTGAAAAACTTATTTTCATGCATTAGGATTGATTCATTTAGCATTTATTAATATGATTAAGTAATTTGTGGCTAGATACGAGCGAAATGGTGGTGAAATCACGAGGTAAAGCGATAGTTGAGACTTGACTCGTGTTCGTGGCATCAAGATAAGTGTTTGGTCTAAACTTAGGTTGAGGTATTAGAGTCGTGTCTTATTTGCTACATGTTAACCGTGGAGTACTATGTATAGGCATAGTGACGAGTATCTATACGTTGGTGTCCAACATGCCCGTGAGTCTTGTATTGTAATTGTTATGACTCCGTCATGGTTTATTGTGCTTCATATGAGGATTATCATTATTGTTACCTTGCCGGGATGTTATTGTCATATTATTGTTCCCTTGTCATGATGTATTGCCATATTATTATTCCCTTTATGGGATATTTGTTGTGATATTATTGTTCCCTTACCGGGATGTTGTTGTAATATCATTGTTTCCTTGTCGGGATATCGTTACATTGCTATTGTTTCCTTGCCGAGATTCTTTTATGATTGGTATTTAAATGGGAGCGGGTTGCACGCCTGCAACGGTAATATATGAAATAGGAGCGGGTTGTACACCTGCAATGGTAATATATAAAATGGGAGCGAGTCGCATACCTGGAACGGTAATATATGAAATGGGAGCGTGCTGTATGCCTGCAATGGTAATATATGAAATGGAATTGGACTGCACGCCTGCAACGGTAATATATGAAATGAGAGTGGGTTGCACGCCTATAATTGTGTAATATGAAATGAGATCGGGTTGCACGCCTGCAACGATATTATATGTTTACCTGTTCTTCTTATTTCCCTATCTTTTCTAGTAATTGATTTATGGCATTCCTTATATTTCTCTGTTGTTGTTCAGTTGTTAAATGTTACTCCCTATAACATATTTTCCCCCGCCCAACTTTAGTTGAAATTATCTGCTTCTATTTCTGATGTATATAATTTTACTGCACATGTTATTTGGTAGTTTGGTCCTAGCCTCGTCACTTTTTCACCGAGGTTCGGCTAGACATTTACCAGCACATGGGGTCGATTGTGCTGATACTTCAGTCTACACTATGTGCACATCCCGGAGCGGTAGCTTTTGGACCATAGCTTTGGGTGGCTGCCTTCAGCCCACTTAGAGATCCCAAGGTATTCCTATAGGCGTCCGCAGGCCCCAACGTTCTCTTCTATCTTTATATCATGTTTTCATTTACTTTAGAGACAGATTGTATCTTATCTTTCAAACTTTGTTTGTAGTACTTTTAGACCGTCTGTGAAGCTGTGACCCCAGTTCTGGGTAGTCTTGTTTAAATAATTGTATTGGATATACTCAGTGTTTTTATTGTTTTTTCTTCCGCTTGTTATAGATTCCGCTGTCTTTAAGTTATTGCACATAATTGTTAAAGGATTAAAATGGAAAAGAAAGTAAGTTGTTCAAATAGTCGGCTTGCCTAACTTTTATTAGTAGGCGCCATCACGACTCCCGAGGGTGGAAAATCCGGGTCGTGACAAATTAGTATTAGAGCTCTAGGTTCTATGGGTTTCATAGTTCACAGACAAGCTTAGTAGAGTCTGAGGGATCGGTAACGTGACGTCTGTATTAATCCCCCAGAAGCTACAAAGTTAGTAAAAACTTTACATTTATTCCTTCATGTCATGCAGTTTGGTTTCTCAATGCTAATTGAACTTCTACTCTATTCTATCGTGGATGGTGATAACGCGTACCGCTTCTTCAGTTGAGCAGTAGCATAGACTAGTGATGGATTGGCTATGCCTTCGGAGGCTTTGTAGAGGTTGGACAGGTTCATCAAGCTCTTCACTACCACTTTCAACGGTACATTTTCAGAGGATCCCTAAGATTATTTAGATAGTTGCCATGAGGTTCTCAGGAACATGGGGATAGTGGAAACTAATGGGGGTGATTTTGCTACTTTTCCCTTATCTGGATCTGCCAAGACTTGGTGGAGAAATTACTGTTTGTCTAGACCATGGGAATCACCAGCTTTGACTTGGGAGTAGTTTATTTAGCTATTTTTGGAGAAGTTCCTCCATATAACTTAGAGAGATCTATTGGAGGCAGTTTGAGTGTCTCCAGTGAGGTTATATGACTATCACTCGGTATCAGACCAGATTCATTGACTTGGCCTGTCATGCTCTTATCATACTCCCCACCGAGAGAAAGGGGGGTGAGGAGGTTCATTGAGGGACTTATCCAGCCTATTCGACTTTAGATGGCAAAGGAGATGGGGAGTGAGATTTCTTTCCAGGAGGCGGCCAATGCGCCCAGGAGGGTTGAGATGGTTTTATCACAGAGAGGTGGTTAGGGGTCCGACAAGAGGCCTCGTCATTTAGGCAGATTCAGTAGTGCCTCATCTAGAGGTAGGGATTCGTATGGCAGAGGCCATCTTCCTAAGCCATTTCAATCGACACTTCAGGTTTCTCGCGGTGCTTCAGGTGGTCGTGGCTCTCACATGCCGTATTGCGACTTGTAGTCCTGTAGTGCATCACCAGCTCCTATCAGTGCACCTTCGCATTAGAGTTTTCAGGGTCATCAGCTCCAGCAGCCGAAGGCTTGTTTTACTTGTGGTGACAAGAGGCACATTTTTAGATATTTTCCTCGAGCACCGAGCAGTTCTCAATACCAAGGTTCTCGTGCCATGGTTCAGGCATCGAGTGTTCCACCGCCCACTCAACCAGCTAGATGTGGAGGTAGAGGTGCTAGGGATGGAGGTAGAGGTATTATAGGTGGAGCTTAGGCCACTAAAGGTGGAGGCCATCCATCTGTAGATCGTCCTAGAGATGTAGTCCAGGGTGGTGAAGCCCAGCCCTGATGTTATGCTCTTCCAGCTAGGCTTGAGGCTGAGTCTTCCGATGCAGTTATCACAAGTACGGTTCTAGTTTGTAGTACGGATGCTTCAGTGCTATTTGATCTAGGATCTACATATTCTTATGTGCCATCTTATTTTGCGTCTTATCTGGTCATGCCTAGCGATTCTTTGAGTGCTCCTATTTATGTGTCTACACCGGTGAATGATTCTATTATAGTAGATCGTGTTCATTGCTCTTGCGTAGTTGTGATTGGGGGTCTTGATACCCCAGTAGACTTATTACTACTAGACACGGTTGATTTTGATGTCATATTAGGGATGAAGCGATTATCACCTTACCACACTATCTTGGACTGGCATGCCAAGACTGTGACCTTAGCCTTGCCAGGTTTACCTCGTTTAGAGTGGAGAAGGACTCCTAGTCATTCTACCCGTAGTGTTATCTCTTATATGAAGGCTCGGCGTATGGTCGAAAAGGGGTGTTTGGCCTATTTGGCATATGTTCGTGATTCTAGTGCCGAAGTTCTTTCTATTGATTCTTTGCCTGTTATTCATGAGTTCCTTGAGGTATTTCCTTCAGACCTGCTGGGTATGTCATCCGATAGGGATATTGACTTCTACACTGACGTGGCATTAGGAACTCAGCCCATTTCTATTTCGTTGTTTCGTATGGGCCCGTCTGAGTTGAAAGACTTGAAGGAGCAGTTGCAAGACTTGCTTGAAAAAGGCTTAATTAGGTCTAGTGTCTTGCCTTGGGGTGTTCTGGTGTTTTTTGTTAAGAAACAGGATGGATAGATGCGAATGTGTATATATTATCGACAGTTGAACAAGGTTACAATCAAGAATAAGTATCCATTACCAAGGAACCCCGGCGAGGTAGTGATGATGCTAGGACAGGACTGCCAATCAAACATGTGCAGTTCAATATATATGCAAGAGAATAGAGCAAAAAAAGTATTTAACCAGTCAAAAAAGGAGGGGAGCATGTTGTAGGGGCTACAATGTTTCATTTTTAGAATCACTAAATAAGGTATGAAACCATACAACTACAATATCAACGATAGGAGGAAATTCAATAGGTGCACGGCATCGTCATTCGTGCTTTACGCTCGCTCTCACCGAACCTATCATATAAAGTACACGGCATCACCTTCGTGCTTTACCTCACATAAGGATGGCGTGGAATGATCCTTCGTGCATTAACACTCATATCATGGCACAAAATGATCCTTCATGCATTAGTATTCATATTACGGCACGGAATGACCCTCTGTGAATTAGTATTCATATCATGGCACGGAATGACCCTTCGTACATTAGTATTCATATCATGGAACGGAAAAACCCTTCGTGCACTAACGTATCCTCGTCACAATTATGCACGACATCACCCTTCCTGCTTTGTCCCTCTTCCTCGTCACAATAGGCATAAAAAGTGAAGAAAATATGTCATGGAATATGTCATTCAACATACAAAATATGACATTGAATATGTCATAAACCATTTGAGATGAAGATCATGGAAGAAGAGTAAGTGCAACGAGAAATATTTATGATAATTTGTTGGTCTGAGACGAACTAGCATTGCTGCATGCAAAATGGCGTGACCCCAAACCGAAGTGGGCAGCCTCGTTTTTCATGAGTAACGATCTTGCTATCAACTGCAGACGTTTAATTAAAGACTATGCAAGACCATTTTGAGTGTGAACATGAGCTACATGATATTGCACTTTTATCCCAATTGATAAGCAATAATCATTAAATGCTTGGGATGAAAACTCAGCAGCATTATCTAGTCTAATAGACTTAATTGGATTATCGAGAAATTGTGCTCGTAATCGAATTATTTGTGCCAGTAATTTTACAAACGCAAGGTTGCGAGATGATAATAGGCACACATGAAATCATCTAGAAGATGGGTCTATTAAGACCAGGAAATATCTAAACGACCCACTAGGTGGGTGAATAGGTCCACAAATGTCCCCTTGTATACGTTCTAAAAACGCAGGTGACTCAACTTCAACCTTTGTTGGTGATGGTCTAATAATTAACTTGCCTTGATAATAAGAAGTGCAAGAAAATTCATTATTTAAAATAATCTTTAAATTCTTTAATGGATGCCCATTTGACTCTTCTATAATCCGTCTCATCATAATTGATACAGGATATCCCAATCGATCATGCCAAAGTACGAAAGTATTGGAATCAGTAACCTTTTGGTTAATGGTAGAATGTGCCTCAATTGCATTAATTCTTGTCCAATACATGCCACAAGATAAAGATGAGAACTTCTCAATAACCCTCTTTTGGCCAGAGACATTCTTTGTAATAATGAGATATTCAAGATTATTCTCATATATTGTCTTAATATGATATCCATTTTGACGGATATCTTTAAAACTCAACAAGTTCCTCTTGGACTTGGAGGAGAACATTGCATTCTCTATGATAAATATTGTTCATTTAGGCAGAGTTATAGTAGCTCTTCCAGAGCCTTCAATTAATTTACCACTACCAGAAATTGTAGTAACATCTGCCTTACACATACTTAAATGAGAGAAATGTTTCTTCTCTTTGAATATTGTATGTGTCGTACATGAATCAATTAAATAAATATTTTTATAATTAAACTTTGATTCAAGTTTGTTTTGTGAGATATCCATATTTGCTTCCCATGGTTTGACATACAAAAGAAATATACAAATATTAGTATTTTCAGAGATAAAGAAAAAAATTCCATAAGACACAATCTTTGATTGAACAACTTGATTATATATGTATAATATGTACTTAATGTTGCTAACAAAATGTAAAGTCATGGGAGTTATATAATACTAGAAATCTAATCATACTGGCTATACGCACAATATATTTATAATTATATGATGTATGTTGAAACAATCATGTATTACATATGTAAATCTGTAGGCATAGTATATATTATAAATTAATGTAGCAACAACTACATATATTATACAATCACATATCTGCATATTTATAAGCCAATGTCGTACTAATATTCTGTATGTAGGCTTGTCAAAATAAATAGTTAAATGTAGCTAGTGTAGTATATCATGTTATACTGCACAATAATGCATAATCAAATATTATGTTAGGTGTACCCAAGTACTTAAGCATGTAACTAGATATACTTGAATTCAATAAGAAAATAGACTTGAAAACAAAAACAATTTCAAGCAACCTCATTATTACTAACATGTTTTATTTATACACAAAGAAGATGAATAATCAATAAAAACTTCTTGGATTTAGTCAAAGTAGGATGTAATATTTTACTGATGAAAACACTATTTATATTCATATTTTGGATACGTACTACTGTCAAGAAAATATTATTGTTATCTAACTCTATTGTTGATTACTTCTATTTATATTTTAATAATTCAAATCAATTAAGAAGCAATTCATTAAAATCATTACATCTTTATTCATAAATAAAGAGATCATGGTCCACTTCAAGCACCAGTGACCGTCATAAGTAAACCATTGGAGGGGATTTCAACTGAGGCACCAAAAGGGAACTGGGCAAATCTGTTTCAGAAGGATCGATTTGCCTCTAACGGTATGGCATTAGAGTATATTCCACCGGTGATGATTGACGGGCAGCCAATAGGTCAGTTGAACAAAGAAGAGGTGGAGGTGGAAGAAAACAAATGGAAATGTGCCCTAATTGTTTATGTTTTAGGGGATGGACCGGGATATAACGCGATGAAAAGATTTATCAGTCTACATTGGTCGCATGTACCTGAGCCAGAACTCTTCTATCATGAGGAGGGATACTATATAGTGAAATTTTGAACAATCGATGATGCCAGAGAAGTTCTATGTGCTGGCCCCTACTCCATTGCAAAGAGGCCCATGATCCTTAAACAATGGACGGGTGATTTTGATTTCACTACTGAATTCCCTGCTGAAATTCCACTGTGGTTCAAATTTCCTAAACTCCCTATGTCATGTTGGGGAGTGAGCTTGAGTAGGATAGCTAGTGTACTGGGGAAGCCCATTTTTGCTGATGAGTGTATGACCAAACAGTTCATAATTTCCTACGCCCGTATGCTCATAGAGGTGAATGTTTCAAAAGAGTTACCTAGTGATATATGGGTAATGGATCCAAATGGAAAGAAGGTTCTGCAAGAAGTGACCTATGATTGGAAACCATCATACCGTGATAAGTGTCTCATTGTTGGACACAACTGTGTGGTGAATTCCAAACCTATCCAGCCTCCCCAAGTGAAAAAACCTAAAGTGATTCAGGAATGGAGAACTAAAGCCCCAAACCAGAATGTTCAGAAGCAGCAGGAGGCCCCCCTACAGCAAGTTGAGACCAGACAGAGCAATGTAATTCAGAGAGAGCATCATGGTCCTCCTCCAATGCTAACAAAAATGAACAAACAGGAAGACAAAGGGAAACACGCACAATCTCCATAATTCAACCTTACAAACTTTCCTCCTCTATCTCCTATTGTGGTGAGTAATCGATTTGAAGCAATGTCTATTAGTAGGGCTGATATTCCTCCAGATGAAGGGGGACCTAGTAACTATCAATGAAGTGGTTAATCTGGAACATTAGGGGTGTAAATAAAAGGTATAAACAGAAGGAAGCTAGGGAATATATTAGGAGCAATAATTTTAACCTAATTGGTCTGGTAGAGACAAAGGTTAAAGAGAAAAATGCAGATAGGATTGCTAAGCTGTTGGTGCCTGGTTGGGGTATGCTAACAAATTATCAGGGCTCCATAAATGGTAGAATTTGCATTCTATGGGATACTCAAATGATCAGGATCACTAGTATTCAAGAGGAGGCACAATTGATTCACTGTAGAGTCAGGAACATTGCTGGAGATGCACTCTGCTATCTCACTGTGGTTTATGGTTTTAATGGGATGGATCAAAGGAGATCATTGTGGAAAAAACTACAGGACTATTCTGTTGCTATTACAGACCCTTGGCTAGTGGCAGGGGATTTCAATGTTGTCTTGTATGCAAATGACAGACAATCGTGTAACCAAGTGAAGCAAGCTGAGATCCTAGACTTCACTCAATGAATACAGCAGGCTGGACTTTCTAAACTTCCTTGGCAGGGGGAATATTTCACCTGGACAAAACAAGCAAACAGGCAGGGACAGAGTTTGTAGCAGACTGGACAGAATCTTTGGCAATTATGAATGGATGATTAACTGGAGTCATGTGCAAACTGTATATGGCTATCACTTAATCTCTGATCATAACCCTATGGTGATTACACTGGCTGAAGCTATTAGGCAAAGGAAGACTCCGTTCAGATTTTTTAATACATGGGCCAATCATGTAGACTTTCATCAACTGGTCAAGGAGAACTAGCACAGCAATACTCAGTGGTCTACGAAAGCTGTGTGGATCAATCTCAAGTCACTTAAACCAGCCTTAAAATCTTTAAACACTAGAGATTTTAAGAACATTGCCCAGAGAATTGATTGTAGTAGACAGGAATTGAAGGACATCCAAAACCAGATGGTACTGGATTATACTAATGAATTGCAACTTAAAGAGAAGGAGACAGTACTGAAGCTGGAAAAGTGGTCATTGATTGAAGAAGGTATGCCACAACAGAAGTCCAGGGCAAAATGGATCCAGTTGGGGGATTCAAACAACAAATATTTCGCTGATGTCTTGAAGGAAAGGAATCAACACAAGAGTATTACTAAACTGGTTACAGTAGGGGGGTCCAAGATTACCAATCCAGACTATTAAAAAGGAGTTTAATGATTTTTATAAGTCCTTAAAGGGTACAGCAGCTGTCTCTCTACCAGCTATAAATCGACTGTATATGACCAATGGTCCTATGCTAACACATCAACAGAAGAAAGATCTAGTTGTTGATATCACTGATTCTGAGATTCTGGACAGTCTGAAGGCAATTGGTGATGACAAAGCCCCGGGAAATGATGGGTATAATGCAATGTTCTTCGAGCAGACTTGGAGCATCACTGGCAAATAGATAATTGGTGCAGTCAAGAATTTCTTCCAGACCAACAGGATGTACAAACTAGTAAAATGTGCGTCCCTTACCCTGATACCTAAAGTTCCTAATCCAACAACAGTCAAAGAGTACAGACGAATAGCTTGTTGTTCACTGTTATATAAACTGATTTCCAAGATATTAGCCAATAGAATGCAGAAAATCATGGCTAGAATCATCTGTGATGCTCAAGCAGGATTTATCCCAGGCAGAAAGATTGCAGACAATGTTATACTGGCCCATAAATTAATCAAAAATTACTCCAGATCTCATGTAACTCCTAGATGCATGAATTCCCAGTCATATTCACAAGCTGGATTATGGAATGTGTCCAAGCAGTCAGCTATACAGTGATGATTAATGGGAAAACAACTGAACCTTTTAAAGCAGCTAAAGGCCTTAGACAAGGTGATCTAATCTCTCAATTTCTCTTTGCTATAGTATTGGAGTACTTAAGCAGATCTTTTGCTGAATTGAAAAAAGACCAAGATTTTATATTCCATCCAGGCTGTAAAAAAACTGGGCATCACTCATATCAGCTTTGCTGATGACCTGCTGCTGTTTGCTAAAGGTGAAAAACAATCTGTAATTACCATGTTCAAGTACTTCTCTCAATTCACTAAAACTTCTGGGCTGAAAGCTAATCTGACCAAAAGTTCAGTTTACTTTGGAGGGGTAAATACTGAAGTCCAGCAACAAATTACTGACCATCTAGGATATGTATATGGAGATTTGCCTTTCAAATATTTGGGCATACCTTTATTTACAAAGAAGATGGTTTTGATTCAGTGGCAGCCACTGGTTGATAGAATCACTGCTAGGATCACATCTTGGACTGCCAGGAAATTGTCATATGTTAGTAGAATTCAATTGGTCCAATCAGTGGTCTTTGGTATGCAATCTTACTAGGCTCAACTTTTCCTCATACTTTCAAAAATCCTAAAGCTTATCGAAGCAGTTTGTAGAAGTTTTATGTGGTCTGGGTCAGTTGGTATCACTAAGAAAGCATACATTGCCTGGGACAAAGTGCCTGCCAAAGTCAGCTGGTGGGCTGAACCTCACAAACCTCCTGTTGTTGAATAAAGCAGCCATTGCTAAGCTATGCTGGAATTTGACTCACAAGAAAGATACTCCATGGGTCAGATGGATTCACATAGTGTATATAAAACAGCAGCAACTGGAGACCATGTCTATACCCAAACAAGCTAGTTGGATGGTTCGAAAGATAATTACAGCAAGTGGGCTACTGCAGCAATATCAGAGTTTAAACAGGCCAATGTGCTCTATTAGACTATTATATCTTCTTCAGATTGGTCAACTCCCTAGAGTTACATGGAAGAACTTAACTGCTCAAAACTATGCTAGGCCTAAGGCTGTTTTCAATCTGTGGCTGGTACTTCAGGATAGATTACCAACCAAGGATGGGCTGCTACATTGGAGTATGAATGTGGATAGCATCTGTGTGCTGTGCCAGCAAGCTCCGGAGACCAGAGATCACCTCTTCCATAGCTGTTCCTTTGCTACTCAGCTAAGGCACCAGACACTATCTTGGATTAGGCAAACTCACCCCAGTTTCCTGAGTTGGGAACAGTTTGTTCAATGGATTATTGGTAATGCTAAAGGGAAATCGAGCCGGGCTCACATATTCAAAATGGTTGTAGCAGAATTGTTCTATGCTCTGTAGTTAGAAAGAAATGCGAGGATCTTTGAAAATGTCTTCTGTAACAATGATAAACTATTTAGGACCATTGCTTATACTTGTAATATTAGAGGAACCCCCAAAATTAGGTTACAACTTCAGCAATATCTTCTGTAAATAGAGGGATAGGTATAGCGATAGTTGATATAGAGTCTAGATATGATAGTCAGCTGTGTAGTAGCTGCACTATAATTTTGTACTGAAATCTCTTTGGTGATTAATATAACCTTTAATTACCAAAAAAAAGAGATCATGGTGAAGTATGAGTATATATTTCTCTTTCTATTTTTGTTTTCAAACATAATTGAGAAAAACTAAGTATCCAACAAATTATATTATTATTCTTACAAAGAGAGAAACATGTTGTACCTGATAATTTTAAATCAGAGTCGAGAACTTTAAAAGAAGATAACATATCGTTATGGTTAGAGACTTATGCTGATAACGTGTTATAAAATGAAAGTAATTTAGTAAAACATGAACAAGAAATGTAGATAGAGAGAAGGAAGAGATTTTCGTCTTCAATGATATGTTTTCCTATCTATTACAAAACTTTTATATAGGCATAAAAAGTAAAGAAAATATGTCATGCAATATGTCATTCAACATACAAAATATGTCATTAAATATGTCATAATTCATTTGAGATGAAGATCATGGAATAAGAGTAGTGCACCATAAATTACTATTTATCATAGCATTTACTAATTTATGTATCATTTCATACTTTTAAATTCACACCAACAAACACAATTTAGGAACTATACAAACGAATTACTCAAATCTGAACACTTATCAAATGCAATCGGGTAATAAACAAACTAAATACTTACAAAACACATCAGCGAAATTGATTAAAGTAAGGAGTGAAGTAATATCAGCTTAGGAAAAGAAATGAACCTCAACCAAAATGTCGTCTTCACTATTATAAGTAAAACAACCTCCTCTAATAGCAAATCTGGATCCGAGATTTGGAAAGAAAGAAAACGGAGACAACAAAATCAGAATTGGAACCACGATTTACGACACTCAATGGCTGGCCGTACTGACTCGGACTCCCTCAGAACGACAGAAACACGGACGAAACTAAAACGGAACCCATGAACAACGACCACTGACAACCCTAAAGCTCGCCGAAATTTCAAATTCGAACCCAGAATCGAAGACTAAATAACGATGACCCAAGCTCTAAAAAGGCGACGAGAATTTTTAGCTGCTTAAGAGCCGCAGCTGCTGGTTTTCTGCGATTTGGCAGCCATTGCTGCTGTTTCCGGTGAGTTCCGATGGTGGAGGAACAGTAGCCGATCTACTGCGAAGGTGAAGGAGAAGAAGCGGGCGACGAGGGGGTGTGCTGGTGTGAGATCGGCGGCAATTAACTACGAGATTAGGAGTTTAGGGTTGGGGCAGTATATATGTTTTGAAAGGGTGGAGTTGTCGTTTCCTTCTCTGTTGAAGAAGCAGAAGTTCGGGTGGGGGGTTTGGAGGTGGGGGGGGGGGGGTGTTCTCCTATCTAATGAAAACTGCGGACTAGTCTCTAGTTTTTTTTAGATGTTAGCTCTAGGGTGTATTTTTTATTTCTTTTTCAGCTCCCCTCTAGAATGATAGGTCTCTTGGATTCTATGTTTTAGGTTAAGGTGTATGGACTTAAAAATTATGACTTAAAAAATTATGGGTTAAATTTAAAAATTACGCTTAAAATAGATTGCTTGGGTCTAAATTTTATTCTTTTTTTGTAGACAAGGCTAAAATACTAATTTATTTACTAATTAATTCGAGTTAAATAAAATAACTATTAAAATAAGATTAACCGTTAAAATAAACCTATTTTTGGAATTTTTCAAATATCATACTAAAAATAAAAATCGAATGAAATTAAAATTGTCGCAAAAAATTAAAATAATATTCCTAAAAATAAAGTGAAACTATTTTTGTATTTTTTTTTAATTTTATGTAAAGTAGATAAATTAAAAGTAACTAGATAATATTTAATTAGCTAAATAAAGAAAATATTTTTGTACTTTTAATTTTGTGACATAATAAAGTAAAAGAATCAAAATTAGTTGAAATAGTGATATTGGGCCTAAACTAAATATTTACATGCTAAAATATGAAAAATCTTAGGGAGAGTCAAAAATCACAAATCTACACAAGCCTGATGGCGTAATCATCTCTCAAAGAAAATTTGTTCTGAACTTATTAAATGAGTACAATTGTTTGGAATATACTGCTTTCAGCTCCCCGCTTACTTGGTCATAATGAAAAACTTAAAGCAAAGGAGGGTAAGCCTTTGGATGATCCAACCTTTTACATGAAGCTAATAGGGAAGTTAAACTTTGTTACTAGTATTAGATTGGACATAATTTTTGGGGTTCAACATTTAAGCCAATTCAATCAAGATCTTAGAGAGCCTCACGTGAAGGATGTTTATCATCTGTTGATGTATCTCAATGGTGATCCTACATTAGGAGTTCTCAAATCCAAATCTAAAGATTGGATTGTTAGAGCCTTCTGTGACTCGGATTGGGTCTCCTGTCCAGATACAAGAAAATCTGTAAGTGGGTACATTATTTTATTGGGAAAAAGTCCACTCACGTGGAAGTCCAAGAAGCCAGAAGTTGTTTCTTTATTTTTAGCAGAGGCAGAGTACAAGTCACTTAGAAAGGTAGTTGGTGAACTGGTATGGCTAAGTAGATTTTTGGTTGAACTGAGAGTTCCCTCTATACACCTTATTCTAGTGTTCTATGATAACTTGCCAGCCCTACACATAGCTAGAAATCTTATGTTCCACGAATGCACCAAACACATTGAAGTTGACTGTCACTTTGTAAAGAAACAGTTGCAAAAGGGCCTTATCTCATTGCATCACATCGCGACTAATCAACAACTTGCAAATATTCTTACCAAGGCTTTAACAGGCGTCAAACATTCAGGTATTTTGGCTAAGTTGGCAGTATTTTCACCATCTCCAACTTGAGAAGGGTGAAGAAGGGGTATTGAGATATTTATTAGATTGTTTAAGTAATTAGTTGGAGTTAGTTAATTGTTAGAATTAGTTAATTCTTTGTTAGAGTTAGCTGTTGCCAGGTGTAAAAATACATGCTTACATATACTTTATGAGGTATTTGAAAAAATTTGAGCTTCTTTTCATTATTTTTCTGATTCTCTTCTTCTTCTTTCTCTCATTCGGTTCTAGAAACTTCCTCATCTGCAATAGCAAATATGAGCGAGCTCAATTGCTCTACGCAGCGATCTTTACATACTATATTACTACTATAAAAACTAAAATCTACCTTTAAAGAAAACCTTCTAATTCCCTTCTTTTTAATTCAAATGAAATTTATGTACTTCATTCATATGCATCGACAGTACAGAAATAGACCGAGGTGGATGCAGTGTAACGTCAAAAGTAGTTAGCCAATTATATGTCAACAAGAGTAAATAAAGGTTTTGAATTATGTAGATTGTTAGTGTAACATTTACTTATACCATCAGTGATTTTGAACTTATAAGAGTACAATAGTTATCATTTTAATCAATTAATTAATTAATATTTATTAAGTAATTTATTTTTAATATTATACCATCCGACCTTTTTTATAATAACATTTTTATATAACAATAATTTCACTATAAAGACTAAATTTTTTATGAAACCAATTACATACTATGTTATAATATATATTTTATATAACGGCATTTCATTATAATAATTAAAAAATTCGAAATAATAAAATTGTTATAGATAAATTTGAATTATAATTAACTTGATTACATAAATACCATGATAAATTAGAATTTATTTTATGTCCATTGAGTTCTGAATAGAGTGAAAGAAGAGTAAAAAGGGAAAAGATGAGCATTTCCAATCTAAGCCCAACATGTGTTACACAAGAATCATGACATTGATTTCAGTCCTCAGTTGTTGGATTTTGGTAATCTTGTACTGCACGAACCTATTTATGGTATGTAGTACTACTCCTGCAGTACATCTCCCCCTCCCGTGCACCAAGTTTTTTGCCCTTTCACATTCGATTCCCTTCATTCCACCAACCCCCACATTGTCCGGTGAGCTTTTTTCTTTAGTTTTGCACTCTCTATATAATTAGATTATTGCAGCACATAATTTATTCTGAATATACCATTCTTGGTTTGTCAAATTGAATTGAGGGGTTCGAGTTTTCTGTTCTTGTTAATTCCCATCTTCGCCTATTTGTTACATATTCGAGCCGTGAAACAGCAACTAATGATTGTACTAGATTAGACTGCCGCTCTTCCCCGGATCCTGGGTGGCTGCCCCTATCATTTGTCGACGTGAGAACCTCTGTGTAGACGGGACAAAATATTGTCAAAACCATTTGTCCGCTACCTGTTGAGCATTTTCTTGATATTCCAAAAGCAAAAGAAAACAAATCCACTTCTGAGATTGTCAACTGAACTCTCAGTCCTAAAAAAGAAAAGCCAATCTCTTTCTACATTTTTGGTATCTTTTCTGTCATTTTAAGCACATCTTGTTTTTTTTTTCCTCTCTGTATTATTTGGTGAGAATTGTATTTGTAAACTAATTGGTGATTAGTGGACAGGAAAAATGAGTAGAGTTGGTGTAATGGGAGAAGAGGAGAAGAAAGAAGCAATGGAAATACAAAGAGAAGAAATGGAAGAAGTGAGAGACTATTCAGAAGAAGTGAAGAGAATTCCTCCTTGGACAAAACAGATAACAGTTCGTGGAATTATAGCAAGTGTTTTGATTGGAATTATTTACAGTGTAATAGTAACGAAGCTTAATCTGACTACTGGACTTGTCCCAAATCTTAATGTATCAGCTGCTCTTCTTGCCTATGTATTCATACAGTCATGGACCAAGATTCTAAAAATGGCCAATTTTGTATCCGCTCCTTTTACTAGACAAGAGAATACTATTATTCAGACTTGTGCTGTTGCATGTTACAGCATTGCTGTGGGAGGTTAGAACATCTTTTATTTTTTTGTTGTCTTGCTTAAGGGTCTATCGGAATCAACCTCTCTACCCCTCCAGGATATGGGTAAGGTTTGGGTGCACACTACCCTTCCCATACCTCACTTGCATACACACTACCCTCCCCATACCTTACTTATGAGGCTTTCAAAATTGGAACTTAGTTTTAAAATTTTCTGTTTGTTTATGTTAATTTAGGTGGATTTGGATCATATCTTTTGGGATTGAACAAGAAGACATATGAGCAAGCAGGGGTTGATACAGAGGGAAATACACCAGGAAGCCACAAGGAACCTAGCCTTGATTGGATGATTGGTTTTTTCTTTGTTACTAGCTTTGTTGGGCTATTAGCTTTAGTTCCTCTTAGAAAGGTATTTCACAGTTCTGCTAATCTTCTTCTTGTGTTAAATAGTTAAAACACTTGAGTGATGAGTCATAGTGTTTTCAAATAGTAGTAATAAGATGATACTAGAAGGGGAGCCTTGGCGTAATTCGTAAAGTTGTTGCCATGTGATCAGGAGGTCACGGGTTCGAGCCGCGGAAACAACCTCTTGAAAAAAATGCATGGCAAGACTGTGTACTATAAACCCTTCTGACGCGGCTCTTGCCCAGACCCTGCGCATAGTGGGAGCTTAGTGCACTGGGCTGCCCTTTAGATAATACAAAATCATTTTCAAGGTAGCTGATTTCCAGGGCTGGCTGCCAAGTTCAACTAACTCTTGAACGATTTCTTTTTTGGTGGTGCAGATCGTGATAATTGACTATAAATTAGCTTATCCAAGTGGGACTGCAACTGCTGTTCTTATCAATGGATTCCATACTCCCAAAGGAGATAAAATGGCCAAGTATGTAAATGATTATAATGAGAAGGAACTTGCTTTGTGAAATTAGCCTTTCTTGAGTTGGAGGGTGGAAATGAAAACTATGTTTTACAATTTTTCAGGAAACAGCTTAAAGGGTTCATGAAAGTTTTCTCAGTGAGCTTCTTGTGGAGTTTCTTTCAGTGGTTTTATTCTGGTGGAGATCAATGTGGATTTTCCCAATTTCCCACGTTCGGATTGAAAGCTTGGAAACAATCGTATGTTCTTGATATTTTGGTTCTTTTTAAGTTTAAGTAGCTCAGCCCGTCACCACTAATCTATATTATTGAATATTTGCAGATTTTACTTCGATTTCAGCATGACTTATGTCGGAGCTGGAATGATTTGTTCCCACCTAGTGAACTTATCTTTGCTTCTCGGAGCTGTTCTCTCTTGGGGGATCATGTGGCCTCTAATTGGTGAACGCAAAGGATCTTGGTTTCCTGCAACTTTACCGCAGAGCAGTATGAAGAGTCTAAGTGGTTACAAGGTTAGAGATCAATTTAAAGACCAATTTTGATTTGACCAACTGCTAAGCACCTAATTTTTGATTTGACCAAGAATCCAATAAGCACTGTACTTTTTCCTCATTTAGACCATAAAATGTCAATCGTCTGAATGTTAATAGGTAAACTTGAGTCATGCTTTACTCCTTTTATGCAGGTTTTTATCTCCATTGCTCTGATCCTGGGAGATGGGCTTTACAATTTTGTCAGGACACTTTTTTTCACTGGTAGAAGCATATATGTCTCACTGAAAACAAGGAAGCCTGAATCAGGTAAGTTGAAACTGCTATACAATGTCTTTTCTATAAAGTGATAAACGAATTAAACCCTCTCACATCTCTCGTCCTTAATAATGAACTTTGATGTTATTCCGACCCCAACTTGTTTGGGACCAAGGCATAGTTGTTCTTGTTGATGATGTTATAGTCAAGTCACCAAGTGAGCAAAGCTACGCGCTCCAACAAACTATTGTCCGGTCAAATAGTACCATGATTGTTGAATATTAAAAGGATTTTGGTTAGCTAATCTTAAGAGGGGCAAAACTTTTGTCTCCTTTTTTAGCAATTTTAATATTAATACCAGTCCCTCTATCTTTTCTGGCAGCTGTCGCAGCAGACAACAAGAATCAGCCCCTTGATGAGCAGCAGAGAAACGAAATATTCATAAGAGAGAGCATTCCCTTATGGCTAGCTTGTATTGGCTACATGGTTTTCTCCCTTATCTCCATCATTGTCATTCCACTTATCTTCCCTGCATTGAAGTGGTATTACGTACTCGTTGCCTACATTTTTGCACCAGCTTTGAGCTTCTGCAACGCTTATGGTGCTGGTCTAACAGACTTGAACATGGCATACAATTATGGCAAGGTGGCTCTCTTTGTGCTTGCTGCATTATCTGGTAAAGAGAATGGTGTTGTAGCCGGACTTATTGGATGTGGACTGATTAAATCCATGGTTTCTATATCTTCTGACCTGATGCATGATTTCAAGACGAGCCACCTCACCCTCACTTCGCCACGTTCCATGCTACTAAGCCAAGCTATTGGGACTGCCATTGGCTGTGTGGTAGCACCTCTTACGTTTTTCCTGTTCTACAAAGCTTTTCCTGTAGGAGATCCCAACGGAGATTACAAAGCTCCTTATGCTATCGTCTATAGGAACATGGCAATCTTAGGTGTTGAAGGCTTCTCTGCACTGCCCAACCATTGCTTGCAGCTGTGTTATGGTTTCTTTGCCTTTGCCGTAATAGCCAACCTGGTGAGAGACATAACCCCGGAAAGATTGGGGAAATGGATTCCTCTCCCAATGGCTATGGCTGCGCCTTTCCTTAATAACGCTTCTTTTGCAATTGATATGTGTGTGGGCAGTTTGATTGTATATGTATGGCATAAGCTCAACAGCAAGAAGGCGAGCTTGATGGTTCCTGCAGTCGCTTCAGGCTTGATTTGTGGTGATGGATTATGGATTCTTCCATCAGCACTACTTGCTTTAGTCAAAGTTAAACCTCCAATTTGTATGACTTTTACAGTCGGGGAGACATCGTGAAATATACTGATTCTTGAAACCAGGGAGTAGATGTTTGCAAAAAAAAAGAACATTAGAATTATGGAAATGAGATAGCTGAGAAACGTACATTTAGGATGTACCTAGCAAAGAGTTTTGTCAAGTATAGGTACCATTGAGAAGAATACTTAATCTTATATTCGCTTAACAAAAGCAGGAACGAAAATGTTCAACTTCTGTTGACGGCCTGAAATGTCTAATATAAAAGTAAACTGTCACTGGAGGTTGATTATTCTCAAATTTTATGCTCTCATAGTCTGTGTCACAAATAAAATACTTCAGATAGCCTACTGTTGCAAATAGTCAATTTCTTTGGCTCATGCCTCGTATTTTCAGCGATAAATTCAAAGGAATTGGCTACTGAAATATTTGGAAACAGCCTCTCTGCCCTTTCGGGTAGGGTTAAGGCTCGTCTACATATTACCGGAACTCTCCCCAGACCTCACTCTGTGGGACTATACTGGGTAGTTGTTGTTGTTGGCTACTGAAATATATTTCCAGTTGACAGTGAAAGCACGGGATTGACAAGCCTCGCGAGAGTGGATGTCAAGAAAAGCAGGAACAACTAGAGTGTATTATCTAAACAAACAAACAAATGAAGGAATGAATAAATAAATAAAGGACGTTGGCTTTTATGGAACCAGAAACTTCTTTTTATTCTGATATGAAAATGGAAAAGATTAAACTGAAGTTTGTGATTCTAAGGAGCAAGAATAATCTTGTGAATGATGAATTTGGAATTTCGAAGATATAAAACATTCCATCAATGATAGGGACTATTGGAACATACACAAAGAACGCATCTCCACATGTAAACAAATGCTCTTATTACAACTGCCTTTATATGTGTCTTTTCAAGTTAACGCACCAAAATTCTGTTCTCTAGTCATTTTCAACTGAAAAATCTACTTTCTGGAATCATCCAAAGAAAACATCCTTGAATACGACACAATTTACAATTTCAACCAAATTCTTTGCCCTATGAATCACTACATAAGTAAACTGATACTCTTCAAGTAACTTTCTATTATTTTTATTTTGGTCCAAAATAATTTGTCCTTTTATATAATCGAGAAGGATTTAATTTTATTTTTTCGAAATTTGTTCTTATTTACAAATCCCAATATGTCACATTAACAATATGCAGATTTTAATTATGGGTAATTTAATCAAAATTCCTTCTTCTTTTTGGAGTTAGTATTTCCTTAGGGGTATGCCAAAGACCAAAAAGTCACTTATTATGAACCGGAAGAATTGACAAAAGACCGGCTTGCTCAATGAAAATACATATATTTGCAGGTCAAAAACATCTAGAATTCATCTTATTAAATGAACTACATCAGAGAGCAACTGGCTAATTCTGTAACAACTGCCCTCTGCAGTCTGCATGTTACACAACAAAAAACAAATCGATGTTCAATATACAACAACAACAACAACAACCCAGTATAATCCCACTTAGTGAGGTCTGGGGAGGGTAGTGTGTAATACAGTTTACACCTAAGTGAGTGAGCTTTCAGCCTCTACCAAAACTAAAAGCAGTCACCTGGCTCCGCAGAATAATCAATGAAAATCTAAAGCAACGAGGACTACAACATTAGCATAACTTTTACAACAGAACAAATCAAAGGAGGTTGAAAAGACTTGCCTTACCAGTTACCACGAAATAGCATAAGCATAACGAACTTAATGCAAATCAGATAACAACTCAACTGGTATATCAATATATTGCCATTTTCTTCTATATTGATTAGATTCCCAGAACTGGAGTTGCAAGATTTTATTTTGGGCTTATGGAGACTGGAGTTTACAGAATTCCTTGGATTCATAAGTGAAACAACACCTAAATTAATGGACTATAATCCAAAATGCCAATCTAAGTTTCTGAAGATGCTAAAACTGCAACTAAACTATTAACTATAAATTCAGGGGCCATACATTCCAGCTGTATAAGTTTATTCTGATGTCTCTACAAGTATTGTGTTACCACAGTAAACCCCACAAGTATGTACTTCGTAAACTTCATGCTTTACCTATTGTACTTCCATCTCAGTTTAGATGTTTATTTACTTTTAATTCTTGAAGGCTAAAATGCAGGGTGAGCATAATTCCCATCATAATATCAACTTTTATCATTTCCAGTATATTTTCCTCAAGCAGTTTACTGCCAAAATTGACCTCATTACTCCCTATCATGGAGGACTCTCAGATAAGAAGTAATAAATTCCAGCATAGGCAGGCATTCAGATCATAAATATATAACCAGAAAGTGAGTGAATTTAAGACTAACTGTAGGACTCGTGGACGAGTGAACACCATTTCTTCATGTGATTGCAATGAGCTGCGGCCCTACTTAATAATTTCCCCTCCATTATTGAGCTCACCTAATATGAACTTCACTTGAATCGAACGAAAATGATAACCAACAAGCTGATTTTAAGCGTTAGCAAGCTCAAATGCCGCGTCATATTTGCAAAAGATAAGCACTTTATCATTCTGATCAATACATTATCTTGAACCGAGGAAAGAAAACAACTTATTTTGGGACGCTTCCTTCACCATAATGCATAATTACAAATTAATAAACCATTTTCAAAATGCAATGTCAACAAGGCAAATTGATAATACCTTTTTTTTCATAATTTACAAACTTTTGAAATGAACGTAGCAACTGACTCCTTCGAAATTAAATTATTCTTCAGAATTCAATCACTAAAATAAAAAATTGATTTACCTTTTCTTCCTCGTTTTTTTAGGATGGGTCAATCAAGAAAACCTGTTTGCTGAAAGACAGCGTTACGAACACGCCGCAAGTCCCTGCCTTTTAGCGTCCGCCCAACGCCTTCGAAAACAGAGAACGTCACGTGCGACTGAGCCACCATCACGTGAGGAGGAACCATTACCTGGTCTTCTAGCAGCTCGTCCTCCACCTCATCGAACCGGTCAAATCCACCCAACGGTCCAGTACTCTTCTTCTGCCACAGGGGCACGTTCACCGGAGCCGACTGGCGAAATTTAGGCAGAGAATTGGGATTTGAATTCTCCGAACGAAACACAGGCGGAATCATTTTGGCAGCGGATGCCGCGGAAACGGAAGGATTGAGAGTAGATTTGCTGCGGACGAGGGGGTGGTGGTCGTCGGAGAGAGCAGCGGAGAGACCGGAGTTTGAGGATTTGTAGAGGGTTGCGGCGCGTTGAGGTAGGAGGCGCGTAGGGGAAGAGGAGGTGGAAAGGGCGGGGGGAGAAAAAGAGTTAGCAACACTGGAACAATCAGAGGATTCGGACCAGAAAACATCGTTCTCGTCGAACTCTTCGAGCTGGTTGAGGTTGTTGTTAGGGTCGGAGTCGGGTTGTTTGAGGATACCCATGAAGCGGATGGAGGAAGAAGAAGATGAAGTATTGGTTAAGGGAGGAGGCATGAATTAGTGTTGACTGAGTGTCTTGATCAATGGTTAGACTCAAATTGAGGAACTGATTTCTTTTTAATTTTTTATTGCATTATGATGCTTTTTTATTAATTAAATTAAAATATTTTTGGGTGGAAAAATGAGGAGAGATTGAGAGAGCTATAAGTAAGTGACAAAAAGAAAACGATGAGATTGGCGGGGGGGAACATAATGGGAAAGAAAAGATCTTAAACGACAGTGATTCGGCTTCAGGTGACCACATATTATGTCAACAAGGGAAATGATTGCCACCTAATCTTTCCTTTCGATATTTACTTAAGAATTTTAACTAATTCGTGAAAAAAGAAAATATTTACTGCCAAAACTATTTACATTCTCGAAATTCAAATTTGATATATTTGATTATAAATTAAAGAATTATATAAGGGTATGTATTAAACTTTTATTGTGTGGGGTTCGAAAAGGGATTAAATTATAAAGATCTATTGTACACAATCTTATAATGTATTTATTCAACAGGCATTACTAATATACTTTATTTAGTATTATTCTTATATACTCTACCAAACAATTCCTAAAAGTATGCGGATACATATAATTCTTTCTTATTCATGTGTTAAAACTATGGTATTGTTAATGTCAGGTTTGTTATGTATCAGAATAATATTTGATATGATGTATAACTAATACTTATAAGTATTAGTTATACATATGTTGAAAAATACTATCAACTAAGGGATTAATAATTCAAAAATAAATATATGTATTATTTTCCTAATACATCCTACCAAACAACCCTTTATAATGTTTTCACCTTGCTTTCGCAATCAGTTTTTGATATATCGTATAAAACAACAACAACAACAACAACAACAACAAATAACATATTCAGTATTATTCCATACTGTGGAGTCTAAAGAGGATAGTGTATATGCAGATCTTACTCCTATCTTATAATGATAGAGATGTTATTTCGAATAAATTATCGGCTCAGAAAAGCATAGGCACACCTTACTATTTTGATATATTGTATATTTTTCGAATAAATTAATAAAACATATTGTGCTATTTTTATCATTTAACTTTGATAAGAGATGAAATGTTCTCATTTAAGTTAACTCTAGGTTAAATTATTTGGTGGTGCAAAATAGCGGGTGCAAGTAAATATGTTTTCTTAATGCTATGAGCAAGTGTACTATTCAGTTCAGTTTACACTATATATTTTTCTTTTTCCTTTTACAACATTTCAAAGTGCTCGATAGTATCAACTGTTAATATAGATTTTTATGATTTTAAAAATGCACATCACTAAAATTATCATATACATTAAATTTCAATCTGGCATTCGATTGAGTTAATCTCTCAGTAATCATTTTGAACTTTCCACCCCTATTATTAACAATTTAAACCCCAAATTACTTTAATTTCTTTTTGTTTGTTTTTGTTATATGAGCAAAATAGACCCTTTTCCTATATTCGTAAGTTTATTATTAACAATTTAAACCCCAAAATTGTATTGGCCAATTGATGGGAGCTACAATGTTGAATTTCAATAAAATCATTAACATCTTTTGTCCTATATGCAATCTATACTATTAGCTCTTTTATCTGAATTTATTATGTCTAACTAAGATTTACCCCTTCATCTTCTTCGATTGATTTGTTCAAAAAGGTTTCGATATTTTTTGAGTCAAACAATTTGACGCCGTCTGTAGAAAATTCTTAGTAAAATTTCCTAGTCTCTCCCAGATCAAAGACAAATAAATACGATCACCCATCGAGAAGAGCGCGAAGGGAAAACCCAACCCATGCGAGAAAAAAGCACAACATGGTAGGGGGAGGAGAGCCGAGTAGAATCGCCAAATTTAGAAATCTTCGCCCCATAAACCATCGAAACGCCAAACAAGGCGAATAATGTTATCAACTTGTCCTCCCTCATTGTACCACCAAGTAAGGTCAAGAAAAGTATCATTTTAATTCACCTTCTTCTCTTTGCACAAGAAGGAACAAAAAGGTCATGCGGACGCGCGAGTAAAGAATCATCTCAATTAAAGAACGAAAAACTACTGTGAAGCAACCGAAACACCGCTCGCCGGTGACATCTCCAAGTCGGAAGGCAGAAGTCAGACAAGGAGACAACAATGTGTGTGTTGGACGAACCTAAGCGAAATAGCAACGTTTCGTATTCTCTAACGTTTCACCCCCTGATGCACGCAATGTCAAACGAACTGGGACTTTCCCAGAAAATGTCTGGCTCTCCAAAAACTAGAACTGACGACAAGTTACTATTTCGATAAGTTCGAAATAACACCATTTAAGTCCAAGGTCCTTCGCTAAAAAGAAGAGTTCAAACTCGATCGAATGACGACCAGTTACTATATCGATAATTTCGGAATAACACCCTTTAAGGCCAAGGGCTTTGGCCAAAAAGAAAAGTTCGGCCTCTATCAAACGACGGCAAATTACTATTTCGATAAGTTCGAAATAACACCCTTTAAGGCCAAGGGCCTTCCCAAAAAGAAGAGTTCGACATCGATCGAACGATGATGGGTTACTATTTCAATAAGTTCAAAACAACACCCTTTAAGGCCAATGACCTTCGCCTAAAAGAAGATTTCGATCTCGATCAAACGACGACGGGTTACTATTTTGATAAGTTCAAAATAACACCCTTTAAGGCCAAAGGTTTTCACCAAAAAGAATAGCTTGACCTCGGTCGAACAATGACGGGTTACTATTTCGATAAATTTGAAATAACACCCTTTAAGGCCAAGGGCCTTCGCCAAAAAGAAGAGTTCAATATCGATCGAACGACGACGGATTATTATTTTGATAAGTTCGAAATAACACCCTTTAAGGCCAAGGTCCTTTGCAAAAAAAAAAAGAAGATTTCGACCTCTATCGAACGACGATGGGTTACTATTTTGATAAGTTCGAAATAACACCCTTTAAGGCCAAGGGCCTTCGCTAATAAGAAGAGTTTTACTCGATCGAACGACAACGAGTTACTACTTCGATAGGTTCAAAATAACACCCTTTAAGGCAAAAGGCCTTCGCCAAAAAGAAGAGTTCGACCTCGATCGAATGACGACGGGTTACAATTTCGATAAGATCGAAATAACACCCTTTAAGGCCAAGGGCTTTTACCAAAAAGAAGAGGTCGACCTCGATCGAACGACGACGGGTTACTATTTTGATAAGTTGGAAATAACATTCTTTAAGGCCAAGGGCTTTCGCCAAAAAGAAAAGTTCGGCCTCTATCAAACGACGGCAAATTACTATTTCGATAAGTTCGAAATAACACCCTTTAAGGCCAAGGGCCTTCCCAACAAGAAGAGTTCGACATCGATCGAACGATGATGGGTTACTATTTCAATAAGTTCAAAACAACACCCGTTAAGGCCAATGACCTTCGCCTAAAAGATCATTTCGATCTCGATCAAACGACGACGGGTTACTATTTTGATAAGTTCAAAATAACACCCTTTAAGGCCAAGGGCGTTCGCCAAAAAGAAGAGTTCGATCTCGCTCGAACGACGACGAGTTACTATTTTGATAAGTTCGAAATAACACCCTTTAAGGACGAGGATTTTGACAAAAGGAAGAGTTTGACCTCGATCGAACAACGACGGGTTACTATTTCGATAAGTTAGAAATAACACCCTTTAAGGCCAAGGGCCTTCGCCAAAGAGAAGAGTTCGACCTCGATCGAATGACGACAGATTACTATTTTGATAAGTTTGAAATAACACCTTTTAAGGCCAAGGGCCTTCACTAAAAAGAAAAGTTCGACCTCAATCAAACGACTACGGGTTACTATTTTGATAAATTTAAAATAACACCCTTTAAGGCCAGGGGCCTTCACCAAAAAGAAGAGTTCGACCTCGATTGAACGACGACGGATTACTATTCTATAAGTTCGAAATAACACCTATCACACCTTCTCTTTCTTACACCCTAAAGGATATATAAGGGAATTTTTTCCAATTTAAGTGACAACTGAAACGAGATTATTTTATTTAAAATTCAGAGTCGCCACTTGGGATAGTTTATTGGTGTTCCAAGTTACTGGTTTTAAGTCCCAAATCAAGGAAATATTGACTCTGTTTCATAATCCGCCAACACAGAAATTAGGATAACGAATTCTGTTAACCCTAGAGAAGATGTGAGTCATTCATGGATTCCATGGTTCTAGCACGGTCGTTCAACAATTATTATTGTCATATTTACCTAATTTAAAAACACTTTTAATCCTATGTGCATTTTAAACATTTTTAGCTGCTTTTAATATTTCAGGAAAATTCAAGGTTATTTAAAACACATCGTAAGCCACGCAACATAAAATGTTCCCGCAGTTCACGCCACATTCTATTTAACCTTGTTGGAAATTAGAATTGGGCCACATGAAATGTAACCCCGAATTTTTGTAGTAGTCATAATAAGTATATAATTGGCGCACCTAAAGCAAACTACGAAGTTCATTTTTAATATCTAAATTAACATTTGCCATGGTCATAGATGATTTAATTTTCTTAGGGCACGCCTCAATTCTCTTTCTTCAAATGATTTCTTGGTCTAGCCTTATGAGGGCCATAAATTACAAGTATTGTTTGATATTGCACACCTCAGTCATTAAAGAGTCATACTTAATTAACGAGTTCCAAAGGAGTTTGAATTCTTATCCAAATTAAATTTTATCTAATATTACTATCAATCATTAGCGCTTCTCTTACCGTAAATCTCTCCTGAGTAATTACGATAATTTACTAGTTGCTCTCTCCTGAGTTACGCTAGCTGGCTTTGTTTGTTACAGCTCACTTTAGATTGCACTCAAGGCTTCGTTATCCCGCCTTTAAACCCGCAGTTATAGATCCCTCTTATACTTTAGGAGGGGTGTTGTTCAATAATTAACCTAAATATGCACTCTCTCCCGAGTTATACACACTAATAGTCACAACTAATTGATGATCCTGTCAATTAACTACAACACGCACGTAGTTGAACAAATAGAGATTAAACTGGCAAACTATAGTAACATAATCATGTAAGACCTCGTTTAACCTCGTTTGGAAATCATTGATATATTTGATATGTGTTCTTTGGTTGTATTAGCATGATTTCCAGGTATAGGTTTTGATGAATGACAAACAATGAAGTCAATTGTCAAACAACGATATTGTATGACAAACGATGAAGATGCATTAGCAAACAATCGAGATGGTTGACAAATCAATTATGATGAATCAAACAATCAAGATTCGATGCCAAGAAGCATATTGATGAAGGGATTGCTTAAACAAGCCAAGACGAGCTCAAAAGTTCAAGACCGAAGACCCAAGGCGTAGGTCGTTAGGTAGAACCAATGTAAGAGCAACATTTAAGTTATCTCGTCTTTTGGCTCAACATAGGTCATCATTAATATGCAAAAAATCATTTTATTAAATCATATATATCATAAACATTTTTAATATACTTCAAACAAAATGATTTTAACGTTTTCTTTTTAACCAAAATGGTTTTTGAAGTAAGTTTTCGATTCTGGTATATTCCAGCTTTGGTTCTGGTATATTCTGGTATATTCCAGCTTTGCTGGAAATTCCAGAGAAGTAGGATAATCGATTATCAAGTTTCAATAGTCGATTATTCTCATGTCCGTTGCCTTCCAACGGCTAGTTTTTTGACCGTTTTAATAAGATAATCGATTATGTAAATGTAATAATCGATTATTCTGTCAGAATTGAGTATTATTGTTTAAATATTGAGCAACGGACATATCACCTCTAAACTCTATAAATAGAGGTCATTTGAACTCATTTGGAAGTAACAACATCTCTCAATTATCTATAAACATCTTGATATTATTTGTGCATCATTTTAGAGCTTTTGTTGAGCCATTTGAGAGACAACTTTGTGTTGTTCATAGAGCTTATATTGTATCTCTTTATCTACTCTTCTTAGAGAGTTCTTGTTGTAAAAGAGAAAGGTTCTTGAGAAGACCATACCTTCTCATTGAGCGTTGGGTTTGCTAAGTACCTTCAATCTTAGTGTGTGAAGTCTTGAGGTGCGGTATCCCCGAGCAAGGTGAAGTCTTGAGGTGAGGTATCCTCGAGCAAGTTGAAGTCTTGTAGAGCGTACATCTACGAGCAAGTGTCACGGTTTGTTAGGCACCCGTAAGCTTAAAGGAGTTAGTGAAACTCTAGAGAGTCTCTCGGGAGACTGGACGTAACCACACGTTGTGGCGAACCAGTATACATCGGTGTGTTCTCTCCTTACTCTTTTATTTACCGCACTTATTTTACTCCTGCAATTTTAATTCCGCAAAATTAACCAACATTCTCGTGCCTCACTATTCACCCCCCCCCCCCCTCTAGTGAAGGGCATAAATCCTAACAAATCAAGAAGTTCATCCTTCGACGAGTTCCATCAAAACCCTAGACAAAAGAATTAGCTACTCATACTAATGTTCATCACAATAATATTAATTCCATTCTGTTCCTTTATCCAAAAGTCAAACCACATACCATATAAACTTTTACTCTCTCATCAGGTCCATAATAAATGTTCTTTTAACTCTTTATCTTGATCCAAAATAGTGTCTTTTTACATAATTTAGAAAATTAATTTTATATTTTAAAAATTTACCCTTATTTAAATATTTTAATGTGTGAAAGATACAATTAATTAAAAGAAATTCTCCACTAGATATGTGTCATTAGAAATCGAATGGCCTAGGAAGATGAACTACAGTGTGCGCGATGCAATACCCAAAACCCTGAGCTGGTTTTGACCCAAAATATAATTATTATATTTTTCAAAATTATTCAAACTTTTGTATTTTATAAAAAGTATACTATTTATTATTTTGCAATAATGATACTTTGCCTTCTGGATCATTTGATAGTATATTATGCATTTCATTATAAAAATAATAATTTTATACTAAAGTTATTTATGTTCAGGACTTGGTTTGCGATAATATAATAAATATTATTGATGAAGGCGTTATTGAGTATTTGTGATAATTTTTAGAACTTGTAGGCATAAGTCATGTTTCATATTTTTTCAAAAAGAAAAAAAGAAAGTGAAATATGTTTTGAAAACTAATGTTCAAACACATTTTCATCTTCAAATCAAACTTCACCCAAATCAGAATTTTCAAAACAAATTTGAGAATCTATACTAGCTCAAAGTCTGATCAATTTTTGTAAATATACTCTCCGGTCTATAATAAGTAACCAATTTACTTTTTTATTTTGGTCCAAAATAAATGTCTATTTATATAATCAAGATAAAATTCAATTTGTTTTTCAAAATTACCCTTATGTGTGTATCCCTAAATAGTCATTTGCTTTTCACATTTAAGAAGAGAAGTAAATGCTACCATAACTATAGTATAATATTTAATTAAAGATATTTTAGTTACACTAACTATTCTTGTTTAGAATTTAGTATTTTCTAATAAGTGTATCAAAAATAAATTGGTCACTTATTATGAATAGGAAGAAGTATTAGACTGATTATGCTGTTGCCGTTTTTCTTTTCAGAGCTCTGGGTCTAAAATTGGACTTTTAGCAAAGTCTAATTCAATCATACCCATAATTTCAATTTTAGACCTATATTACCTTTTTTTGTCAAAGGGATTACATATTAGTTAATTAAACAGATGTTACAAAACGGTCGTTATTGGGGTACTTTATGGCATCCAATATTTCAATGTTTTTTGTAATAGTACTTAAATTACAATCCACAAAAATATAGTTAATTCAGTTTTTAAAATGTTTGTCCAAAAGACATATGTTGCAAACATCAAAGAAACTGCTAGGGACAAGGACTTATTCAAAAAACTTTCTTTAACTGTTTTCGTTGCCACATCAACTACCCTGTTCTGCTTTCTATAGATATGTCTCACCAATACTCTATCAGTTCTTTAAATAATTGATCTTCATTCATAAATTAAAAGGTCAAATATTAAATTTTTATTTATTAACATATTTATTATTTCTGCTGAATCAGTATCTATTTCTATATTACCTGAAGTTGAATCAAAATCGACTAAATTTTTACAACTTCGTAAATTTCAGCTATTGAGTCCTAAATACGGCTATTTATGTAATATGTACTCCTTCCAACAACCACCTATATATTAGAAAAAGAAAAAAAGAAAAGGAAAAGGGGGTGGAATCCATTACAATGGGCGTAATTTCGATAAATATCAAGGGTAATTCCGTATCTAGATTTCTATAATATTGACCACATGTACTTTGTCCGGCACACTCCAAAAGGTGTTTGGTGCACGAACGGAGAGAGAAAGAGAATCCGAAGAAACTCTGTTTCTCTCTCTTGTGAGTATACGTGAAAGTTTATAGAGATTACCACTTTTTGTTATGCAGAATTTCATGGATTTTGATTATTATTGTTAATTAATGTATCTGATCTTTGCGGTGGGGATGCAGGTAGCAGGAAAAGATGGCATCAGATGGGAAACTTCATGGATTTGAGGAGGTTGCCAAACACAACAAGACCAAAGATTGCTGGCTTATTATCAGCGGAAAGGTTTCATCTTTTTTCTTCTCTTCTTTCTATCAATTTGATTTTAGTCATAGATGATCTTGCTTGTACCGGTTATGGAATTTTTGGTTATCTGGTCTTTGAATCTGTTTGCCTTTTTAAAAGAAGTTTTCTGGTTAGAGACATTGGAATTATCGAATCTGTAGATATTGGGATTTTTGGTGATAGCTTCGATTAATTAGTGCTTTTTATTGAATTGTTTCCTTGCAACTTCAGTATTTACATTTCTAATTGACCATTTTAAGTTCAGATTAGGACGATGACCAATCTATTCCTAACATTATTCTCCTTTATGCCTATTGGAGTTCAGTTGAAGTGTCCAACTTTTAAACTTTAACTTTTCCTCCTGAAAGAGGAGTTTGCTGATCCGTAAACAGTAACAATCTTTTCCGCATGTTAATGAAGGTGGTGTTAGGTCATGTTGCAAGGACTCTCCGAGTACACTACTTTTGGAGGATCCGACACACAGCCAGAGACATTTTCAGAGAGTCCGAGCAACGTAGGTGTTAGGCAGCTAATGCTGAACTAAACTTTGAGATTTCAGTCTTTTATCCGGGGAAACAAGGGTAGTTGTTTTGCTTATAGGTTTGATGCAGAAATGCTAGCACTGTGGAACAAGGGGGGATAAAATTTATTTAGTTGAGAAAAAAGCGAGGTGATTTTTTTTATCATTTATACCCCCACCCCACACCCGCCCCTCTTCTTTTCTCTGGATCTAAGCTGAGCAGTGAAATTGGTTTTTGCCCATTAGTTTTGCTACGTTAAAGAAGAGACTAGCATCAAAAAGTTTTGAGAGTCAGCTTAGTTTATCAACTAATATTCTGTGGCACGGATGTTAGAAGCAAATACCAAGCGATCTAGCATGTATCCCCAAAGAAGCTTTTTACTGAAAAATTGAAACATGATTTAGGGAGAAATTTGCCTTTTCTATTTTATACCAGTTATAACCTAATTTCAATCTTAAATATAAGTATCCATTATGTGTGTATATAACCCCTAGAGCTCGAAGACCTGTTTCCTGTTAGAGATTGTCGGTTTGGACCTTCGGATGTGAATAGTATTCCCTTTCTTCAGTAGATTTTTGCTTTCTTTTTTCCTAAGGTTGACTTGTTCTCCATTAACTGTTGAATGCTTTGCCTATTAAGGATATCAAGGTCAAGTCTTTCTAATTCTATGGCTTGAAGGGAATATCTTAACATATGAATCTTGTTTTGGTCATGCATGTCTTCTGTTTTAGTGTGTCTTGGTTCCGGTGTCCTGAAAGAGGTAAAACTTTGTAGAAATACGCTTATGGCAAAAGACCTCCAGTAAATCAGAAATGTGTATATGGTAATGAAGGCGAAGAAGTATTACTCTGACTCTCCCTTGCCCCTTGTTGACTTCTAAGTTAACAATGTTGGCTCCTCCTAAAAAAGAAGTAACTAAAGTTCTCTCCTTTAGTCAGAGTTAGAACCTTGATAAGTAAAATTCTAACAATCCGATTTATTATAATAAAATGTTCAAATACATGTATCTGTGATAATGAAATACCTTTAGCTTTCTGTTATTATTGTCAGTGACTAGACATCAACAGCTATCCATGCATCTGGGGACTACTTTAAGATCCCATTATAAACTATTTTAACTTTAGCTGCTTATGCTCGGTTCATCTGTTATGTTCAGTGTAGACCAACTTATATCTCATATTGATGCTCTTCCTTCAAGGGTCCAACGGTTTTATGTTTTTCCTTACCTAAAATGAATTTCAATTTATGTCTGCGTATCATATTGTTCTCAGGTGTATGATGTAACTCCATTTATGGATGATCATCCTGGTGGTGATGAAGTTTTGCTTTCAGCAACTGGTAATCCCTTTTTTCTCGCTTCAGTTTATTTGGGTCATACATGTCGTCAGAGGCGTATGCTATACCGAGGGGTCATCGGCACCCGTAAAGTTCGGCAACAATTCCATGTATACACATGTATATATCTATGTATATGTATTTAGAAAGTAGTAATATATCAGTAGTAGACACCCTACATACAAACCAGATTTTGGTTGAATCCAAAAGTCCATCCCGACCTTCAAATCCTGAGTCCGCCTCTGAGTGTCGTGTGGCATGAATACTGAATTTTGGCTTATTATTGAACAGGGAAAGATGCAACCAATGACTTTGAAGACGTTGGCCACAGTGATTCTGCTAGAGAGATGATGGATAAGTATTACATTGGGGATATCGATGTGTCAACGATTCCCCTAAAACGTGCTTATGTTCCACCGCAACAAGCCCCATACAATCCCGACAAGACTCCAGAATTTATTATCAAAATTCTACAGTTCCTTGTACCCATCTTGATCTTGGGCTTGGCCTTTGCAGTACGACACTACACCAAGGAGAAGTAATTCTTTTGGATTCCAGTTTGCATCAGTCCACTTATTCTCGATTTATGCAGTTGTTGAACGAACACTTGGTTTATCTTGTTTTAGTTCATTATTGCTCATAACAACTGAATGTGATCATCAATTTTGTACTGCGCTTTGTAACTGCTTTGTCTGGTACCTCTTGGAAACACTAGTTTTGACTTTGGCTTGTGTTTTTTAATATTTGAGTATCTCGTTTCCATTTTTAGATTTTTGTGTGTTTTTCTATTCTATAACGGAAGGGGAATAGGCTCTTGCAAAAATACAGGGTAATTTTATGTACAATAGTTCTTTAAAGTCCGGCCCTATACGCAGATGCTTAATGTTCCGGGCTGTCCTTTTCTTCTACTATTATATACCGGTTAAATAGTTGCAACCAACCTACTGAATTTTGGGGTAAAATTATGTTTTTGCCGGCACCCTTGGAAATGGCAAGTTTCGCCTGCCAGCTTTTTGCCAACTCTAGAGATCATGCTTACAGATACAGATTTTCTTTTTTTCCTAAAAATTCAGCTGCTTTATTCTCTCTGCTGTATATCCAACTCCTTATGCATTAAGCGGAATAGACTTTTGACTGCAATTTCAAGTGTTACGAGAATCACAAAAATAGTAGTGAATGAATGAGGAGAATCATGAAATCTCATGTTTAAATCTTAGCACGACAAAATATATTGGGTGATTTATTCTTATCTATCTAAGTCTTGAAGCGTAAAATTACTAGATACTTGTCAAAGAGTTAAGTGAACTCATACGTTGCTCATACATTTTTTTAGTAGTGTATTAGAACTATCAATATAAAATAATGAATTGTAGGACATGATCTTTAGGGTATCCAATATTGACAAAAACTTGAACCAGGTTTCAGAGCTTTTTCAGTTACGGGAAAGTATAGGTACCAATTTTAGCCTATATTTTTTCTTTTAAAACCTAGTTTAGTCTATTTTGTATATAGTTTGAAACTTCTTTTCACCTATTTACCGGTTATTAAAAAGATGTGTTAGAACTTGTTTGAGAGTGATATTCATTCATGTTCAGCATCATACATTTTAACATTGTTGGGTGAATTAAAATAAAAAAAAAAATTAAAACTCCATTGTTGGGGTTTTTGAAAACATGAAAACATATAATTGCGTTTTGTGCTTTGTTGATATTTTGACAAATTGATGATTAAGGTTCGTTGGGTATGTGATTTTTAATTTGTGGTGAATATTTAAAGCTATTCGGTGAAAATTTGAGCTATTAGGTGATGTTTTTTCGTGAGTTAAAATTCGTAAGAGACAAAACCCAATTTTTATATATAACATTATGCAAACTATAATAATGTTGCAAAAAAACATCAGTTATGCGCCTGTAAACTTAAAAACATGGCTACGTAGACATAATTTGTTATATTGGATTGTACTACTGTGCAAATCTCTCTAAAATATATTCATTGTCTTCCTAACAACCAGCTTGCACCACGGGCATCCTCATGTGATCTTCCTCCTCCACAGAGAATAGATCTAAAGGAGGAGTTATTTGGACCTAGCTTTCCTTTGGATCCCAATCAAGCATGATATCGACCTTGATGCCAAGTGCTCTGTCTCTCAAGTCATGGACATCTTACAAGTGTTTTCCGCTACTCTTTTAACTGTTAGAAAGATGAAACTTAAAAGGAAGTTATTAGTTGACAGGGATACTTTATGGATGTAGTTCAAATTATGGGGACTATATAGGTAGGAACAAGTTCGTTCTGGAGCCCATTGACACCTGATCCGAAGTAATCCTTCCGGAGATAGTGAAAGAAAATGCAATATTTCACAGATTTATGAGCACGGTGATGTTTTTGAATAGCTCAGCAGAGCTGAAATATGCTGCAGATGCACAATTAAGTTTGGTATATCATAGGAAAACTTCATTTAAGCAAAGTTTAGATATTTTAAGATATAGCTTGCTTTGATGAGTAAGAAGCCAAATTTTCGTCAAAGTAACAAATCAACCACAATGCAGCTGAAACCCATGTTTTTCTTTCACAGTTCCATCCCTTCGTTCAGGGAGAACACTCCTTGCAACCAAACCCCATTTTCTTGGGGTAGTTGCAATAGGAGATTCATACAAATACTTAAACTAAAGACCACCTTAGGCGCATTAACAATAGAACCAAATTAAAATGTTAACGCCAAGCATGGTACATAATCTGGAATACAGGCTACCAGCGAATAGCTACACTAAGGTCAACCATTTGCAGCCTGCATGTAGGATATAATCGCATAAGTTATTTCCTGAGTGCAAATTCTTGACATTTGCCTGTTTTTTAGCCAAAAGAATGCAGCAACAGTACTTGACCATAAACTGTCTTCAGGTAGAGCGGTTCTTCATGTGTACCAGAGATGCCTGCAGATTTTAATAGCATCATTCCGCGTAATAACTTCCGAGAAAGCAAAGAGAATAAATTAGTGTAAAATCGGGAAAGCGCCATAACAAAGGTGTCTATATCTTCTCATGGAGAGTGACCACCAAGTCATGAGCATCATCTAAAAGCTTCCATACATCCAGTTGACCGGCCATGCTCTGACACTCCCTTAAAATTTCATCCATGCTACTATACTTCTCTATGATCTGTTTCCTCCGCTGCAATACAGATGCTGCAATTGCATAAAGCAAAAGATCATCTGTTGGAGGAGCACGCAGCCTAATCCTACTCCAGGCAGACTTCCCAATCCCAGCCCTAATAGCCGCTTGGTCTGCCCACATTACTTCCCATATGCAAAGTGTTTGCTCAAAAGTTAATTCCCTCCTGAAAAGCACTACCACCATCCTGTACACAAAAAAGCAATCCTCTGCTTGGAGCTTCTCCAGGTGTCGATAGAGATGCGAATCCTTGTGCTTGATGATCTTAGAGATAATGTTTAGCTGCCTCCTGATTCCAACCTCATCAAGCCTGAAGTTATGCCGAGCCTTCTTCATGAAACCAACAAAGCACCAAAAGGCTTCATGGTCCTCTGTCATTACAGTAATTATCGGTGAAAGCAAATCGCTCATCCCCTGACAATAGCCAATTTCAGGATCATGTAGAGCATAGGCTTCAAGAATGGAGACTAACCGAGCAGCATGCAGGATCCTAGGGGGCTCTAGGTGTTCATAGTCCTTCAACCCAACAGCCTCTGCAACACGGTGTGCCCTGCTCTCTGATACTACGGCTTGAGATGGGGAATATGCTATCCACTCTGCATTAGCACGAATTGCATCAAGCCGAATTATTCGTTGCCATGTACCAAAATCTTCTGCACTACAGGGCCTTGAAGAAACTTCTGACTTTGAAGGAGAAGAGTCCTCCTTAGAAGTCACTTCAGCAACTTCAGCAGTATTCTCATCCATGCTTTCTGCGGAGGGGATAGTTTGACTAATATCAGGATCTGCAGAGGAATCCGAGTCTGATGACTCAGAGTCAGAGATATCATTTGGCTCCATCACTCGTTTGGAAATGGAAAATTCATCGGTACCACCGGGGTTGTCAGAATCCTCGATGTATGGGCTTCTGTCCTCACTAGAGAGAGATTCCCGGGCAGTAACATCTTCATAGTCGGGGGAATCCGTCCCTTCAGTGATATTGCCTTCATCATCGCTTCCCATTCCACCAGTTTCCTTCATTTTAAAAGTTCCATTGCGTTTCAGAAGTCTGCGACAATCTCTCCGAAGGCTCTCATATTCCCTCCTGCACTCACAGATCGTCTATAAGGAGTACGAATCATGCAGCTAAAAGGTAGTTGGAACAATATTAACACACAGATAATTATGACCCGTCAACGGATTACACGCAGAATCCTCTACATTTTAACAAGATAAAAATAAAGGGTTTTCTTGCATCTCAGTCCTTTTTTCAGCTAGGGAGGATGAATCTGGTTACATTACCTTTTCTGATTTCTTATACAGTCTCTTTCTTCTTTGGAGCTGTTCAACTCATAGCTGCAGAGAGACATAACATAAGTCAATCTATTACAACCAAAACATTCACTGTCAGGGAAAAAAGGGGGAAAAAGCATTTGTCACATAAAGAAACTTTGTTATTCAAAAACTAAATTTGTCAAATAAAGAAACGTCACAAGGTATGCATTGTCACCGAACTTGACAGAGCAAAGTAATTTACATTGATGCCAAAGCCTGGGAACTGATCTAAGGCCCCATTTGGGTGAGGGATGCATTAGACAATAAGTACTTTATCATAAAAAGGTACTCATTTCTTCTCCATATAGGTATCTCATCTGATTTAAACTTAAGACACAGTATTAAAGCAAATGTTGAAATTTACAATGTATATTTTTAACGAAAGTGGATCTGACAATAGATATAGGTTTTTTCAAGAATTTGAATTTTATCTTTTTTTGGTTAATGATAAAATTCATTTTTGGTTTAACCATCCGCTGTTCCGAACCAACTGGCCTGACTAATCGGTATTCGCAAAGTAGAAACCTCACTATGGAGGGTTTCTCCCTACCAATGAGGACTCCATTCCCAAGGCCCGAGCCCGAGATATGGTAAAATTGTTATTTCAAATAGAAGCGGGCTTAGAAGAAGATATAATGTAGACTTCTTAAAAGACCTTTTTGATAATAGAATAGAGAAAAAGCTTTGGAAAGTGTAAGGAAAAAAGTACCCCTTCTGGGGATTATAGATAGATATAGATCAACCCAAATATAAACTATGACATTTAATTTGGACTAAATCATCAAGATGTTCCTAAAATTTCTTAATTTATACATTTATTTTGGTTAATAAGCACTTGTTAGGCAAAATCTCAGATTGGGGCCTTATTTTTTAAAAAAATAAAATGAATTTGGGCAAAAATTTTAGCTGTCTTTGCAATTCACTTTCCCACTCTGTCGAATCAAACTACTAAGTTCCCGATACTTCGTTATTCAAAAACTAAATTTGAAAAATAATGTGCAACAAAAAAAACACATGTGATGTTTTGATACAAAGTTTCTCCACATTATATACAGTTTTAAGTAGTACTATTCCTGCGCATACTATTCAGGAAATATTAATGTGGAACTATCTCGCTCCCAAATGGGACTAAAAACATCTAGAAACATTGCCCATCGTCACTTCAAACAGTTAAAAAACAATAAAACATATATAAGGAATTTGTCCATTCTAAGCATAGTTCTACATGGCAAGGGTAATAGGATCCAGAAACCTAAATTGTCACCAGGAAATGAAGTACTGCTAGAGCAGAGAACAACAACAACACCAACTACCCAGTATAGTCCCACAAAGTGGAGTCTGGGGAGAGTAATATGTAGACGAGCCTTACCCCCCTACCCGAAAGGGCAGAGAGGTTGTTTCCAATCGACCCTCGGCTCAGTGAAGGAAAGGAAACACAAAAACAAAAACAAAAGAGTATTAATAACTCCAGCAGAAATAGCGTAAATAATTATCTAAACATAAGAACCATAAATAAAATAGCATGCAATAATATCACACAATAACTACCATAATTTTGAAACAATCTTCTACAGAAGAAATTCGTAACATAATAGAGACCTTGGCAGTGAACCTAACATGCATAACTAGAGGTCCAGCAAGAGGATGTGTTTAAAGATAGACAAAGCATGAGAGAGTACTGGTCCCAAGCATCATCATATTAGAAACAGGTACTACATCTGAATGAAGCACGTGGGGGCAGTTATTAATATATAATTAAGGGGAAGTGTAAAGAGATGAGTTTATCAGTCACTAAGTAAATATAAAGATGATAAATTATTATTGATCTAGAGAATAGAACTCCAGTGCCATCGCTCGTAGAAATCAAAGCAACTACAATTGGCTAAACAAAGGAAAATAGGAAAGAAAAAAAAACAAGCGCATCATATAACTTAACAAGGTAATTATTACATGAGAAAGAAATACTTACACCCCAAGCAGAAATGGCCAAACCTCTGCCCTGATACTTGGATCAACACCCTACATGAAAGGGCCAACAGATTAGTCAACATACTCTTGTTTGGAAAGCAAGGAAGGGAAAGGGTGATGGTAAAACTTTTCATTGCCTTCTTTAGTCGTGAAATGTTTTTAGGCACAAAAAAGATCATGTTCCTGTTGGAAGAGAGAAGTCTGAAAAAAGAAAGTTGGGTAATTCACAACTTCCTTTCACACTTTCTTTTTGGATACCAAGCAAGATAGAATGATCTTTCTCCATCTCCTACTATGCCTTAATACACCAAAAGAAGTGAGATAATCTTTTCAATCCCGTTTTTAGAGGAGAAAAGTCTGGAGTAAAAATTAAGGAAAGTTGGGGAATCTATAACTTCTCCTCATGGTCTTTTTGGTTTCCATACAAGAAAGCATGGGTTTCTCAACTCAATTTTATGTACTCCCTTAACCAAGCAAGGGAAATCCAATCATTCTCTATTAGTTCCTCTTTTAGGCCTTCCTTTCTACTCCTAACTTCTCAAAAAAACCTTTTAATGTTTGTTTCCTTGATAATCTTTGTGTACATTGAGATAAGAAAGATGTAATCATAAGAATTCAAGGTCGCAGAAACTCACTCCGCTTCGGACTTTCTTTAGAAATTTAACTCCGCCGTCACGAAGTTTTCCTTCTGGTGTGAAAAAGCCTCTCCACTGTTGGGGTGCAAGAGCACGTTTTCTTTTTCTACGAGACCATGGTGATTTGAGATGACCTCTGAAATAAATGATAAGCATGAATAAGCATTTTGGTAAACAAGAAGCGGTCGAAAAGGTAACACTATATCTTTGTTTTTGTTAGGTGCCAGGGTAACAACATCAGAAGCTCAAATTAGATCCATCTGTCAAGACTTATATTCAGGGTTGTAGGACATGGGCTCCTAGAGTTTTTCGTACTCCTCACCCGGGGTTGGGTGAGGCTTGACAGGGCTATCCATCGGTGATTTGTGTATTGGATTGTGTCTCCCTTATGGTAGTTATTTATGGTAGTTACTGTCTGATATTATTGCATGCAATTTTATTTATGGTTCTTATGTTTAGAAAATTATTTATGCTATTTCTGCTGGAGTTACTAATGCTCTTTTGTTTTTGTTTTGTTTTTCCTTTCCTTCACTGAGCCGAGGGTCGATGGGAAACAGCCTCTCTACCCTTTCGGGTAGGGTAAGGCCCGTCTACATATTACCCTCCCCAGACCCCACTTTGTGGGACTATACTGGATAGTTGTTGTTGTTGTTGTTGTTGTCAAGACTTATATTCAGCATGATTAGCAATTTCACAATACCACTGCAAAACTCATTCTAGAAAACAAGGGTTTTGCAAAGGTTAACCATTATAGCGATAAGAAAATAATCATAGGGAAAACTGCAACAGAGAAGGATAAAAGAAAAGAAACAACTGGCAGGACCACAAGTCCAAAACCACAAAACAATGTGCTGAAGGTAATGAACTTATAACAACTTAAAGAAGGAAGGAGTTGCAGGATATTTAGTGTTCAACCAGAAAGTAGTACATATTATTACAGCTAAATAAAGATAACATAACTATCAGTGAGACTATCTTGGATAGGCGAGGTTTAGCAGCAGGAATAGGAACTTATTAATGATTCACTCTTCAAATCAGAATATCCCATCACAAAGCACTCCTAATTGCCTCCAAATAACATTTCGCTAGGAAACCATGAGGAATCTAAGGGTGAGACCGCAATGGAAGAGAAGTTATACTATTTTACTACTTTAAGGGGTTCTCAATCTTACAGGATTGTGGCATCTTCATGCTAAATCAGCACAAATATGGTAAACACTTAGCAACACAAAATAACTAAGAAAAACTTCGAAACCTTTCAGTATAAGCAAAAACATATGGTGAAAGAAACACCCCTAAACAATAAATTCCACTGTTAATAAGCCTACCGTATCCAATCAATATCCAAATTTCACAGACAGTAACTTAAAGAGTGAGACTCTGACATAGAAACTTAAAACACATCAACACCTAGAAACTACCTAGTGCCTACATCAGAAATTCCCCTCCAACTTGTGCAACGTCATCCCAACCCACACCCCAGAACCTTGAAATAAATATATAACGTCGCTATCCTGGGAAAGACGGAGAGAGTTACATATCATATCAGTTTGCATTTCATCTGTACACTTAATTTATCCTCATAAAAACAAACTCTGTGAAACTTCAAACATGGAGCCCTACTTGTGTCACCGCGAGAAAAGAGGAGGAGAAATTAGCAAGAGGTCAACAAAATTGTAACTTTCATATTTTTAATCACGTAAGCAGGCAGATAGAGAAAATATAACGCACATACATCCAATAAACAAATTTTATCAACTAATGACGGTTTCCAACCCTTGTCTAATTTAAATAAAAGATATTACTATGACTTGTTCAAAGCTTATAGCTCAAGGAATAACACCAGTTCATTGACAATAAGAAATCCAATCATAAATATACGAAAAAACGAAAAATCTAAGGACCCTCCAGACATAGCAGGACTGAGATTGAGCAATGATCTGAAGGATTCAACTTTAGCACTGGGTCACATCCTAGCCAAAAGAAGACCTCAGATCGAGATCTGAAAAACAGGTATGCTTATATAAAATGGCAGATGAATGATCAAATGGAACAGATATAGAAACTGAGAAGAAGCAGATCGAAGCAGTTTTAGGATAGGAGAGAGACTCACCGATTAGAGGAAGAAGAAGAAGCTGGTGAGGATGCAACAACGAATAAGACTGATCTCAAATGAATCCACGACGATGACGATGACGATGACGGTGATGATGAAGACGGTGAAGAGGAATTTGAAGACGACGAAGTCTGACTTCGTTTGAGAGCTCTCATCTACTTCTACAACTGACTACTGTTTTAACTGTGAAAAAAAAAAGAGAGAAGAAGATCTCTCTACAGATTTCTAGGGTTTCAAATTGAGTCCGGATATGTAAAACACACTCTTCCTTTTTTATCTTTTTTTTTCTTTTTGGTTACAATATGTTTTGAAATTTGTGCGTTTTTACCTAGTAGAGTAGAAAACGGCGGCGGCCAAGGCGAGTCCGGCCAAGGCCGTGACTGCAAAAGCTATACCGGCATTGGAAGGTTGACGGTCCATCCAGAAACCACCACCGTTGCCTCCGCCGCCAACGCCGCCGATGAATAATCCACCGAGCTTGCTGATTTTGGTGCCGATTGATTCAACAGCATTAGTAGGAGCCCCGGACACGGAGGTGAAGAAGAAGAAAACGAGCATGGAGATTGATATGAATCTGGAATCACGAATCTACCCCTGAGCTGCTGTACCGTGCCGATTAGATTTTCCACCATAACCAACTCAACCTTTCCTTTCCCTTCTTCCTTCAACTGCTTTTTCTTTTTGGGGTTTGCGATTTGCCCTTATTTTCTTTTTCTTTTTTCTCACTTTAGTATTGCTATTCTCGTCAATCTCTTTCTATGTAGTGTGCTCTCTTTGATATCACTGTGTGTGAGAGAGAGGGAAGTCTAATATCCTAGTGGGTTTTTGTATGTGTATTTCTCTTTTTTTTATTTTAGTGGGGCTAGAGAGAGAAAGCACTGCACAGAGGACTGCCCTCTTCTCTCTTCCAGCCTTTTGCTTTTTTGTTACCGTGGGTATTTCTTTTGGGCTTTTTAATTGCGGAAAGGGTTAAATATTGATAAATTTTGAGAAATGATTATTGTTTAATGGTTATTGATTTGCTAAAACTATTATTTACTTAATTACTTTCTATAAATACGTTTTTATTTGTTGTATAGTGTATTCAATGTATTCAAGTTAGCAAAATTCGATGCTAAATAAGAAAGTCAAGCTAAATATAGATTGTATTCACATGTGTGACTGAATATAGTAACAGAAATTCGCGGAAAAAAGGTCTTCATCTGTTTAAAACGGTAAGTGAATCAACTAAAGTGATAGACTCCTAATATAACTCAAAAAACTCAATTATAACACGCAAAATTTATATTTCTAGTTATAGAAAAGATTCTCAGCCGAAAAACACCCCAAAAACAGAGCAATCTTGAGAGATTCAATCCATCCTTTCTTTTTTTTAGTGGTATATTTACTAAAATATTTTTTAGTGGTATCTTCAAAAATAGATTTATATATTAAAGTTATATAATTACATTGAATACGGTTAAATACATACAATACATTAATACATAAAGTATATCAGGTCATCTATAGTGCAAAACATATGAATACATACTGCAGATACATTTGAATACATAAATTATATTAATTAAAAAACATATGAATACATTCTATATTGTATTGAACATATTGTTGAATATATATTGCTCGATAAAATAGTGAAGCATTGAAATTATATAATTAACTTGAGTACAGTTAAATACAGTGAATATATTGAAAAGGTAAAAAAAAATTAAAGACATTGAATATAATGAAATACATGAAATACAACGAAATACATTGAATAAAATGAAAATAAAGTATCTTTTTTCCTTAACCCCTAAATCATCATCCATACGTTCCAACACATACGGAGCGGGAGGAGGCGATGGACTGACGGGAAACGAAATCGAACCCTTAGCAGGGGTTTCTTTGCCAAACTTCTTCTCTGCCATTTCAAGCTCGGCGCATAACTTGTCCATGTTGCCTTCATGTCACGGTCCTATATACTCCGGTCGTGATAGCGCCTATCACAGTACTAGGCTAGACGAAGCAATACGAACAATTTAAAGGTCTTTCGTAAACTCATTTTCTAATCAGATATAATCTCAAATATTTCATTTTAATATATATCAAATATGTCGAAAGTACAAATACGTAAGTACATCAACCCAGTCTGATCATAGTGTCACAAGTCATGAGAAACTAAATACAACTCAACATTGTCTGCTTAATACAAGATAGGTCTGAAAAATAAAAATACTAAGGATAGGAAAGAGAAAGGCATGGCTGCGAATGACGTGTAGTTACCTTGCAATCTCCGAATAGTATTCCGAAAGCAACGAACATTCCTCACTCAGAGGCTCTGGAGCCTAGCTCTGCACACAAGGTCCATGGAGTAACCTGAGTACGCCAACTCAACTAGTAACCAAAGTAAATAAAGGCCGAGTGAAGTGACGAGCAATTAAAATCATATACATACTTTACCAAAAATCCTAACAGAAATATCAAAGTCAAAATTCGTAGTTTAATAACCAAATATCTCGTAAAACTCTTGTTTCGATGAAAGTCCTTTAAAGTATTTATTCAGCATTTTTCAATCGAGGCTCAGTATAAAAGAAAAGTGAAAGCAAAAAATCTCATAAGCAAGCCCCTCGGGCAAAGTATCACTCATAAGTATAGTCCCTCAAACAAGCCTCTCAGTGACTCATGGCTCAACTCTCGTCAATCAGTACTCACACTCAGCACTGCCGCTCAATAGATATCTCATAATAATAACTGTTGCACCGTGCAACCTGATTCATAATATATAGTCGGTTACGATCATTGGGGGGTGTGCACACTCCGGAGAGACTCCTACAGCCCAAGCGCTATATTGCTACGGTGCGCAGTCGATCCAATATATCGGTGCAGAGTGCAGCTTGATCCATATATATAAATATCATTACGTGCATGCAACCCGATCCATATATATAAATATCATTGAGGTATGCAACTCGATCCATAAATATAAATTTTGTTGCGGTGTACAGCCCAATCCATAGATATATTTAATTCTCATTATCATGTCCTCAACCTCTCTCTCAGTTATTAACCTCACAGCCACTCGGGCATTTCAATGAAAATCAGAAAACTCAGCGCAAACAGTTTTCATATATTTGAAAGTAGAGTAATGAAATTGAATAAAAAAATAAACAAGTAAAATTATGACTAATGATATGCTTTCAAATCAAAACAGTATGACGAAAATAGTAAAATACCCCTAAGAGTCCAAAAAGTTCGGCACAAGGCCCCAAATATAGCATTCAGCCCAAGTTAATATATTCATTTCTAAAATGCATGGATATCATATAAAGTTTATCAACATATGCAACTCTGCAGTCTCTACGGAACAAACCAAGTCACAATCCCTATGGGTGCACGACCACACGTCCGTCACTGAGCATGCGTGTCACTTTATGTATTAAACAGTACGAAATTCCGGGGTTTTATACCCCCATGTCTAGGTTTACAATCGTTGCTTTTCTCAAACCGAATGGAAATCTACTCTGCAATGCACTTTCCTCTTGATTCATCCTCAAATCATCTATAATATATCCAAAATCAGAATCATAACATCAATACAAACTAAAGGGACAAAGTCCACGCGAAAATCATCAAATAAAACTCAAAATTCCAAATTTGGACATACCCGACCCCCGAGCCCACGTATCATAATCTAATAAAATTATATCAATAGAACCATTATCCTCCCACGAGTCTACCCATATCAAATTCATCAAAATCCGACATCAAAAGATCATCCAAAACCCAAAAATCCATTCTCCAAATTGTCTACCATTTTTCCTAAATTTTACCCCAAATTCTCAAATAAAATGATAAGAATCAAGACATAATCATGGAATTTAAGCCAAACTAAGTGAAGAACTCTTACACCAATCTACCCTCTGAAAACCCTCTCCAAAATCACCTTCTCTCGAGCTCTCTAATGAATTTTGATGTTATGGACCAAAACCCTCATTTTTGAACTTAAACATTATGCCAGGTGTTTTCTTCTTCGCAAATGCGGTAGCTCCTTAGCGTTTGCGAGAACAAGCTTCCTCAGACCAAATTCCCCTCTTCACTAACGCGAGGGCCCACTCGCAAACGCAAATACCAACCATGTTTCCCCTATGCGAATGCGGAACACCCATTCCCAACGCGTAGGCTTAATTGCCTGGACTCCACTTGGTTGTAGACTCTACGCGAATGTGAGGCCCAGGTCACGAACGCGTAGCATTAAACTCCCACACCTTCATGAATGTGGGACTTACATCTAGGGATGCTTATCAGGCGGATTGGGCGGTTATTTACTCTTAAAGGTTTGGTTTATCGGTTATCGACTTTTAAATGTATTAATCCGCTAGCCACCCAATAATATATCAGGAAGATTGGTATCGGTTTAACTCTTATCGAGCAGTTTATCGGCCTAATTCAATCTATTTTGCGTGCATTAATTGTTTGTTGATAGCCTAACATACAAATTCAGAACAAGAAATTACACATTAAGTCCAAACATACATATTTGTTCACGCCTACATAAAAATAATGTAGTGTGTCATGTATTGTAGAGTGAGAAAAGAAGAACACATTGTAGGCTACATTACATCCCAAAGCAGGCTACATATGAGTCCATGCATACATGTTTGTTAACGCATTTAAACATGTATCTCCCTTGTGATGTTAGACCATAGAAATATTGATTCTTGTTTATCATGGTGTTTTTCTGGTTTCTTGAGTCCATCAATATTGACTTTAATCTGCGTTGGTCGATGATTTTCATTTATGTGGACATTAAAGTAATCAGAGAGGAAAAGAACGGTTTTTGCAGTGCAGAATTCCCAAACAAAAGGACAAGCAAGAAAAATGGAGTGGTCATTTGTATTACCGTATAATTATGCCACATCCTAAGAAGTTACGAACCGGGAAGAATTCAGTCACACGGTATTATAGACTGTAATATACGTATTTGGGAATTAGGCATTAGAGATATTTAATATATAAAGTGGCAGGGAATTTGATATTTAATATATATATATATATATATATATATATATATATATATATATATATATATATATATATATATATATATATATATATATATATATATATATATATAAAATTTATATATATATATATATAGATATATTCTTAACGGGTTAACAGATTACCCATTAAGAAAATTGAATAGTTCGCTCCCAAACCGATAAGTCGTTAATAAAAAAATTCAATCTATTCCCCGCTTGTTAAATCGTTAACCCGATAACAATAAGCCATTAAGCTTTGCATTCGGTTCAATTTTCGGTTTCGGTTCGGTTTTGAACAAATCCCTACATACATCGCGAACGGGAAGCACAACTAGGCTTCCCCTCTCATTATCCCTTCGCAAACGCGAGAGCCCTCTCACAAATGCAAAGAATGATTTCTCTGCAACAAACTACCAGAAAATCTGCCAACTTTCAAAATCAAAAATTGATCTGTTAACCACTCGATACTCACCCGAGGCCCTTGGGACCTCAACCAAACATGCCAACACATCTCATAACATCATTCAAACTTGTTCCAACTTTCGGAATACTCAAAATAACATCAAATTTTCAAATCACATCGGATTCAAGCCTGGGGATTCCAAAACATCTGAATTCCGCAAACGATGCAAAAACCGATCGAACCTCATCCGAATTTCCTGAAATTTTGCACATACGTCACAAATGACACAACGGATCTAATCCAATTTTCGGAATCTTAATCCGACCCTGATATCAAGATTTTCACTTCCAACCAAAAAATGCCAAAACTTTCAATTTCGCCAATTCAAGCCTAAATCTATCACGGACCTCCAAAATACATTCCGAACAGGCTCCTAAGTCCAAAATCACCCAATAGAGCTAACTAAATCATAAAAATCCAAGTCCAATATCGAATACTAGAAGTCAACTCTGGGTCAAACCTTTTAAATTTAAAGCTTCAAGCTGGGAATCATTCTTCCATATCTATTCTTATTAACCTGAAAACTAAAAACGACGATTTACATAAGTCATAACACATCTTACGGGGCTAGTCATGCCCGAGAACTAGCGAGCGAAGTGAAAATGCTCAAGACAACCGGTCAGGTAATTACATCCTAGCCTACTTAAACATACGTTCGTCCTCGAACATGCCCAGAGTTGTTCCACAAGCCAACAAATTGCTGAATAATCTTACCATGCACATATCTGGGGGTGATCCCAAGTTACCCTATCCCATATAGGCCTGATAATGCAACATGACTAAAATTTCGCAATCCAACCAAGCTCATGCACCTTAGAACCAAATTTCCACTTCCAAAATTATTTATAAGACCATAACCTCACATCCATACTCTGAGTAAGTTCGAACAAGCTGTAACAAACCATGTCTGCAACCATAGGTGCAATTGCATGATGACCACATGACTCAAATACTCGTAGCGATAACTTCTAATCATAGTTGTTGCTCAAAATAATCGAATACTGACGATAAACCTCTTATCAAAAGCCCCATTCTAACATATTTGTATATTGCCAATGATGAACAAAAACACACATAAAGTCATAATTGTTCCTCGGATCAACTATTCATGAAGCTCTCTCTCCTTTGACAAGGACCATAGTAAATTTCTAAGTCGAACATCGATATTATTCTTTCAACATGATGAAATCGAATATGATAGTATTCATTCTAGATCTCCATGACCTCATATCATCCAACGCGACTACTTTAGTAACATAGCACATTGATATAATCTCAAGCCACAACTTGTGCAACCCGTGCACCAATAAGCAACCGTCCAACAGTACTTAAATTATGGAAAGTGACTCAAATAAGAGAGTTGTACCGAAAGCGAGAAAGGAAGATGGAGAAAGAGAACAGTGATTACGACAATAATATTGATGAATCTGGAGAAGAGACACATTTTCCTCGTGAGGATGGTGATGAGGATGATGAGAAGGAAGGACCTGTTTTGACGAGAGAGTATGCTCCATCCCCCTAGACGAAGACTGTGTGAGTCCCAAGTGTTGTTTCATTCAAGGGAGGTTCCTTGCCTCTATAACTGCCAAACATGCTGATGTGGAAGCTCTCACAAGGGATTTTGATGAAATTAGGACAGCAATATGAGATGAGTCTAGATCAACAGTGCTAGCAAAAGGCATTCTTCTTCCTAATAAAACGCGCCTAAGCAGGGCTTGTAAAATGTACAACGTAAAAGACTGTCGGTATGGAGTCAAGTTCCAGCGCAGAGAGTCTGAGAAAATAACTCTCCTCCCATATATGGGCGGACCTATGGTCTTCCTAAAGCACTAATAGCTCATGAGAGTAAGGGCTGAGATGTATAGGCGTGTCCATGTCGTCAACTGTAAATGAAACAACATTAATTGTATGTTAATTATTTAATTTTACAAAGTATATATAAGAATTTGGGTTCCAGACTCGATATTTGAGGCCTAGTAGCACCAAATTATCATGAATATTTATGTGTGTCAAATTCAATTTTTTATAATTTTGCCTGTCTGTGTTTGTTTTATAATTTAAATTCTAAAATTTTATTTATTTAATTGTAAAAGTATATATAACAATTGGGTTTCGGGCTTGATATTCGAGGCCCAATAGCACAAAATTATCATAAATATTTATGTCTGTCAAATTCAGTTTTTTGATAATTTTGTCTGTATGTGTTTGTTTTATTATTTAAATTCTAAAATTTTAATTATTTAATTGTACAAAGTATATATAACAACTGGGTTCCATGCTCGATATTTGCGGTTCAGTAGCACCAAATTATCATGCAATATTTATGTGTGTCAAATTTAATTTTTTGATAATTGTGTTTGTTTAATTATTTAAATTCTAAATTTTAATTATTTAATTTTACAAAGTATATATAACAATGGGTTCCAGGCTTGATATTTGAGGACCAGTAACACCAAATTATCATGAATATTTATGTGTGTCAAATTTAATTTTTTGATAATTTTGTCTATCTGTGTTTGTTTTATAATTTAAATTCTAAATTTTATTTATTTAATTATACATAGTATATGTAACAATTGGGTTCCAAGCTCGATATTTGAGGGCCCAATAGCACCAAACCATCATGAATATTTATATGTGTCAAATTCAATATTTTGATAATTTTGTATGTGTTTGTTTTATAATGTAAATTCTAAAATTGTACAAAGTATATATTTTCATATACCATTCTAAGAAATACTTAAACAACAAGGATTCGACGCTAAAATACTACACAGTTTACTACGCTAAAAGTTTTTACATTTTGATATTGCTAATAAATAAACAAAATATAAACAACATATATATTTTAATCACATAATATTAACAAAAATATCTACAACAATACTAGTTTCGCAAATAAAACACAAAATGACATGGAAATACTGATATCTAAATATGGATATTAACAAAAAAAATTAAATCTCAATTTTATATTTTTTAGAACACTAATATCTAAGTTTGGATAAATATAACATTCTAGTTTTGCAAATAAAACACAAAAGGATATGGAAACACATTCAATAGGCAGTGATGTGAGTTATTAAATAAGTTTGGACATAAAATAAGTCGAAATACCTCAATGTTGTAAGTGTTTTGCGTGAAAATTTGAAGATGAAGGAGTTAAACCACAAGTCTAGAATGCTCTACTACGATGTGAGACCTACTTCCTTAATCTTTTGTGTGATGAGAGGGGCCCATAATTTTTAAAAAAAAAAATTTGACTTGTGTGTGTGTGAGGGGGGGGGGGGGGGCAGAAAAAGAAATGAGGGTTATAAAAAATTTGGGAAGGGGAACTGTCGAGGAAGAAGACGACATGTACTATTATATGGGGTATAACGTAAGAATTTAACACGCTATATATGACGTATACTTATAAGATGCTATCTATATATAGGGTACAAACATAAGACGCTATACCTTAACGACCGTTAATGTATAACGTTTACTTTTGTACTATATACATAGATATGTATTTTTTTTAAAAATACCTACTAATGTAATTTGAGTCCAAAGAAACAATATTTAGGTTCCGGACTCCAACAAAATAGGCCAACACATCCTATTAGATCATTCAAACTTCTTCCAACCTTCGGAATACTCAAAACAACATCAAAATATCAAATCATCATCGGATTCAAGCCTAAGTATTCCAAAATTTCTGAATTCCACAATCGATGCAAAAATCGATCAAACCTCGTCCGAATTACCCGAAATTTCATGCACACATCACAAATGATACAACAGACATACTCCAATCAAGATTTCCACTGTCAACCAAAAAATGCCAAAATTCTAATTTTGCAAATTCAAGACTAAATCTACCACGGACCTCCAATTATATTTCGAACACGCTCCTAAGTCCAAAATCATCAACGGAGATAACTAAATCATAAAAATCCAAATTCAAGATTGAATACTAAAAAGTTAAGACTGAGTCAAACCTTTTAAATTTATAGCTTCAAGCTGAGAATCATTCTTCCATATCTATTCCGATTAATCTGAAAACCAAAGTCGACGATTTAATAAGTCATAATACATCTTACAGGACTAGTCATGCCCGAGAACTGGCGAACGAAGTGCAATGCTCAAAACGACCAATTGGATCGTTACTTGAATGCGACACTTGAGACGGTGGCGCGTCAATGTGACACCACCTATGGACCAGTGGGCTTCCTCCGCCAATGACATTAATGGATCATAACAGAGATTGGCGGATCCACTCGCTCTTTGTTGGTCTTGTAAAATCGTGGCCTAAGGAGGCTGCTGCCATAGAATTTTGCTGGGCCTAGTGCTTCTATGTGGTTGTATTTATAGAGAAGAGACTGGCGATGTGTGCGTGAGGGAGAGAGAGAGAGAGAGAGAGAGAGAGAGATTGTGGAGTGATATTGGTTTTTAAAGTTGTATACTATACGGTTGTCTTGTGAGAGAAAGAACATAAAGTATGAGAGAGAAAAATATGACCCAGCGTATTTAATGGCTAAAAAGTAGGAAGTGGCCATAAATACATATTTTGCTGTAAAACCTAAAAGATAGTTATAGAAACTAATATTTTAAAAGGATATTTATTTTTAATAAATAAGGTGTAAACCTTTACTATTGGAGGTAAAATTTCCTTAAATATACCCATTTATTATTAAATTAAATTAAAATTTGAGGAGGTTAAGGGGGAAATTTATAAGATGAGAAGAGGAAGAGCGATCAGGCCAACTAAGATTCTTGCGAAATTTTAAAAGAGCGTGGAAAAGTAGGTATGGAGTAGCTAATTGGTTGTTTAATGTCATTTTTAGGATGACTAAATGCTCGGAGAATGAAGGTAGAGTACAATGATCCTGTTGTGCAAGAATAAGGGCAATATTTAAAATTGTAATAACTATAGGAGTATCAAGCTATTACATCACATTATAAAAGTTTGGAGAGGGTAGTAGAGATGAGGAGGAGGCAGAATGCATTTGTTTTTGAGAACTAATTTAAATTTTAGATGGATGTTTGGGTATATTATGAGAGATAAGATTAGGAACAAAGAAATACGGGACATGGTGAAAGTGACCTACGTGGTGGACAAGACGAGAGGCGAGGTTGAGATGATTGGGGAATATGAAAAGGAGGAGCACAGATGTTGTAGTAAAGAGGTGCGGGATATCGGTAGTGATAGGACTAAGGAGAGGTAGAGGTGGATCAAGAAAGAATCGAGAGGTAATTAGAAAGGACATGATACAGTTTCAGCTTATGAAGTATGTAACTCTAGATAAGAGCACATACAGATCAAGGATTAAGGTAGAATATTAATAAGTAGCGAAGTAATTTCTCTCTATGTGAGAGAGCATAGTTCTACTTTATAGCACTTCATATGATCCCTCTTATATAATAATAATATGCTTTAAGTCTATTACTACTATTATTTCATCTTTAGTTATTCTTACTATTTTGTTGTCAATATTTTTCCTTTCTTTAATATTTTCACCTTAGCTTTTTTATCCTTGTATTTCTTAGACCTATTTTAAAATATGTTTTTCTTTGGTCGACTGTCTATTGAAAATAACTTTTTACTGCACACAAGTTAGACGTAAAGTCTGTGTACACTTTATCCTTTCAAAATTACATCTGTGAGATCATACTGAATATGTTATTGTTGGTGTAATAGCTAGAGTTTCGTCGTCGTTGAGCACCAAAGTGACCATGAGCACCAATAGTAACCATTCACACCAGAATCTTATGGGTCTTATTAAATCTGGTTGCAGAATGATTTCTTACACTTTCTGTGAGTTCGGCTACTCATGTACTAATCTGGTTGTCTACATCTAGCCTATCGTAATTTAATCGCAATGCTAGAAACTTGATAGAAGTAACATCCCTACAATTTCTTTTTGCTTTTCTTACTTTTGACTTTATTTTATTTGTTGTACCTTCTCGCCGTTGACTGATTTGGGGCCGGTCATTAGCATTTTTGAGTATACTACCGTAACTGCGCTAGCGAGGAGGGTTAAGTTTGTTTCTTGCCCTGTTACACTGCTCCAAATTTAGTGATTGAGGGTATATTTGGACCTTTTTGAGTAAAATAAAGAGGAAAAATCACTTTATGTTATGAAATAATATAAAAGACAGGAACAATAATGCAAGAACAAGAGCAATAGAGAGAAGAGTAGAGAGAGTTCTTCTTATTGATACTTAGAGAATGTTAGGAGTGATTTACAATGGTAGAGGGCACCTCTATTTATAGGGAGGAGGATGATTTATCTACCAATAATAGGACTCTAGAATCTCTCTAATTAAAGACATTCACCTTAAATAGAAGTGTATTTATAACACTCCCCCTTGAATGTCTATTCAATGATGTGCCTCGTTAAAACCTTAAAACAAAACCCAATGGGAAAAATTAAAGTAAGGAAAAAGAGTACACATGTTTGAATATGCGCCTATAGGTTGCCTCGTTAAAAACCTTGCAAGGAAAAACCGGTGGGACAAAACCTTGTAAGGGAAAAAGAGTGCAACGCGCCTTAACTCCCCCTGATAAGAACATCAATTTATGTCCTTAAGTCTTCGCATCCCGATCTTGTGAACTAGCTTCTTGAAGGTTGACTTTGGTAGAGATTTTGTGAACAAATCAGCCATATTGTCGCTTGAACGAATCTGTTGAACATTGATATCACCATTCTTTTGAAGATCATGTGTGAAGAATAACTTTGGTGAAATATGCTTCGTTCTATCTCCTTTTATGAATCCTCCCTTCAATTGAGCTATACATGCTGCATTGTCTTCATACAAAGTTGTGGGTAGTTTATCACACTTCAAACCACATTTGTCTTGGATATGATGTATTATAGACCTCAACCACACACACTCTCGACTTGCTTCATGAATAGCAATTATCTCGGCATGATTAGATGAAGTAGCCACAATTGATTGCTTAGTCGATCGCCAAGATATGGCGGTTTCTCCACAGGTAAACACATAACCCGTTTGAGATCGAGCCTTGTGTTGGTCGGACAAATATCCAGCATCAGCATAACCAAAAAGATCCGGGCTGCAATTCTTGCCATAAAATAAGCCCATATCGGTAGTTCCCTTTAGGTACCGCAATATGTGTTTGATCCCATTCCAATGTCTCCTCGTAGGAGCCGAGCTAAATCTTGCTAAGACATTAACTGAAAAGGATATGTCAGGTCTTGTAGTATTTACAAGATACATTAGTGCGCCAATTGCGCTAAGATATGGTACTTCAGGACCAAGTAGCTTTTCATTCCTTTCTTGTGGTCGGAATGGATCTTTGTTCACATCAAGTGATCGAACAACCATCGGTGTACTTAAAGGATGTGCTTCATCCATGTAAAACCGTTTCAGTACCTTTTCTGTATAGGTAGATTGATAAACAAAAATTCCGTTTGCCAAATATTCAATTTGCAAACCAAGACATAGTTTAGTCTTTCCGAGATCTTTCATCTCGAATTCATCCTTTAGATAATCAATTGCCTTTTGGAGTTCTATAGGGGTTCCAATAAGGTTTATGTCATCGACATATACGGCAAGTACAACAAATTCCGATGTTGTTTTCTTTATAAAAACATACGGGCAAATGGCGTCATTTATATAGCCTTCTTTTAACAAGTACTCACTAAGACGATTATACCACATTCATCCAGATTACTTTAGACCATACAAGGATCTTTGCAATTTAATTGAGAACATTTCCCGAGATTTTGAATTATGCGCGTTTGGCATCTTGAGTCCATCGGGAATTTTCATGTATATCTCATTATCAAGTGAGCCATAAAGATAGGCAGTAACTACATCCATTAAGTGCATGTCAAGCTTTTCATGGACAGCAAAACTTATGAGATAACGAAAGGTTATCGCATCCATTACAGGCGAATATGTCTCTTCATAATCGACACCAGGCCTTTGAGAAAAACCTTGTGCAACAAGGCGTGCCTTATATCTTTGTACCTCGTTTTTCTCATTTCTTTTGCGTACAAAGACCCATTTATAGCCGACAGGCTTAACACCATTAGGTGTTTCAACTATAGGGCCAAAAACTTCACGTTTTGCCAGCGAATTCAATTCTGATTGAATTGCTTCTTGCCACTTTGGCCAATCCTGTCTTTTTCGACATTCTTCAACAGATTGAGGTTCGAGATCCTCACATTCTTGCATAATGCTAGATGCTACATTATAAGCAAAGGCATTATCCACCACAATATCCACTCGATTAATATTTGCCTCAATATTAATTGGATTTAGGGATAGTTCCGTATTTTCCAGAGTCTCGGGCTCAATGGATTCTTCATGAATCTCAGAATTTGTCAAATCATGAATTTCCTCATGAGATTCTTTCGTAGTGTCATCTCGATCGTTCTTTTTCCTCTTTCTAGGATTTCGATCTTTGGAACCTAATGGTCTGCCACGCTTCAGGCGTGCATTTGACTCATTGGATATGACACTAGATGTTTGTCCAACAGGGACATCAATACGGATTGGAACATTTTCCGCGGGAATGTGGGATTTCGTTATCCTCTTCAAGTCCGTAAATGCGTCAGGCATTTGATTTGCTATTCTTTGCAAATGGATAATCTTTTGTACCTCTCTTTCACAAATAGAGGTATGTGGATCAAGATGAGACAATGATGCATTTTTCCATAAAATTTCCCGTTTGGTTTCACCAACTTCTCCCCCTAATTTTGGAAAAAGTGTCTCATCAAATCGACAGTCTGCAAATCGTGCAGTAAACAAGTTGCCTGTCAATGTTTCGAGGTAGCGAATGATGGAGGGCGATTCAAACCCAACATATATTCCTAACCTTCTTTGCGGGCCCATTTTGGTGGGGGATGGCGGTGCTATAGGCACATATACTGCGCATCCAAAAATTCTTAAATGGGATATATTGGGTTCATAACCCAAAACCAATTGCAACGGGGAATACTTGTGGTAATTCGTCGGTCTGAGACGAATTAGCATTGCTGCATGTAAGATGGCGTGACCCCATACCGAAGTGGGCAGCCTCGTTCTCATAAGTAATGGCCTTGCAATCAACTGCAGGCGTTTAATTAACGATTCTGCAAGACCGTTTTGAGTGTGAACATGAGCTACAGAATGTTCAACTTTTATCCCGATTGATAAGCAATAATCATTAAATGCTTGGGATGTAAACTCAGCAGCATTATCCAGTCTAATGGACTTGATTGGATTATCTGGAAATTGTGCTCGTAGTCGAATTATTTGTGCCATTAATTTCGCAAACGCAAGGTTGCGTGATGACAACAGGCACACATGAGACCATCTACAGGATGCGTCTATCAAGACCATGAAATACCTAAACGACCCACTAGGTGGGTGAATAGGTCCACAAATGTCCCCTTGTATACGTTCCAGAAACGTGGGTGACTCAGTCCCAACCTTTGTTGGTGATGGCCTGATAATCAACTTGCCTTGATAACACGAAGTGCAAGGATATTCATTATTCGAAAGAATTTTGAAATTCTTTAACGGATGCCCATATGAGCTTTCTATAATCCGTCTCATCATGACCGATCCTGGGTGTCCCAATCGATCATGCCAAAGTACAAAGGTATTGGAATCAGTAACCCTTTGGTTTACTGTTGAATGTGCCTCAATTGCACTAATTCTTGTCCAATACAGGCCACAAGATAAAGACGGGAATTTCTCAATAACCCTCTCTTGGCCGGAGACATTCTTTGTGATGACGAGATATTCAAGATTATCTTCATCCATTGTCTCAATATGATAGCCATTCCGGCGTACATCTTTAAAACTCAACAAGTTTCTCTTAGACTTGGAGGAGAACATTGCATTCTCTATGATTAACGTCGTGCCTTTGGGCAGAGTTACAATTGCTCTTCCGGAGCCTTCAATCAATTTACTACTTCCAGAGATTGTAGTAACGTTTGCCTTACACATATATAGTTGAGAGAAATATTTCCTTTCTTTGAGTATTGTATGTGTAGTACATGAATCAACTAGGCAAATACTTTTACAGTTGGACGTTGATCCAAGTTCGCTTTGTGAGATATCCATATTTGCTATCCCATAGTTTGACATACAAAAGAGATATACGAACATAAGAATAAACAAGTTCAATTCGTTTGTGTCACATAATATTTTCAAAATCTGCTGCTAACAGTTGACTAACAAAATCAGATATGTTATCCATAATTGATTACTTTGCAGTTTGAAAATTTCGGTTTAAACATTTTCTTCAAACAATCGATTGTTAAACATTGACAATCGATTGTTGAACATTGACAATCGATTGTTAAACACACACAATCGATTATTTGCTATTTTGAAAAACCAGATCACACTGTCTTAAGACAATCGATTGTTATGCATAGACAATCGATTGTTGGCTATTTTGAAAAATTCCAGAGCACTGTTTTAAAACAATCGATTGTTAAGTATAGACAATCGATTGTTGGCTATTTTGAAAAATTCCAGAGCACACTGTTTTAAGACAATCGATTGTTAAGTATAGACAATCGATTGTTGGCTATTTTGAAAAATTCCAGAACACACTGTTTTAAGACAATCGATTGTTATGCATAGACAATCGATTGTGGATGATTTTTGAAAAATTCCAGATTACAATGTCTTAACGACAATCAATTGTTAGACAAAGACAATCGATTGTGGATGATTTTTGAAAAATTCCAGATTACACTGTCTCAACGACAATCGATTGTTAGACAAAGACAATCGATTGTTGATCAATTATTTTTCAGCTTTAATGCGAAAATAGTAGATAATCGACTAGTTTTTCAGGCTAGTCGATTACCCCTACTGAAAAATAAAAATTTTATTGATATTTGAGCATATTGAAGATATTCTAAAGAACTACTGCTAACATTGCATCATGAACTAACTAATACGAGCTAATACTAATGACTATTAGTTTATTCACTAACTAATACAAATAAGTAGAACAAAATCAAATAACTCCATCTTCTTTCATCACGGACTCATCGCCGATTAGGTGGTCTATTTTCCCCTCGGGTTGCTCAAAGAAGTCTGCCACATCCAGGTGGGTGATGTCCGAGTTGTCGTCATAGACAAAATTTGTTTCAGGGCCTTTTCTCTTTCGAGATGCTTGATAAAGGTCAACCAAGTGTCTTGGTATACGGCAAGTCTTTGACCAGTGCCCTTTCCCACCGCAACGATAACATATAGTTTCTGAACCATTTGCCTTAGGATCTTCATGACCCCGTTTCTGCTTTCGGCGGTTATCTCTCCTTGGGGGTTGACGGACTTCATTGGAATTTCTTCCTTGTCTACGTCCCTGGCTATGACCCCGTTTACGACCATGACCATGGTCCTTTTCATGTTTGGCATAATGAGAGTGCACCTTATCTGCTTCAGGCAGTGGTGTAGACCCAGTGGGTCGATTTTCATGATTTCTCATGAGCAGGTCATTATTTCGCTCAGCCACTAGTAGAAGAGAAATCAGTTCAGAGTACTTTGTAAAGCCTTTCTCTCTGTACTGTTGTTGCAGTACCATATTGGAGGCATGAAACGTTGTAAACGTTTTCTCAAGCATATCATAATTGTTAGAAACTACGCTTTACGCTAGAGGGGGGGTGAATAGCGTATTAATAGAATTTAGCGTTTTCTTGCGGAATTTAAACTTTGCAGGAAGTAAAATAAATGCAGAAAAATAAACTTACACAAAGATGTATACTGGTTGGCCACCAACGTGGTTAGTCCAGTCCCCGAGAGACTCTCTCGAGATTTTTCACTATCTTGTTAAGCTTAAGGGTGCTCAACAAACCGTTACACACTTGAGGACACAAGCCTCAAACAGTTGCTCGGAGATCGCAATCTCAAAGACTTCACCCAAGGAAACGCAAGTTCTTTGAAACAAGAGAATCGCAATTCTCTTACAAGTATATCAAATACTTGGACACTCACTTAACTAAAGTACTCCTTATTGAGTAGATATGAGTAAAAGAATATGTTCAAGATCACAACAACTTTAAGCAATAATATGGCTCTCAAAAGCTTTATGAAATGAGTAGAAAATGAAGAACAATTGAATAAAAGCTTATAGCAATGTAATGATCAGTTTGTGTATGTTGTTGTTTGTAAAACACTGAAATGAAGCTGTATTTATAGTTGAAAAAGTTGGTTCAACCGTTGTCTAATTGCCAATTAAGAGTTGCTGAAATTACTCAGTGATAATCGATTATTAAGACCAAACAATCGATTATCTGCCAGTCAGTTTAAAAATCAATCCCAGATTTAACGCTTCACAATCGATTATACATAATCTATAATCGATTACTGGCAATATTCAAAATCAGATAATCGATTACACTAAGTTCATAATCGATTACTTTAGCAACATTCAAAAAATCATTTCCGGATTTTAAGCAAAACATCGATTATATAAAATCTATAATCGATTACTTCAGCAACGTTCTAAAAATCATTTCCAGATTTTAAGCAAAACATCGATTATGTAAAATCAATAATCGATTACTTCAGCAACGTTCTAAAAATCATTTCCAGATTTTAAGCAGAACATCGATTATCTAGAATCAATAATCGATTACCTTATGGTATTTGAAAATCATTTGACAACGGACAGCTTCAACAATCGATTGTCCTTTGCAACAATCAATTACTTGTTATTTTCTGAAAATTATAAAACTTACTGTCTCAGTGATAATCGATTATCTAAAGACATAATCGATTACTTAATTAAATTTAAAATCACTGGAAGACATCAACTCAACACAATCGATCACCATTAGTTCATAATCGATTATTTTGAGTATTGAAAAACTTTACCTCAACAACAATCGATTGTCATTTGTTCACAATCGATTATCATGCAGATTTGGAAAAACCTGATGATCACTGTCTTACTCACAATCGATTACCATTAATTCATAATCGATTGTCATGCAGTCTTGGCTCAGAAACAATCGATTATCATAAGTACATAATCGATTATTTTAGCCCAGATTTTTTAGGCATGTTTAGAAAACATTTTGTCTAATGTAAATATGCATGATTTAAAAACTTTTTGACACCGAATTAAATATGCATGATTTTGGAAAATAGTTTTATGAGAGAGGCCATACTATGAGTCAAGTTATAGGATCGAGATTACAGTTTTAGAACAACTCAATAACAATTAAAAACTATATCTTGAACTTCAATCTTATTCGCAACCATTGTGCGCTTGTACTTGAATTCCGTCATATATCAATTTTTGCTTCGTTTGTCATTCATCAAAACCTACAAAAGAGTACACGTTTAGTATATTGCATTGAGAACGTGTTTCTAACAATTTCCCCCTTTTTGATAATGGCAAACATTAAGCGGGATATGCAATTTAGGCAAAAGATATTGACAATTCAAGACAAGTAACAATTATGCAATTTTGTTCTTGTTCCCTCTCAATTTTAGCTTATAAGCAATCAATGAATTAAGAGGTGGTGCATACCCGATATCCCGTTTTCTTCCCCCTTTTGCCATTAGCAAAAAAATAGTAAGGAAAGATGCAAAAAGATGAAATAAACAAGGTTTATTTATTGGAAAAAAAAGAGGGTACATCAATGGGAACCAAAGAGAACAACAGCAAAAACCACACAAAACACAAAAAAAATTTATTCATTTCCGTCGTTGTCCGCCTCGTTATCCGGCGCTGCTTCAAAAGGAACGAGAGCTGCATATGGATAATTGACATGATCAAAGTATCCATGGATCTCATGAGTGAGTTGAGCAAGCTGGTCGGATATGGTTTGGAGAGTAGGCTCTTGGGACGAACGAGCACGACGGGGTGGACGACTTGAAGAAGGAGCTGGAGCATGATCACCATCATGATGGAAAGAAGACTCCGAGATTTCCCAAATTTTGGTACTCCTTTTGAGAGGATCATTTTCCGTGACAAATCCGGATGCTTCAAGGAAGTTCATAATGAGGAGGGCATAAGGAAGAGGCATGTCATCACCGATGGCATCGAGCATATGAATTTTGATGAGCCGACACCAATTTATTTTGGCTCCGGTGACAATGGCATGCAGAAGTTTGGTATCCTCCTGGGAGATGGTGGTGTGATTGTGCCGTCTAGGCTTGAGGACTCGGGTGATGAAGTAAAGAATCAACCGGTAGTTTGGATCCATTCCCGTTATGGTAGGACGACGGGTAGAGATAGATGGATCATAGGAGGTTATACCGGCTTGGTGGAGAAGGATGGTTTCATCAAAGAGAGCCCCGGCCTTATCAATATACCGGTAAAGGTCTTCACCTTCATTTGGAAGGCGGGCAATGGTGTGGAGATTCTCTTCAGAGAGAAGAATTTGAACCCCATTAATGGAGGTGACAAGTTCGCCGTCTTCATCTTTATGGAGGTTTGAGTAAAAAGCTTGAACGAGAGTTGTGTTTATGTGAGGATGAGTGAGAAGCAAGAAGTCATATAGTTGACACTCCTTTAACATATTTGCGGCAGGGGTGAAAGGCTCAAGGAGTTTACTATTTGAGAACCGAGGAGGAAGAATGGTGCGTTTCTCAAATTTTGATAGGAACCTTGTGAGTTCATTTTCAGTTTCAAAGAACAAGATGGAACCGTCTTGGTATGGAAAATTTAAAGGAGGAGGGGCGGTTGAGGCTGATGCGCCATGTTTGGATCGGGAACGTTTTGAAGATCGTCCAGACATGTTAGGAGAAAGACTGCTGGAATTTGGCAAAGAAAATAGAAGAGATTTAGCTTTTGAATACTAGAGATAGTGCTTGAGTGGGTGAATGTGAGCTCTTATGATGCCTATTTATAGAGGAAAGGATTATCAAGCATTGAATGGAGACATTTGCTGAGATTTTGGTTTAGGAGCAGTCAGAAAACGGTAAGAATTAAAATTACTGACCGTTAGATAATCGATTATTGAACTGAAATAATCGATTGTATTTACTGTTTGATTGAGATTTTGAATCTGACAAATCGATTCTTGAGTCAAACGGTAAAAAATTTGAATGAAATAATCGATTGTTAAATTTTGGTAATCGATTATGGAGCATTTAAGACCTGACAGGAATCGATTGAGGAGCCAAACGGTAACAAAAAATTAATATGAAGTAATCGATTGTCAATTCTTGGTAATCGATTATTTAGGGAACTAATTTGATACAGTGAACTTGGAGAATATCAGAATTTGTCAAATAATCGATTGTATGAAAAAATAATCGATTGTTGTAGAAAGCATTGCTGAATGACTGAGGCGGAAATCGATTATGCAATTTAGGAAGTAAAAAATTAAACACAGATGCATAATAGTAATAATCAGTCATAAACAATCGATTATTGATACTGATAATCGATGTACTGCGCAGAAAATAATCGATTAGTGGCTTGAAATAGTCGATTATTTTGTGCTAAAACTTCATAATTCCCCCTACCTTTGGGGTGGTACCTGCAAAATAGATTTAAACGTCTCCGACGCTCAAGTTAGTAATTTATAGCGAAATTAATAAATTACACTAGTGTTAACAAATAATGCCGTGAACTCTTAAGAATTGTGTCCTAGAGTGTTCTTAAGAGAGTTTCGGGTACTTACCTTTTCTCCAACATCGCCAATTACCTGTTCGAGAGGATGATCCTTGATCGTTCTCCACTCGTTAGGCGTATTTATTCCTTTTTCTAATTGTGGCGCTTCTTCCGTTGGTTGTTCCCCAATTTCATTTTTGTTTTCCTTTGAAGGTTCTTCTTGGATTTTATCTTTCACGCTATCCAAGATACCTGCAAGATCAAAACCGGATTCCTTTCTCGCCAAGCGAGTATTATCTTCGGAAAACACAACATGAGGGGATTCCTCCACAATTTGGGTTCTTTTGTTAAAGATCCTATATGCTTTGCTACGTGAGGAATAACCAATGAAAATACCTTCATCCGATTTAGCATCAAACTTACCCAATTGGTCCTTCCCATTATTGTGAACAAAACATTTACAACCAAAAATACGTAAATGAGAAATGTTGGGTTTTCTACCCTTATAAAGTTCATATGGGGTTTTCATGAGTATCGGCCGAATTGCTGCTCTATTTAAAACATAGCAAGCGGTACTCACGGCGTCCGCCCAAAAATATTTGGGAATCTTAGCTTCGTCGAGCATGGTTCTTGCCATCTCTTCGAGACACCTATTTTTCCTTTCCACCACCCCATTTTGTTGTGGTGTCCGTGGAGCGGAAAAGGTGTGTTCGATTCCGAGTTCGTCACAAAAATCCGCAAAGAGATTGTGATCAAACTCTCCCCCATGATCACTTCTAATCGAAGTGACGGTTGATTCCTTTTCGTTTTGAACACGCTTAAGGAAATACTTGAAATTTTGAAAAGCATCACTTTTATTTGCAAGAAATAGAGTCCAAGTAAATCTAGAAAAGTCATCAACAATTACAAAAACATATTTATTTTTACCAAGACTTTCAATACGAGAGGGACCAAATAAATCCATGTGAAGTAATTGCAAAGGTCTAGACGTTGAAACAATATTCTTGGATTTAAAAGATGCTTTGGTTTGCTTCCCTTTTTGACAAGAATCGCAAATAGAATCATTTTCAAACTTTGAACTGGGAAGACCAACTACTAAGTTTTGAGAAAGAAGCTTGTTCTAAAGATGCATGTTCATGTGTTCTACTCTACGATGCCATAGCCAAGAGTTATCCTCTTTGCTTACTAAACAATCAACATATTCGGGTGAGGAGTTTGCAAGATCAACCATATAGATATTATCAATTCTAAAACCACGAAGTATGATCTTGAAATCACTGCGTCTAAATACAAGACATTTATCCGAATTAAATAGAGCAAGATTTCCCTTGTCACATAATTGGCTTATGCTCAAGAGATTATGCTTCAAACCTTTCACAAGTAGTATATGTTTAATAGAGGAGTTTTCGTCCTTACCGACCGAACCAATGCCGATGATTTTTCCTTTATTGTTATCACCAAATGTGACACTTCCTCCTTCTTTGTGCTCTAGTTGAAGGAATTTGGATTCATCTCCCGTCATGTGTTTGGAGCATCCACTATCAAGGTACCATAGTACACTTGATCCCTTCAAGCACACCTACAAAACAAATTAATGTTCTTTAGGTACCCATGCCATCTTGGGTCCTTGAGGGTTAGACATGTTATAATGATGCAATTGATTTATATGTCTATGACGAGTAAAGCAAGCGGGAGCAATATGACCAATACGTCTACAATAATGACAAGTCACATTGGGATTATGCATTTTTCTAGGTACATAGTAACTAGATGAATGAAGGTTGCTTACTCTACTTTGAACACCATTGTTTCTCCTATTATGAGCTCTAGGAGGTTCACAAGTTTGTCTAAAATATGCATTATTTCTAGAATATCTATTTCTAGGTGGAGGGTCATTTCTTGGTCTTCTAAATTGTTCAAGGTTTGGCCTAAAATATGCATCATTTCTAGGTCTTCTAGCATTTTCACTATTTGGTCTAACATGCAAGTTATTTCTAGGATTTCTACTTCTAGGATAAGCATTTTGGTTATTAGTCCTAGGTTGAGCTCTAGGTTGTTGTGGTTTAGCACCAACCTTTTCTTCATTCTTGAATCCTATTCCATGTTTAGTTGATTTTAGATTAACAAGCACATCATTCAAGTTTTTATGCGAAGAATTAAACTTATCTAATGTGCCTTTAAGTCTAGCTACTTCATTCTTAAGAAGCACACAAGAAGAACAGTTTCTAGTAGAACCTTCAGGTTTATCAGCACTTCTTTTTCCATAAAACTTGTTTTCCTCTTTTAGCTTCTCATTTTCGAAAACCAGTTTTTCTAATTCTTTTTCTTTTAATGAAAGCTGTGTTTGAAAATCTTTTTCTTTTAGAGAAGCGCTTTCTTTAACACTTTTGACAGTTTTTGAAGCTTTGATAAATTCAGCATATAGTTCATCAAAAGCATTTCTCATTTCATCAAGAGTAAAGAAATTTTGAGAAGAGATTTGACTTACCTCGTCTTTGTCGTCTTCTTGAGCCATGAGACATAAATTTGCTGCTTCATCGTCTTCTTCTTCGCTTGCTTCATCTCCGGAATCTCCTCCCCAAGAGATGTATGCACGTTGCTTTTTGAAGGGTTTCTTCTCCTTTTTGATGTTAGGGCAATTTGATTTTATGTGCCCGGTTTCTCCGCATTCATAGCATTTTAGTTGATCGCCTTGCTTTTTGTTCTTGCGTTCATACTCTTTGCGCATGAATTTTTGAAACCTTTTGATAACGAGTCCAAACTCGTTGTCACCTTCCTCATCAATTTGTGGTTGGATAGCCTTTAGAGCAATCCTTTGCCTTCTTTGATCATCAACAAACGGGTTAAGTATAGTTGATTCATAGGTTTTGAGATTACCTCTTAATGCGTCAATTGTGACATTTGTGATGCCAATGGATTCTTGGATTGCATCGGCCTTTGATCGCCATGCCGGAGTGAGACTTTTGAGGATCTTCCGGACAAGTTCTCTATCCGTAAACGTCTTTTTGAGGGCGTGTAGATCATTCGCGATCATTGAGAATCGCTCAAACATTTCGTCTACTTTCTCTCCTTCCTTCATGTGGAATAGTTCATAAGAGTGAGTTAAGAAATCAATTTTAGCTTCTCATACCTGGTCGGTTCCTTCTTCAATTCCTGCAAAAGAGTCAAGAGTAGAAGCCATGGATGGTTCTCTCAAATGGTTAAGTTTTCAGAGAGTTGGGCTCTGATACCAATTGTTAGAAACTACGCTTTACGCTAGAGGGGGGGTGAATAGCGTATTAATAGAATTTAGCGTTTTCTTGCGGAATTTAAACTTTGCAGGAAGTAAAATAAATGCAGAAAAATAAACTTACACAAAGATGTATACTGGTTGGCCACCAACGTGGTTAGTCCAGTCCCCGAGAGACTCTCTCGAGATTTTTCACTATCTTGTTAAGCTTAAGGGTGCTCAACAAACCGTTACACACTTGAGGACACAAGCCTCAAACAGTTGCTCGGAGATCGCAATCTCAAAGACTTCACCCAAGGAAACGCAAGTTCTTTGAAACAAGAGAATCGCAATTCTCTTACAAGTATATCAAATACTTGGACACTCACTTAACTAAAGTACTCCTTATTGAGTAGATATGAGTAAAAGAATATGTTCAAGATCACAACAACTTTAAGCAATAATATGGCTCTCAAAAGCTTTATGAAATGAGTAGAAAATGAAGAACAATTGAATGAAAGCTTATAGCAATGTAATGATCAGTTTGTGTATGTTGTTGTTGTTTAAAACACTGAAATGAAGCTGTATTTATAGTTGAAAAACTTGGCATTACCGTTGCCTAATTGCCAATTAAGAGTTGCTGAAATTACTCAGTGATAATCGATTATTAAAACCAAACAATCGATTATCTGCCAATCAGTTTAAAAATCAATCCCAGATTTAACGCTTCACAATCGATTATACATAATCTATAATCGATTACTGGCAATATTCAAAATCAGATAATCGATTACACTAAGTTCATAATCGATTACTTTAGCAACGTTCTAAAAATCATTTCTGGATTTTAAGCAAAACATCGATTATATAAAATCTATAATCGATTACTTCAGCAACGTTCTAAAAATCATTTCCAGATTTTAAGCAAAACATCGATTATATAAAATCAATAATCGATTACTTCAGCAACGTTCTAAAAATCATTTCCAGATTTTAAGCAGAACATCGATTATCTAGAATCAATAATCGATTACCTTATGGTATTTGAAAATCATTTGACAACGGACAGCTTCAACAATCGATTGTCCTTTGCAACAATCGATTACTTGTTATTTTCTGAAAATCATAAAACTTACTGTCTCAGTGATAATCGATTATCTAAAGACATAATCGATTACTTAATTAAATTTAAAATCACTGGAAGACATCAACTCAACACAATCGATCACCATTAGTTCATAATCGATTATTTTGAGTATTGAAAAACTTTACCTCAACAACAATCGATTGTCATTTGTTCACAATCGATTATCATGCAGATTTGGAAAAACCTGATGTTCACTGTCTTACTCACAATCGATTACCATTAATTCATAATCGATTGTCATGCAGTCTTGGCTCAGAAACAATCGATTATCATAAGTACATAATCGATTATTTTAGCCCAGATTTTTGAGGTATGTTTAGAAAACATTTTGTCTAATGTAAATATGCATGATTTAAAAACTTTTTGAAACCGAATTAAATATGCATGATTTTGGAAAATAGTTTTATGAGAGAGGCCATACTATGAGTCAAGTTATAGGATCGAGATTACAGTTTTAGAACAACTCAATAACAATTAAAAACTATATCTTGAACTTCAATCTTATTCGCAACCATTGTGCGCTTGTACTTGAATTTCGTCATATATCAATTTTTGCTTCGTTTGTCATTCATCAAAACCTACAAAAGAGTACACGTTTAGTATATTGCATTGAGAACGTGTTTCTAACAATAATCGGAGATATTATCCCCGCATAGCTTCAATTTAGAAGTAATTCTGAACATTGCAGAATTATATTCAGAAACGGACTTAAAGTCTTGGAGCCTCAGATGAGCCCAATCATATCGTTCTTGTGGCAGAGTGACCACCTTCAGGTTGTCATATCTCTCCTTTAAGTCGTTCCACAAGATGAGTGGATCCTTGACGGTGAGATATTCAATCTTCAAACCTTCATCAAGGTGATGGCGCAAGAAAATCAAGGCCTTCGCACATTCTTGGGTGGATGCTTTTTCTCTATCTTTGATGGTGTCTCCGAGACCCATAGCATCTAAGTGGATTTCAGCATCCAACACCCATGTCATATAGTTCTTGCCCGAAATTTCAAGGGCAACGAACTTTCTTTTCGTAATGTCAGACATAATCGAAAATTAAATTAGGAAGAGGGAAATACCTTAGATTTTTCGAGAATGGTTCTTGAGACGGTAGAGTCTCGTGCTGATAACGTGTTATGAAATAATATAAAAGACAAGAACAATAATGCAAGAACAAGAGCAATAGAGAGAAGAGTAGAGAGAGTTCTTCTTATTGATACTTAGAGAATGTTAGGAGTGATTTACAATGGTAGAGGGCACCTCTATTTATAGGGAGGAGGATGATTTATCTACCAATAATAGGACTCTAGAATCTCTCTAATTAAAGACATTCACCTTAAATAGAAGTGTATTTATAACACTTTAGTTTTTTTAGGTAATTTTATTAGAGGCTGCAATGTGTCATATCCATTAAAAGAGGGGTATATTTAGAACGTTGCCCAACGACATGATATATATAAATAAAAAGTATAACAGAGATAAATTTAAATAATTATTGATAGTAGATAGATACATTTGGCATTTTCCGTTTTAATTGTAAACACTAGTACACTACCTTATAGTTGGACCCTCTTAAATTCTACATGTGCTTCACGGATATGTCATTAGAATTAGGTTGATAATATTGAATACGACCAAGGCTTTGTTTAGAATCATTTACCTAATCTTCTTCGGTATTTAAGGCTATCTAAATTACCCATCGAACTGCTCCAAAGCAAATTTGACCACACAAAGATATAACTTTCTCTAAACATTTTTAACTCACATCACAATTTGAATATTTAGTACATATTTCGTCAAGATTTGTTTCGCCTACACCTCAATTAATTCAGCAATACATACTACTTTCACTAGTATAAAAATATGGTAATTATATTAATTAATTATGACTAAGACAAACAAAAAGAATTTACCTCGTGTCATAGGCAACGTATGAACTAATCACATCTGAACTGCATGAGGGTATGCGCATGAGAACTAGATCTTCTATTGAATTAATATTTGTTCCTAATTAACATTTATTTATATTAATTTTAAGCGATATTAGTCTATCATACACAATATAGTTTTTAAAAATATATATTATTTAAAAATATATTGGTAGTTTTGGCAAAGCAATATATAATTATAAATCGACACTCCTTGTAAAAAGGTGTTAACACATATTAGATCTACTGTGATATCAAATCATGATTTTCAAGATGGTCATTCCGCCTTGTCAACCTCTTGTGTTTCTCAGATGTTATAAACTAGCAAATACGTTACATTAAAAAGACAAAAGGGTAATAAGAATAATGTTCTTTCACTTATTTTTTATTGATTTTACCAACAAGAGAAAGTTCTTCCCTTGTCGATCAAATTTACTTTACCTTAGGAGGACTCTAGTCCCTTTTATCTTTTTAATTTTTTTTAATTAATCCAATTTTAATTATGTTTATAATTGCTTAGCTAAAAGAAATACTAAACCTTGGATTATAACATAGATTATACACGTATACAACAGAGAATAAAATGTATTTCCCCTTTGTATATAGTTGAAACAGGGCTCTTCTATTGCATGACAGATCGCGACTGAAATGTAATGGATTGAAGATTGATCCCGGGTTCCATTGATCCAAGGTACGAGGTTAGAACATAAGTCTTCAAGATCATCGAGTCTGTAACTCCGAAATCGACCCCGATTTCGAATGAGCTCGAGGAAATATTGTCAGATCAAATAACGGAAGGCCGATATATCCGTAATTGATCGAATATCACGGCAGGAATCTTGACACGTATCAATGAGAAGCCGACTAATTAGCAAATCATGGAATTTTCTACCTTTATAATTTGTAAAACACATAGTACCACGCATCCCAAAGACATATACTGTTATTTCCTCTCTAAAAATTCCTATTCAACTATTTACTTATCCAAGTGCATTTTGTTCAAGGGCACTTTCACTTCCTAAGGTTGTTATTACTTGATTCATGTGATTTGAATTCACTTTATTATATTTTATTTCAATTATAATATAATTTATGTTTTTGTGTCAATTAATTTACGTATTTTAAAATTACTTATAATTCAATTGTTGTCTGATTTTGAGGGTAAACACCCTTACATTGCAGGTACATGGATCATCTCTGTGTCAAACAGGCCTAACTTGTTTGTAAAATGATTCAAATAGTAGTTACCAGTTGCAATTCACTAATCATAAGAATTCATTGATTATTTATTATACCCTTACTCGACATGTTTCTTAAGTACTCCTATGTTACTTAAGCAACGTTATACTACTTTTTTCTTTATTTGACTAATTAGGGTGGTTGACAAGCCAATTATAAAGAACAAAAATAGAAACTACTTTATTCACTATCTATGTATTTCTTCAAATTAAATATGTATTAAAAAAACGCACGATCTTTAGTTAAACGGATGGTCTATTAGACAAGTGTAACAACCTAATTGCCTAAACATTTCTTGCCACGCTTAACAAACTTGATTTATAGTCAAACCTCTCTAACAAAGTATGTTTATTTCGGATATTTTTTTATATTGTAGCAAAATATTATTATAGAGAATATATATTATAATTTAATATAAAGATTGTACTTAATTTTTATAATAAAATATTATTATATAAGGGTGCTGTTATAGAGAAATTTAACTATATAAGTAATTTGCAGCAATCAGCGATTTCAGTATCCATCTTCTTCCTTTGAACAAATACACGAACATGTAAAAAAGCAAAAGTAGAAATGAGTATCACCGTCATTCACACCTCTGTGTGTATTTAGGGTGTGTTTCGTATAAAAGAAAATGTTTTTTGTGAAAAATAATTTTTTAAGAAAATATTTTTTTGGAAAAAAAGTAGTAATTTATTTATTTTTTGGTGTTTGGTATGCAAATTAAAGAAAATATCTTCTCGAGAGTATTCATAAATAATTTAGATATAATAAACATGAAGCCATAAACTTTCAAACCAACAACCTTTCGGACCCATAAATTTCATAAACTTTCGAATCGCTAAACTTTCAAAACTGCGAATTTCAAACCCGTAAACTTTATAATTTCTAAACCCGTAAAGTATAATTTTTAAAACCGTAAACTTTCAAATACATAAACCTCCTAAATTATAATTTTGGAACTTTTCAAATTTTGAGCCTTTAAATCGATAAATAGTAAAATGAGGGAAGCGGGGTGGGGCTTGGGAGGGGGCAATAAAAAACACAAAAATTTAAATTACAAAAAAAAGGATTTTTTTTTGTGCCAGGGTTGGGAGGTTGGGGGATGGGGAGTTGGGGTGGGTGGTGCAGAAAAATGAAAAAACAAAAACTACAAAAAAAAAATTAAGGTAAAAAAAGTATTTGGGGGGGAGGGGGAGGGGATGTGTGGTGGAGGGATAGTAGGGTGAGTGGTAATGGAATAACTGCAATTTTTTTTTAAAAAAAACTTTTTCTGGAGAGGGGGTTGGGTGGGTTGGTGAGGGTGGGGAAGGTTAAGAAGGAACTTTGGAAAATGATAGCGCTTCTCTTGATAAGGAAAATATTTTCCTCCTATTGGAAGAAAATGAATAATAAGAAAAATATTTTTCAAACCATTTAAACCAACCAAACATGAAAAATTGAAAAATATTTTTTGAAAAGTATTTTTTTTCGTACCAAACACACCCTTAAAGGAAAAAATGATATGAATGAGAGATAAAATGTATTAATCAGAAAAAGAAAAAGAAAAAAAGAAAAAGGGAGAAAGTTAAGCTTAATTGATGACTATGCAAAATTTGAAGTATTGTGTTATTATGCGATATTAGGATTAAAGTCAATGTGAATGGCTGCTCTTGGGAATTACTATAGCTTTTCGTTTTTCACCAAACAGCGATATAATGAAGAAAGATTTCTCTTCGCTTGCATTAATAGGACGGTATATAAATTGCTATTAGGATATCGAAATTAACTTTAACCTATATTCCAATAAATCATCTTATTGTTATAGTACAGCGTTGCCGTTCAATTTTGGTGGACATTACGTACATCATATAGGTCAAAAAAGTTGTAGCCCTAACTAATATTGTACTTGCATATTTACATATCAACAAAGGACTTATGATTTTGTGAATAAGTAGACTATCAGTTTAATTAATTAATCTTATTTAGGTATTTGCATTTTGCAGCATTTAATCTTTTAGTCATAACATTCTGGGAGAGTTCCTTTCGACTCTTCATAGACTCCTAGTGATGGATATCGGTCTCTGGGTAAAGAGGAAGAGGAGGGGTGCTCGGAGACAACCGCGGATTATATGGGATGTTTCGGCGAAGGAGAAAGCACAGGAGTTGGAGAGGAGGTTAGCCGAAGGCGGAGCTTGGAGAAGTTCTGGGGAAGCGGACGTTATGTGGTCAGAGACGGCGAACTTGGTTAGGGAGGTAGCACGGGATGTGCTCGGGGAAGCCACGGGCTATTCAGGCATACATCAGGGTGACTGGTGGTGGAACAATGTAGTCGAAGTAAAAGTAGAGGTGAAGAAGGCGGCATTTGCTAAGTTGGCAGGGAGCACAAGCGAGGAAGAACGGAGAGCGAACAGGGAGATCTACAAGGTGTTCGAGGAAAGAAGCAAAACTAGCAGTTACGGAAGCTAAAAACGCGGCGTTTGGTCGCATGTACGAGGAATTAAGAGAGAGAGGCGGGGACAGGAAGTTATTCCCGTTAGCTAAAGCAAGGGAAAGGAAGGCGTGTGATCTTGACCAAGTTAGGTGCATCAATGGCGAGATGGTAGAGTTCTGATGGGGGAGTCTCAAGTCAAGCAAATGTGGCGGATTAGGGCGGATGAGGTCATGGGGGATTTGAGTCGGATGAGTAGGGGTCGAGCGACCGGGCCTGACGAGATCCCGGTGGAGTTTTGAAAATGCATGGGTAAGTTAGGAGTGGAGCGGCTCTCCAGGTTGTTCAATGCGGTCTTCAGGACCAAAAGGATGCCAGAGGACTGGACGTGGAATACAGTGGTGCCCTTGTACAAGAACAAAAGGGACATCCAGTGGTGCAACAACTATAGGGGTATCAAATTAATAAGTCACACCATGAAGGTTTGGGAGCGGGTGATCGAGACGAGGGTGAGGGAGATGACATTTATATCTGTGAACCAGTTCGGTTCATGTCGGGTCGCTCCACTACAGAAGCTATCCACCTTGTCAGGAGGCTGGTGGAGCAGTTCAGGGATAAGAAGAAGGACCTGCACATGGTGCTTATCGACTTGGAGAAGGCGTATGAAAAGGTCCCAAGGGAGGTGCTATGGAAGTGCTTGGAGGCGAAGAGTGTGCCGGAAGCCTACATCAGATTAATCAAGGACATGTACGATGAAGCTAAGACTAGGGTTAGGACGGTGGGTGGCGACTCAGACCATTTTACATTGGTTATGGGGCTCCATCAAGGATCGGCGCTTAGTCCTCTCTTGTTTGCCTTGGTGATGGATGCTCTAACCCGACATATTCAAGGGGATGTACCTTGGTGTACGCTATTTGCTGATGACATAGTCTTGATAGACGAGATGAGGGTCAGTGTTATTGAGAGGTTAGAGGTATGGAGATAGACTCTCGAGTTTAAGGGTTTCAAAATAATTAGATCTAACACAGAATACCTGGAGTGCAAGTTTAGCGCCGAGCCGAGCGAAGTAGGCAGGGACGTGATGATTGGATCTCAGGTCATCACCAAGAGGAACAATATCAGATATCTTGGGTCGGTGATTCAGGGGGACGGAGAGATGACGGGGACGTCACTTATCGTATAGGAGCGGGGTGGTCAAAGTGGAGGCTTGCATCAGGAGTCCTTTGTGACAAGAAAGTTCCACAGAAACTCAAGGGAAAATTTTATAGAGCTGTGGTTAGACCTGCCATGTTGTATGGGGCGGAGTGTTGGCTAGTGAAGAACTCTCATGTTCAGAGAGTGAAGGTTGCGGAGATAAGGATGCTCAGGTGGATGTGCGGGCTCACCAGGTTAGATAAGATTAAGAATGAAGTTATTCAAGAGAATGTGGGGGTGACCCCGGTAGATGAGAAGATGCGAGAAGCGAGGCTGAGGTGGTTCGGGCATGTGCGAAGGAGAAGTCCTGATGCCCCGGTGAATAGTTGTGAGCGGCTGGCGATGGTCGGCGTACGGCGAGGCAGAGGGAGGCTTAAGAGGCATTGGGGAGAGGTGATTAGGCATGACATGGCTAGAATGCGGGTTTCTGAGGACATGGCCCTTGATAGGTAAGTCTGGAGGTCTGATATCAGGGTTGTAGGATAGGGACTCCTAGAGGTTTTCGTACTCCTCACCCAACGGTGAGGCTTGGCAGGGCTATCCATAGATAATTTGTGTATTGGATTGTGTCTTCCTTATGGTAGTTATTTATGGTAGTTATTGTGTGATATTATTGCATGCTATTTTATTTATGGTTCTTATGTTTAGATAATTATTTACGCTATTTCTGTTGGAGTTACTAATGCTCTTTTGTCTTTGTTTTTGTTTTTCCTTTCCTTCACTGAGTCGAGGGTCGATTGGAAACAGCCTCTCTGCCTTTTCAGGTAGGGATAAGGTCCGTCTACATATTATCCTCTCCAAATCCCACTTTATAAGACTATACTGGATAGTTATTGTTATTGTTTCTCTAATATTATCAATAGGATTTCAATGCTTCAGTCAAAGCCCAACTAATTTGTAGATAAGGACACGAACCACATACCAATAACTAGTGCTCTATTCACCAACCTTACAAATACCGAACTATTCATGTTTTTAAACAAATGCATGTAAGTTTATTTCTCATGGACTAATGAAAAATATTAGTTAAACATCTTCCCCTCTCGAATATTGGTTTTATCGAGTATGTTGTTTTTCAGACATTTAAATGTTTTTATCTTACTATCTTATTGTTATTGTTCTTTTTTTGTGCTTCTCCACTATTACATTTTTGTTCCATAACTATTTCAATTTTATTTTATTTTTTGACTTAAGGGTCTATTGAAATAATATTTTATCTTTACAAGATATGAACAAAGTCTACAAACACACTTAAAATTATTTGTAGTAAATTTTACTTGTGAGATTACATTTAGTATGTGATTATTATTATTGAGATATTTAAAAGTTTAGATGATCTAAAAGAATATACATGAATGCGTGGATAATGAATTGTTAGTGCATTCCCGCAATTTGAGCATGTTAATTAATAAGAATATTACAAAGAAATATCTAGAATTTGTAAGAGATATCAGTGCCCAATGGGGCCATAAACGTTATTTTGAAGAGAAGAAATAGGAATCAAATGGAACTCAAAGAAGAAAATCGTTTCTTTTGAATTGGTTTTTGTTCTTCATCATTTGCTTGTTATTAATGTAGCAACACGTAGCATGTTGCTTTTACAAAGACTTCTGTCATTTAGCTACACGTAACTAAAATATTTTTTAAATATATTATTTAATTATTAATTAATAATTTCAGATAATTAAATTTTATCGCGATTAACGTATCATATTTTGTGTTTTTTTTACCGCTTATTTGGACGGTTGTTATTTATTGTATTGTATTGCATTATTATTTTAAATTTAATATTTATTTTTATCATTGCTTAAATTTTATTGTATCGTATTATTAAATTCATAGTTACGTAATGATGAAAAGTGTCACTTTATGAAATGATGGATTTGAGGGGATAGCGTTATTTTCTTGCTTTTTTCTCTCAACTTGTCCTTATTATCAAATAATTATATTTTATCATTTATCTTTTTTATATAATAATTTTACTTTGTATCTTATATTTTGAGTAATATTATAAGTTCATTCTTTATATTATTAGTATGTGATATTATAAAACGAAAATAAACGATATAAATTACTCAAATATTATATTTATTAAATAATATATTAAAATATAATACAATATAATCCGATATATCATAAAATTACATGTAACAACATTCCAAACAAGCTGTTAGTGTTCTTTGGATAGACCACTTTGGTATTGGTACGAATAGTGCGCCGGATTATCTTGACTTACATCTGCATCCTTTTATTATCCAAATCCAGATGAGTCTAACAATTGTTTTTTTAAAAGTACTTTTTACCTATCCTTTTCCTCGCCGTTGATATTTTGTTATCATATAATATGATGGTGTTTCCCTCTGCTTTTTGTACCATTCCTAACTTTATTGAGAGAGCGAATACTAAAAAAGAAATTTTTATAAATCATTATTGTTTAGTAGTTATTAGTTAATTATAGTTATAATTTATTATATTATTTTTATGGTTATACTTTTAGGTATTTTAGAATGTATTTGATATATTTAAATTACTATATTTATAAATACAATATTATTTTTTAGCGTGAAACATGAGATTACAACTAGATAATTATTATATTCGATTATATAATAGAGGATTACAGCTAGATAGATTATTGTATTCGACTGTATTTACAATATATATTTGTGATATAGTAAGGTAAATAGCGCGATTCATGGTCTATTCAGTTGTTTTTAAACGGAAAGTTAATCAATTAACATAATAGACTCCTCACATAACTCAAACTCAATTATAACACAAAAATTTTATATTTTCAGTTATAAAAAAGATTCTTAATCGAAAAACATCCCAAAAACATACGATCTTCAGAGAAATTATATAATTATTTGAATACAGTTAAATGCATAAAAGAATATATTGAATACGTGAAGTATAGCAGGTCATCTATAGTGCAAAAATATGTGAATACATACTACATATACATTTGAATACACTAGTTTTATGGTATGCGGGTTGCGCGTGTACTCCCATTTACAGCTTGTTTGGATGGTTGTTACCTATTGTATTGTATCGTCTTGTTAGTTTAAATGCAATATTTAATTTGATTGTTACTTAAATTTTATCGTATCATATCGTTAAATTTATCGTTACATAACGATGAAAAATGTCAGTTTATGTAACGACCGATTTGGTATGGTTGCATCGATACCTTTTTTTTTCTCTTATCTCGCCTTTCATTATTAATAAACAATCATATTTATCATTTTCCCTATCTTCTTATATAATAATTCTACATCTTATCATAATTTTTTTTATAATATTGCAAGTTTATTCTTTATATTGTTAGTGTGTGATATCATGCAATGATGACAAACGATACAGTCTATCCAAATATTGTATTTCATCAAACGATACAATACAATATATGGGAAAAGGGCTAAATATATCCCTTTACTTTCGAAAATGGTCTAAAAATACCCCTATTTTAGGTGGAGTACCCCGTGTGAGTACCAGATTAAAACGATCCATTTTTTACCCGACCCATTTTTAAAAAACCCACGGCCGGACCCCATATTTTCAATTTTTTTCAGTTTATTTTTAAAGTTCAGTTTTTAAAAAATGAAAATATATTTTTCAGTTTTTAAAAATTTGTTTTTCCAGTTTATATAAAAAACTTTAAAAAATTGGAAAAAAATATTTTGTTGAATTTTTTTTTTTCAGCTTTTAAAAAACAAAAATATAACTTTTTTTTGGTAACTAAGCAATTTTATTGCCAAGTAATATTTTACAAGCAACTTCTTTCTATAGCTTGTTCTGGACATAAGCCCCAAGCTCAGCTATTTCTTCTATATCTCTTTCCCTTCTAATCTTTCTATATAATCAATGAACAATTGGATAATAATCCAATTCTAGTAATCTTCCCTTGAGTCATTGCTTCACATTGCCTTTACAGTGTAGGTCCTGTAATAGAAGTCTAGCAATTGTTTCTGCATTTCTTTGTGTTGCCTGAAAAACTTTTGCATTTCTCTCTTGCCGTATATAGTATATGCTCCCAGCTAGCATCATCTTGTATATTTTAGTATTTGCACTTCTTCCACAACAGTGTTGTTCATCCCATTTCAGTTCATGCTCCTATGTCATCGCCTGTCTATAGATCATCATCCATTCTAGCATAGCAGACCATATTTGCGTAGAAAATGAACATGTAAAGAAGAGGTGATCAGTAGTCTCTACTTTTGTGTTGCACAGTGGGCAAATATCATCTTCTACACAGCCCCATCTTCTCGGCCTATCTCTTGTTTGGAGTCTCCTGTGAGCAGCCAGGAACATGATGAATATCCACTTAGGTAGCCCACTATTATTACAAATGAGTCTTCTCCATCGCACTTTGCTAAATTGTCCTCTTTGCTTCAGGTTGTCTTGATCGAGAATGTTTCCACTCTAAACATATCCTCCTCTGTATATCCAGCTTCTTCAAAGTATTTCTTGGCTTTAAAAATCTTTTGAATCACCCAAAATGCTTGTTTTGGATCATCTCCCCACCCTGGATTATATTTCTTATAGTACACATGGACCCATAGCACCCACATTTTGTCCTTCTTATTGCATAAATTCCACAATAGTTTGCATATGGCAGTTTATTCGACAAGCCTATGTTGATCAAATTCAAACCACCAGCTGTTTTAGGACAACATAATATATCCCAGGCTATGGGTGCTTTCCTTGTAGCCGCAATACTTCCTGTCCATAAGAATCTTCTACACATACTTTCAATCTAATGGATTAGTTTCTTAGGTAATAAGAATATCTGAGACCAATACACATGGACAGAGAGTAACACACTTCTAATAAGTTGGACTATTCCTGCATATGATAGGAACTTAGTAGTCCAAGACTGAATTCTTCCTATCATTTTCTCCATAAGTGGTTGTGATTGCTGAACTGACATCATTTTAGTACTCAAAGGTACCCCCAGGTATCTCACTGGAAGTAGCCTCTTAGAGAACCCCAATAGTTGCAGTTCCTGTTGAATATTATCTCTGACTCCTCCAAAATAGATTGAGCTTTTTTTCAGTGTTGGCCACTAATCCTAATACCAGTGAGAACTCTTAAAAATATTAGTACAATAGATTTACTGATATATATCACCTCGACAAAATAATAGCGAATCATCAGCAAAGCCGAGTTGAATTATGCTCAATTTGGAACACTTAGGGTGGAAGTTGAAGTCTGGGTTCCTTTTTAGTGTCTTAAGCACTCTTGTAAAATACTCCATAGCCAATACAAATAAGTAAGGAGACAAAGGACCGTCTTGTCTCAACCCTTTTTTATCTTTGAAAGGTACTGAGTGCTGCCCATTTTTAATGATGGAATATGAAACAGTCTTCACACATCTCATAATCCAATTCACAAACTTCCCTGGCATTTGTATACTCCTCAATACTTGCTCCATGTAATTCCATTCAATAGAGTCGTAGGCTTTCTTCATATCCACTTTCAGCATGCATCTAGGTGATATATCTTTTCTACCGTAACCTTTAATAAGTTCATGGCTCAGTATGATGTTATCATTAATCAATCTTTCCGGGACAAATGCATATTGGCTTTTATCTACTATATCATCCATTACCTCTTGTAATCTATTAGTTAACACCCTTCGAAATGATTTATAGACGAGAGTGCAACAAGAGATTGGTCTGAAATCAGTAACTTTAGATGGATTTGGAACCTTGGTAACCAGGGTCACTGTTGTGCAATTGATAGGCCGGTGCAAGTTGTCTTTTGAGAAGAACTCCAGTACTGCTTCATTTATCTTATCCCCAACCATAGGACATGCTTTCTTGAAGAAGAGTGCATTGAATCCATCACATCCATGTGCTTTGCTATCATTGATTCCCATTAGAGCCCTGTGTATTTCTTCCTTAGATACTGTTGTTGTTAATTGCAACTGTTTTTGTCTGTTTACCAGTGGGCCTTCTCTCATGATCACTGGATTAATAAGGGGAAGTCTTTCAGCTGATGATCACAATAGTTGTTTATAGAACCCAATTACTTCCTTTTTAATCTCCTGGCTTGTCTGTATTACTTCCCCGTTGCTTTTTGTTAAGCTCTTAATATTGTTTTGGGAATATCTACTCTTCATGTTTGCACAGAAGTAGGCAGTGTTATCATCTCCCAGCTGAAACGATTTTACTCTCGATTTTTGTTTCATGATACTTTCCTCTACCCTCAACCATTTCTCCACCTGCATCTTTAATTCCTTTTCTGCTGTCACCATATTCTCAGGCTGCCAAGGACTTCTTATCTGTTCCTGCATTTGACACAGTTGTTTCCTACAATCTGCAATCTTATCTCCTACAGCATTGTGTTCTTTGGCATTTAACTCTTTAATTTCATAGCTTGTTTCACGCTTTTCAGTTTGTTCCATACATGTTTCATTATATTGTCTTGATTATTCTCTTTCCATGCTTCTTTGACTATCTTTCAAAAATCTTTATGTTCAGCTAGGTGGTTCAAGAACCTGAATGGCTTGGAGACTATCTCTTCCTTTTCTTCAAGTGTAATACTCAAAGGTGAATGGTCAGAACATTTTGAATCCATTACCCATACCTTCAGATACGGCATTTTCAGCATCCACTCTGCATTAATCAGTGTTCCATCAATTCGGCTATGTGTGTGCCCATTTGTCCATGTAAAATTTCTTCCTTTAGTTCTCATTTAAAAAAAAAAATGATTTTTTTAGTTTTTACAATATTTTTTCAGTTTTTACAATATTTTTTTCAGTTTTTACAAACAAAAAAGAAATTAATTATTACAAAAAAATGCTTTAAAAAAACTGAAAAAATGAGAAAAAATATTTTTTTCTAAAATTGAAAAACAATAAAAGAACACTTTCCTACTGGTGCATTAATTTTTAAAAATAAAAATATTTTACAATATTTTTTTAAGTTTTATAAAAAGGAAATTCTTTAAAAATTTGAAAAATGAAAATAGGGGCGAGTTGTGGGGTATTTTTTTAAATGGGTCGGGTAAAAAAAAATGAGTTGTTTTAAGCTGGTGTTGCCATGTGGCGCTCAATGCAACATAGAGATATTTTTTTATCTAAAGTATGACAATATGGGTATAGATAACCCAATAGTATAACAAAGGGTATTTTTAGATTATTTTCAAAAATAAAGAGGTATATTTAGCCCTTTGTCGTACAATATAATACAATACGATATGCCTATTACAATCATCCAAATAAGCTATTAATGAGTATAAAATTTTAAAAGAGTTGTATAAATTTATATTAAAAATTTTGTTCGTGTTATTATTTAAATATAATGATTACTGATCTTAATATTTGACTTCTATTTTCAATTTGTACATCCTCCGTGACATATATAGCTAGAATATTTATGTATGTTTTCTTATTTAGTTATCATAAGTATTCACTATCTTTTAATGATTATTCGGTCGTTCATTGGTTTATATGTGTAAGGTAATTTGCATAAAAGTTGAGAAAGTGAGGTCGTTGTTCAATTTTATGTGTTTATTCTACGTTTGTGTTTAATTGAAATGGTGAAATCTCATTTTTAAGTTTCTAATATTAGGATTTTGTACATAGTGTAAATAAGGAAGGATTTGGTAAATTAAACTTAGTAGATTTTAAACACTTAAAAATTTTAAAAATAATTAAAAGACCATTTTATCTAGTGTGAACTCTATTTTTAAAGAACAAAAAAGACGAATGACATTTTACTAAAAGCTTTCGTGCTTTTAGTATAATATAAATAAATAAATAAATAAATAAATACAAATATTCTATAATCACCACTCAAGCCGAACACTAATAAAAATTTATTTTCTAGAATTATTTTGTGAAAAAGACTAACTTTTCGAAGGTGTGCGCTCGAAATGTTCTTTTATCTACAGAAAAGATGAAAACGTATTATTTTTCTCTCCTTGTGAATCCTGAAAAAGAAAGCTAAACTAATTGAATTTTAAAGAGCTAAATATTAAAACTCCTTTTACACTTCAAATAAGGAAAAGTAGTTCAAATAAAGAAAGGTTTGATACATAAAGTTTAATTGATTTCAAACCACTAAATATTAAAAATAATAATCAAATGACTATTTCTAGATATTAGGAAATCAATTAAATGATTAGTTTTGAAATTGGAAAACTAACTAAATGACTATTTTGTTCAGTGTGACTTCTTATTTTATAGGATAAAAAAGGCGAACGGCATTTTGTTATTTGTGCTTCTAATATAGTATAAATATAAATTGATATATACATCTGAATATAAAAATTATATTAATTAATAAATATATGAATATATTTGTGGAATATAGCGAGACAGTGAATACGATGAAATACATTGAATATAACGGGATACATTGAAATACAATGAGAAAAAAAGACAATGAAATACATAGAATACAGCGAGATACATTGAAATACAATGAAAAAAGGGTAACATACTCTTCATGTTGCTTAGCCTCAAACTCCATCGTCTTTGTTCAAGAACAACCCTAATGCCATCTCGTCAAGAGGGCTGCGATCTGACTCGAACCTATTAAAATTTGGTGCAAAAAAAAAGTAATTCCTTATTTTTAATAGCAAATTATCTTCTTTTGTTAGTAATTGTGAATTTGATAGACGAAGAAAAGCAACAATAGAGGTGGGGAGAGGCAAGAGTTGTAGTGACCATGTCCAAATTTCATTGCAAAGCAACGACCATCAGAATAAGGTGGATCTTTCTCTCTAAGGCTTGATTTCGACATAGATACAGAGCCCCAGCCCATTGATAATGAAAATTTCACGAGACAATGGAGATGAATCAGTGCAGAATAATGGTTATATTCACGGAGAAAAACTGGCGAGAGAGAGAGTAAAGAGAAAAATAATACAATAAATATTTTATAGCTTTCGAATAATTGATAATAATAAATAGATATTCAGCTATAAAAATAAAAAAATAACTATAAAACATATATATTTTTTAAATAATAGTTTAAAATAAATAAAATATCGGCCTCCGCTATAAAAGATAAAAATCTCTCTCTTTAAAACCACGCCAACTGCTCCATAGAAAGGGAATGGGCTTTAATTGCTATAGTATAATTCAATTTTGTCACTTACTATACAACATTTTGTTCACTTTTCTTTAATTGGGTTTTAACCGGAAGTAAAATCTTTAGTACGAAAAAGGTAAAAAATAGACTACTAAAAATATGCTAAACTAATAATAATAATTTTCTTAAATCCAAAAATACATATAATAGAAGGTACCATAATTTAATCTCTAACGAATCAATATATAAAAATACTTTAAGGAGCACTTGCTTCTCGTCAATCGTCGTCGCGAAACTCATTAGGACTGATGAGTACAGTGTCGACTGACACGTATCTACTATCTTCAGCATTATAATATGTTCTATGTAATTCCTACCAACCCTCTTATATATAATCACTATCAACTAATCAGTTATTAGGTCCCAAAATATGCTCTTGGTGACGTAACTTAATTAATTGTTTTTTCTTAAATTTCTTTCGTCAAAGCAATACACATGTCATCCCAAAACAATAAGAAAACATTCTACCAATTTAAAATTTTTCGTTTTGGCCTTTTTCTAAAAATGATAGTCTGTAGTAGTATTAAAGATTTATAAATATTCCCATTTTGTTGTAGCCTCCAGATATGAAGGTGTGTAGACTAGTTGCGTCCAATGGTCTTCACTCATAGCTACAGGAATCATTTTGGTGATGATATTAAAGATTTATGTTGGATCAGTGGCTTATAATTATAGCAATTATAAGTAGATGGTGCTAATTGCTCCATATATATACCCAATTATTAAGCATTATACATAAGCTTCAACAAACACAATTATTAAACCACCACTATACTCCCTCCTAAATTAACAAAGGGAGCATTTGTTAGGGTCGGATATAGAATTTAACCTTAATTACTTTAATTTTTATGGTTTTTAGTACATTATTTTTATAAATTTTTACATATAAATACTACACGTCAAGTATTAGGTTCATATGAGCCAGGTATATATTCCAAAGCTGCATCCGCTTCTTTTTTTGGTGCCAGTTTCTATGGTTCTTCACTTTTTTATATTTTCCATTAGTTTATTTACAGAACAACATTGCATCAGCGGCAAGTGGAGAGACAATTGTACAAGTTGAAGTTCCATTAATTAATTATGTGCATAAAAGTAGTTTCAACCTAGCTAAGAGCAAGCTTGGATATCGATCTTAGTGTACATGTAGGTGGACACTAGGTGTAAATAACTAAAATAAAGGAAATTAAGACTTACTGCTACTACAAAATGCATCGAGTATCAAAAAGTTCTCAATTTGTTTTGTTGTTAACTTGCTATACCAACACTTCTACATCGAAACTTGAACAAACCAAAGTACAAAAGTGTAAAAAGCAGGAAAATTAGACATAAGATCTCACAGATACTTACCGTGTGCATCAAATTGAGGTTGAGTTCAATTTAGTAGCTTTAATTCAAATTTTATATTTGTCTTAATAAATTCATTGAATATATATAAATTATTAAGCGGATTAAAATTTTAAATTCATAAATTTTAAAATTTAACTCCGCGTTTAATTCAATCTGCCGTAAAGACATAAAAGGGTAAGAAAGATCTTGAATCAGATAAACAATCATACCATATTTTTTGGGGCGCAAGCAAGCATCAATTGCTTTAACGGCAAGGTATGCAAAACTTTTAATAATTTATAGATGTTATGAAATAATATAAGAACAAAAACAATAATACAAGAACAAGAACAATAGAGAGAAAAGTAGAGAGAGGAGTATTCTTATTGACACTTTGGGATGATTTACAATGGGGTAAGACCCCTCTATTTATAGGAAGAGAAAAAACTTAGCCTCAAAGTAAAACTCTTCTATAAGATAGGCATTCACTCTAATTAGAGTTCTATTTATAACACTCCGCCTTGAATGTCTATTCAATAATGTGCCTCGTTGAAACCTTAACTAAAACAAAACCCAATGGGAAAAATTAAAGAAAAGGAAAAAGAGTACACGTGTTTGAATATGCGCCTATTGGTTGCCTCGTTAAAAACCTTGCAAGGAAAACCCATTGGGACAAAACCTTGTAAGGGAAAAAGAGTGCAACGCGCATTAACTCCCCCTGAAAAGAGCATCAATTCATATCCTTGAGTCTTCGCATTCCGATCTTGTGAACCAGCTTCTTGAAGGTTGACGTTGGTAGAGATTTTGTGAACAAATCAGCCATATTATCGCTTGAACGAATCTGTTGCACATTGATATCACCATTCTTTTGAAGATCATGTGTGAAAAATAACTTTGGTGAAATATGCTTTGTTCTATCTCCTTTTATGAATCCTCCCTTCAATTGAGCTATACATGCTGCATTGTCTTCATACAAAGTCGTGGGTAGTTTGTTACACTTCAAACCACATTTTTCTTGAATATGATGTATTATAGACCTCAACCATACACACTCCCGACTTGCTTCATGAATAGCGATTATCTCGGCATGATTAGATGAAGTAGCCACAATTGATTGCTTAGTCGATCGCCAAGATATGGCGGTGCCTCCACAGGTAAACACATAACCCGTTTGAGATCGAGCCTTGTGTGGGTTGGATAAATATCCAGCATCAGCATAACCAACAAGATCTGGACAGTAATTATTGCTATAAAATAAGCCCATATCGGTAGTCCCTTTTAGGTACCGCAATATATGTTTGATCCCATTCCAATGTCTCCTTGTGGGAGCCGAGCTATACCTTGCTAAGACATTAACTGAAAGGTTATGTCAGGCATTGTAGTATTCGCAAGATACATTAGTGCGCCAATTGCACTAAGATATGGTACTTCAGGACCAAGTATTCCTTTCTTGCGGTCGGAATGGATCTTTATTCACATCAAGTGATCGAACAACCATCGGAGTACTTAAAGGATATGCTCCATTCATGTAAAACCGTTTCAATACCTTTTCTATATAGGTAGATTGATGAACAAAAATTCCGTTTGCCAAATATTCAATTTGCAAACCAAGACATAATTTTGTCTTTCCGAGATCTTTCATCTCGAATTCATTCTTTAGATAATCAATTGCCTTTTGGAGTTCTATGGGGGTTCCAATAAGGTTTATGTCATCGACATATACGGCAAGTACAACAAATTCCGATGTTGTTTTCTTTATAAAAACACATGGGCAAATGGCATCATTTATATAGCCTTCTTTTAATAAATACTCACTAAGACGATTATACCACATTCGTCCTGATTGCTTTAGGCCATACAAGGATCTTTGCAATTTGATTGAAAACATTTTCCGGGACTTTGAATTATGAGCGTTTGGCATTTTGAGTCCATCGGAAATTTTCATGTATATCTCATTATCCAGTGAGCCATAAAGATAGGCAGTAACCACATCCATTAAATGCATGTCAAGCTTTTCAAGGACAGCAAAACTAATGAGATAACGAAATGTTATGGCATCCATTACAGGCGAATATGTCTCTTCATAATCGACACCAGGCCTTTGAGAAAATCCTTGTGCAACAAGGTGTGCCTTATATCTTTGTACCTCGTTTTTCTCATTTCTCTTGCGTACAAAGACCCATTCATAGCCAACAGGCTTAACACCATTAGGTGTTTCAACTATAGGGCCAAAAACTTCACGTTTTGCCAGTGAATTCAATTCTGATTGGATTGCTTCTTGCCATTTTGGCCAATCATGTCTTTTTCGACATTCTCCAACAGATTGAGGTTCAAGATCATCACTTTCTTGCATAATGCTAGATGCGACATTAAAAGCAAAGACATAATCCACCACTATATCCACTCGATTAAAATTTGCCTCAATATCGATTGGATTTATTGATAGTTCCTTATTTTCTTGAGTCTCGGGCTCAATGGATTCTTCATGAATCTCAGAATTTATTAAATCATGAATTTCCTCATGAGATTCTTTCGTAGTGTCATTTTGATCGTTTGTTTTCCTCTTTCTAGGATTTCGATCTTTGGAACCTAATGGCCTGCCACGCTTCAGGCGTGCATTCGACTCATTGGATATGACACTAGATGATTGTCCAACAGGGACATCAATACGGATTGGAACATTCTCTGCGGGGATGTGGGATTTTGTTATCCTTTTCAAGTCCGTAAATGCGTCAGGCATTTGATTTGCTATTCTTTGCAAATGGATAATCTTTTGCACCTCTTTTTCACAAATAGAGGTATGTGGATCAAGATGAGATAATGATGCATTTTTCCACAAAATTTCCCGTTTGGTTTCACCAACTTCTCCCCCTAATTTTGGGAAAAGTGTCTCATCAAATTGACAGCCTGCAAATCGTGCAGTGAACAAATCCCCTGTCAATGTTTCGAGGTAGCGAATAATGGAGGGCGATTCAAACCCAACATATATTCCTAACCTTCTTTGCGGACCCATTTTGGTGTGGTATGGCGGTGCTATAGGCACATATACTGCGCATCCAAAGATTCTTAAATGGGATATATTGGGTTCATGACCCAAAACCAATTGCAACGGGGAATATTTGTGATAATTCGTCGGTCTGAGACGAATTAGCATTGCTGCATGCAAAATGGCGTGACCCCATACCGAAGTGGGCAGCCTCGTTTTCATGAGTAATGGTCTTGCAATCAACTGCAGGCGTTTAATTAAAGATTCTGCAAGACCGTTTTGAGTGTGAACATGAGCTACAGAATGTTCCACTTTTATCCCAATTGATAAGCAATAATCATTAAATGCTTGGGATGAAAACTCAGCAGCATTATCCAGTCTAATAGACTTGATTGGATTATCAGGAAATTGTGCTCGTAGTCGAATTATTTGTGCCATTAGCTTTGCAAACGCAAGGTTGCGTGATGACAACAGGCACACATGAGACCATCTACAGGATGCGTCTATTAAGACCATAAAATATCTAAAGGACCCACTAGGTGGGTGAATAGGTCCACAAATGTCCCCTTGTATACGTTCCAAAAACGTAGGTGACTCAGTCCCAACCTTTGTTGGTGATGGTCTAATAATTAACTTGCCTTGATAACAAGAAGTGCAAGAAAATTCATTATTTAAAAGAATCTTGAAATTCTTTAACGGATGCCCATATGAGCTTTCTATAATCCGTCTCATCATGATTGATCCAGGGTGTCCCAATCGATCATGCCAAAGTACAAAAGTATTGGAATCAGTAACCTTTTGGTTTACTGTTGAATGTGTCTCAATTGCACTAATTTTTGTCCAATACAGGCCACAAGATAAAGACGGAAATTTCTCAATAACCCTCTTTTGGCCAGAGACATTCTTTGTAATGATGAAATATTCAAGATTATTCTCATCTATTGTCTCAATATGATAGCCATTCCGGCGTATATCTTTAAAACTCAACAAGTTTCTCTTAGACTTGGAGGAGAACATTGCATTCTCTATGATAAACATTGTTCCTCTAGGCAGAGTTATAGTTGCTCTTCCAGAGTCTTCAATCAATTTACTACTACCAGAGATTATAGTAACATCTGCCTTACACATACTTAGTTGAGAGAAATATTTCTTTTCTTTGAGTATCGTATGTGTAGTACATGAATCAACTAAACAAATATTTTTACAGTTGGACGTTGATCCAAGCTTGCTTTGTGAGATATCCATATTTGCTTTCCCATGGTTTGACATACAAAAGAAATACACGAACATGAGAATAAACAAATTCAATACGTTTGTTTCACATTTAAACAATATTTTCAAAATCTGCTGAGGTTAGTCGATTAACTTAGTTGATAGTCGACTATCTTGGGAAGCAGTCATTAGGTTAGTCGACTATCTAAATCAGATAGTCGACTATCTTGCCTTGCGGAAAAATCCAGTTTTAATGCGAAATATTAGTTAGTCGACTAACTAAGTGGATAGTCGACTAACTTAGTAAACAGTCATCAGGTTAGTCGACTATCTAAATCAGATAGTCGACTAACTTAGCTTGCGGAAAAATCCAGTTTTAATGCGAAATATTAGATAATCGACTAACTGTTAGGTTAGTCGATTAACTCTACTGGAAAATAAAAATATCTTTGAAATTTAAGCATGTTGAAACATTCTAAAGAACTAATACTAACATTATATCATAAACTAACTAATACGAGCTGATACTAATGACTATTAGTTTATTCACTAACTAATACAAATAAGTAAAATAAAATCAAACAATTCCATCTTCCTTCATCACAGATCCATCACCGATCAAGTGGTCTATTTTCCCCTCGGGTTGCTCAAAGAAGTCTGCCACATCCAGGTGGGTGATGTCAAAATTATCGTCAGAGACAAAATTTGTTTCAGGGCCTTTATTCTTTAGAGATGCTTGATAAAGATCAACCATATGTCTTGGTACACGGCAAGCTTTTGACCAGTGCCCTTTTCCACCGCAACGATAACATATAGTTTCTAAACTATTTGCCTTTGGATCCTCATAATCCCGTTTCTGCTTTTGGTGGTTATATCTCTTTGCGGGGTGAGGGACATCAGGGAAATTTCTTCCTTGTCTACGTCCACGACCATGACTCCGATTACGACCACGACCATGATTAAGGCCATAGCCTTTTCCATGCTTGGCATAATGAGAATACACCTTATCTGCTTCAGGCAATGGTGTAGACCCAGTGGGTCGATATTCGTGATTTCTCATGATCAGGTCATTGTTTCGCTCAGCCACAAGGAGAAGAGAAATCAGTTCAGAGTACTTTTGAAACCTTTCTCTCTGTACTGTTGTTGCAGTACCATATTGGAGGCATGAAACGTTGTAAACGTTTTTTCAAGCATATCATAATCAGAGATATTATCTCCACATAGTTTCAACTTAGAAGTAATTCTGAACATTGCAGAATTATATTCAGAAACAGACTTAAAGTCTTGGAGCCTCAGATGAGCCCAATCATATCGTGCTTGTGGCAGAGTGACCAACTTCAGGTTGTCATATCTCTCCTTTAAGCCGTTCCACAGGATGAGTGGATCTTTGACTGTGAGATATTCAATTTTCAAACCTTCATCAAGGTGATGGCGCAAGAAAATCAAGGCCTTAGCACAGTCTTGGGTGGATGCTTTATCTCTGTCTTTAATGGCGTCTCCAAGACCCATAGCATCTAAGTGGATTTCAGCATCCAACACCCATGTCATATAGTTCTTGCCCGAAATTTCAAGGGCAACGAACTTTCTTTTCATAATATCAGACATAATTAAAACCAAATTCGGAAAAAGGGAAATACCTTAATTTACTCAAGAAGATTCTTGAGACGGTAGAGTCTCGTGCTGATAACGTGTTATGAAATAATATAAGAATAAGTGTTGGACAATACGCTTTACGCTAGAGGGGGGGGGGTGAATAGCGTTTTAAAATTATTAAGCGTTTTAGTGCGGAATTTAAAAACTTTGCAGAAATTAAAACAAGTGCAGTAGAATAAACTTACACAATGATGTATCCTGGTTGGCCACAAACGTGGTTAGTCCAGTCCCCGAGAGACTCTCTCGAGATTTCCACTAAACTTGTCAAGCTTACGGGTGCTTAACAAACCGTTACAGCTGAGGACACAAGCCTCACCTAGGTGCTCGGGGATCACAATCCCAAAGACTTCAATTGCTCGGGGATACCAATCCCAAAGACTTCAATTGCTCGGGGATAACAATCCCAAAGACTTCAACTGCTCGGGGATAACAATCCCAAAGACTTCAACTGCTCGGGGATAACAATCCCAAAGACTTCAACTGCTCGGGGATAACAATCCCAAAGACTTCAACCGAGGAATCACAAGTTCCTCAACAAACGAGAATCGCAATTCTCTTACAAACACAAAACACACTCACTTTACAAAGCACTCCTTAATGAGTAGATATGAGTAGAAATAGTACGCTCAAGATCACAACAACTTAGCTCAATAGAATGGCTCTTCAAAAAGCTTTATGGATGAATGGAAAATGATGATCAATGTAAGAAAGCTTTTAGCAATGAAAATACTCAAAGTGTATATGTTGTTGTTGTGAAAACACTGAGTTGAAGCTGTATTTATAGGTGAGAAACTCAGTCTTACCGTTGTCTAATTGCCAATTAAGGATTGCTGAAATTACTCAGTGACAATCGATTGTCAAGACTAAACAATCGATTGTTTGCCTATCAGATCAAAAATTCAATCCTAGATTTTACGTCAACAATCGATTACTTCAAATCAATAATCGATTATTTATAACGTTAAGAAATCCTTTCCAATTTTTGGCATAAAACATCGATTGTCCGGAAATCAACAATCGATTATTTTAACAACGTTCAGAAAATCTTTTCCAGATTTTACGCAAAACATCGGTTGTTAAATATCAACAATCGATTACCTGACGGTAATTGAAAATATATGACAACGGTCAGCTTCAACAATCGATTATCAAATGGGATAATCGATTATTAATTAATTTCAAAACTCTCTGTCTCATATATAATCGATTATCAAAAGCCACAATCGATTATCATTTTATTTAAAATCACTGGGAGACATTTTTCTCATTCTAATCGATTACCATTAGTTCATAATCGATTTTTATGAGTTTTGAAAACTTTGCCTCAGTTAATAATCGATTATCATAAGTACACAATCGATTGTTATGCAGTTTGCAAAAACCTGATGTTAACTGACTTACTCACAATCGATTATCATTAATTCACAATCGATTGTCATGCAGTCTTGGCTTAGAGATACTCGATTATCATAAGAACATAATCGATTATCTTAGCCCAGATTTTTTAGGCATGTTTGGAAAACATTTTAACAAATGTAAATATGTATAGTTTAAAATCATTTGACACTTAATTTAAATATGCATGATTTTGGAAAAATAATTTTAGTAGAGAAGCCATGTTATGAGCCAAGTTGAGGAATCAAGATCACAATTAATATTGACTCAATTATAACATTTCTAAACTTTGTCTTGAGCTTCTTGTAATGCATCCATTTTGTGCTTGTCCTTGAGCATTGCTATATATCGCTTTTTGCTTTGTTTGACATTCATCAAAACCTACAAAAGAGCACACGTTTAGTATATTGCATTTGAAACGTGTTTCCAACAATTTCCCCCTTTTTGATAATGGCAAACATAAGCGGGATATATGCAATAATTATTTTGATGATCCAAGACAAGTGTAAAGTATGCAATTTGATGTTCCCCCTTAATTCATGTTCCCCCTCACTTTAAGCATAAATGAAGTTGAGAGTGATATAGCATACTTCTTGATATCCCGTTTCTTCCCCCTTTTGCCATTAGCAAAAATATATAAGGGAAGAATATGCAAAAAAAACATATGAAATAAACAAAAGTTTATTTATTGGAAAATAAAGATAACAAAAGTAATCGATTATTGATTCAGTAATCGATTGTTTGACGGCGATTTTCCTGTAGAATACTTGAGTATTTGCGTCATGCTTTTGTGATCCCCTTTTCTTTAGGGTGATACCTGCAAAACAATGTTAGACGCCTCCGACGCTCAAGTTAGAAATTATGTAAGAAATAAAATGCAATGCATGACTTAGATCAACGTGGAGTCAAGGATCCCGAGTTCACTACGAATTCGGAAGAAGGACTCTTTATCTAAGGGCTTTGTAAAGATGTCTGCCAATTGGCTTTTTGTTTCAACAAATTCAATTTCGACATCGCCTTTTAGAACGTGATCTCTAATAAAATGATGTCTAATTTCAATGTGTTTTGTTTGCGAGTGAAGAATGGGGTTCTTCGTCAAGCATATGGCACTAGTGTTGTCACATCTAAGAGGAATGTGATCAAGACGTAGGCCATAGTCCAAGAGTTGTTGTTTCATCCATAGGATTTGAGCGCAACAGCTCCCCGCGGCTACATATTCAGCCTCGGTTGTGGACAACGCAACACTAACTTGCTTCTTACTAAACCAAGAAACTAAAGCGCTACCGAGCAAGTGGCAAGTGCCGCTAGTGCTCTTGCGGTCCAATTTGCATCCAGCAAAATCGGAGTCGGAATAGCCAATAAGTTGGTATGAAGAACCTTTGGGGTACCATAGACCCATATTGGTAGTACCGACAAGATACCTTAGAATCCGCTTTACCGCAGTAAGGTGAGACTCTTTCGGACATGATTGATAACGGGCACAGCCGCACACGCTAAACATGATGTCCGGACGACTAGCAGTAAGATAAAGAAGAGAGCCAATCATACCTCGGTACTTTTTGATGTCGACTTCCTTACCTTTTTCATCTTTGTCGAGATGATCGGATGTGCTCATGGGAGTTGCCATTTCCTTTGCATTGTTCATATCAAAACGTTTAAGCAGTTCTTTGCAATATTTGCTTTGACAAATGAATGTACCTTCCTTCATTTGTTTTACTTGTAATCCCAAAAAGAATTGTAACTCACCCATCATGGACATCTCAAATTCGCTAGTCATTAAGTTTGAAAATTCCTTGCATAGAGCATTGTTAGTGGCACCAAAAATGATATCATCTACATATATTTGAACTAGCAAGATATCATTATTTTCATGCTTGACAAATAAAGTTGTGTCAACTTTTCCACGAATAAAATTATTTTCTAAAAGAAATTTACTCAACCTTTCATACCAAGCTCGAGGAGCTTGTTTTAAACCATAAAGGGCCTTTTTGAGTTTGAAAACATGATTAGGAAAATTAAAGTCTTCAAAACCGGGGGGTTGCTTTACATAAACTTCTTCTTGGATAAAACCATTTAAAAAGGCACTTTTCACATCCATTTGATATAAAATGAAATTCATAGAAGATGCAAAAGCAAGCAACAAACGGATGGCCTCTAATCTAGCTACCGGAGCATATGTCTCATCATAATCAATCCCTTCTTCTTGATTATAGCCTTGAGCTACAAGCCTAGCTTTGTTTCTAGTGATTATGCCATTTTCATCTAATTTATTTCGAAAAACCCATTTCGTACCAATTATGGTATGACCTTCGGGTCTTGGCACCAAATCCCAAACGTTGTTACGTTTGAATTGGTTAAGCTCCTCTTGCATTGCCAAGGTCCAAAATTCATCCCCAATTGCTTCAGAGATGGTTTTGGGTTCAATTTGAGAAACAAAAGCAGTAAGATCTAAGGTATTTCTAAGGGAGCTCCGGGTACTTACCTTCCCTCCAACGTCGCTTATTACCTGATCGAGAGGATGGTCTTTGACTGTCCTCCATTCTATTTGCTCTTTTGGTTCATTTTCCGGTTGAGGAGCTTCTTCAATTGGTTGTTCCACCGTTTTGTCAATTTCTTTCCTTGGTGGTTCTTCTTGAATTTTGTCCTTTAGACTTTCCAAAATGCCTGAAAGATCAAGACCACAATCCTTTCTCGCCAAGCGAGTATTATCTTCGGAAAATACAATATGAGGAGATTCCTCTACAACTTGGGTTCTTTTATTAAAAACCCTATAAGCTTTACTACGAGAAGAATAGCCAATGAAGATACCTTCATCCGACTTTGCATCAAATTTTCCTAGTTGGTCCTTTCCATTGTAATGCACAAAACATTTACAACCAAAAACACGTAAATGTGAAATGTTAGGTTTTCTACCTTTGTAGAGTTCATATGGGGTTTTTGAGAGTATCGGCCGAATTGCTACTCTATTTAAAACATAGCATGCTGTACTCACGGCGTCTGCCCAAAAGTATTTGGGAATCTTAGCTTCGTCGAGCATGGTTCTAGCCATCTCTTCGAGACTCCTATTTTTCCTTTCCACCACCCCGTTTTGTTGTGGTGTACGTGGAGCGGAAAAGGTATGCTCGATTCCGAGTTCATCACAAAAATCCGCAAAGAGATTGTGATCAAACTCTCCCCCATGATCACTTCTAATGGAAGTGACAGTTGATTCCTTTTCATTTTGAACTCTTTTAAGAAAAAGCTTGAAGCTAAGAAATGCATCACTTTTATGAGCAAGAAATAATGTCCATGTAAATCTAGAGAAATCATCAACAATTACAAAAGCATATCTATTTCTTCCTAGACTTTCGATACGGGATGGTCCGAATAAATCCATATGCAATAGTTGTAAAGGTCTAGAGGTTGAAACAACATTTTTGGATTTAAAAGATGCTCTTGTTTGCTTCCCCTTTTGACAAGAATCACAAATAGTATCACTTTCAAATTTTAAGTTGGGAAGACCAATCACTAGATTTTGAGAGATCAATTTATTTAAAAGATGCATGTTCATATGGGCTACTCTACGATGCCACAACCACACATTATCATCTTTGCTCAACAAACAATCAACATACTCGGATGAGGAGTTTTCAAGATCAACCATGTAAATATTGTCAACTCTAAAACCACGTAGAATAATCTTGAAGTCACTACGTCTAAACACTAAACACTCATCCGAATCAAACAACGCCAGATTTCCCTTGTCACATAATTGACTTATGCTCAAGAGATTATGCTTTAAACCTTTGACAAGTAATATATGCTTTATAGAGGATTTTTCATTCTTACCGACCGATCCGATGCCAATAATTTGTCCTTTATTGTTGTCACCGAATACAACGCTTCCTCCTTCTTTGTGCTCTAGTTGAAGGAATTTGGATTCGTCTCCTGTCATGTGTCTGGAGCATCCACTGTCAAGGTACCATAGTACACTTGGTCCCTTCAAGCACACCTACAAAGCAAATTAATATTCTTTAGGTACCCATATCATTTTGGGTCCTTGGGGGTTAGGCAAATAACGACCATAATAATATGAAGAATCTCTATGCTTTGTAAAACACATAGGTGCAATATGACCTATACGATTGCAGTAATGACATACTACATTCGGGTTGTGTTGATGCCTAGGTTGAGCCAACAAAGTTCTAGGCGAATGAAAAAGATTTACACTAGACATATTGTTCCCATTTCTAGTATAATATCTAGATGGTCTAAAGTTATTAGTGCTAGACTTGTTGAAGGACCTAGTGTCATGTCTAGGTGGTCTAAGCTCGTTCCTAGAGTTATTTCTTGGTTGCCGAAAATTACTATTTGTAGGCTTGTTTGCAAGAATCCTAGATTCGGATCTAGGTTGTCTAAAGATATTAGTTCTACCCTTATTTTCATACATTCTAGCATAATGTCTAGGTGGTCTAAAAGAATTTGTTCTAGGCTTGTTTAATACCTTAGAGTTATTTCTAGGTGGAGTAGTGAAGTTTTTGTTTTTATGCCGTTGATATTTCTTAGGCATTTCTTTTTCAACAACTTTATGAACTTCTTTACTACGTGTTTCTAATGTTTTCCTAAGTTCTGTGTTTTCTAGTTTTAAGGACTCACAAGCCGTACAAGTAGAGCATTTATCAACACAAGAGGCTTCATGCATAGTCTTGATGACTTGTCTAAGTTCTATACTATCATTTAACAAAAATTGATTTTCATTTGCAAGATTCTCGTTATCACGAGACAGATTTTCAACACCTTTTTGAGCTAAAGAAAGACGTTCTTCAAAGTCCTTGTCTTTTAAAAAGAGTTGTTTTTGAAAATCCTCTTCTTGTAAAGAAAGAGTTCTTTGTAAATCTTTAATAGTCTTAGAAGCATTTACCAACTCATCATGCAGTTTGTTATAAGCAATTTGCATATCGTTAGATGTACTTACCTCGTCTTTTTCGTCTGCCATGAGGCACTGACCAGTTGATTCATCGTTTGTGCTGACCGCTTTTTGAGGCGTGTTTTCGTGCAATTCCTCAAGTTTGTCCCACATTTCCTTAGCAGTTTTATAGTGGGAGATTTTTCGCCAAAGTTCCTGGTTCAAGGCGTTATGTAATATATTCATAGCTTTAGAGTTGTATTCAGTTACCTTATCTTTCCCGACTTTTGTCGTCAGTTGATCACTGTGTTTAATCGCTTGCCATAGATACAAATCGTTTGCCATTGTAAAAACTTGCATCCGATATTTCCAGACTGAGTAGTCGTTTTCGTCTAATATTGGAGGCGACATGCTGCATTCTCCTTCACCTATTCCTGCAAAGAAATTTAGAGTAGAAGCCATGGATGGTTCTCTCAGACGGTTAAGTTTTTCAGAGAGTATGGCTCTGATACCAATTGTTGGACAATACGCTTTACGCTAGAGGGGGGGGGGTGAATAGCGTTTTAAAATTATTAAGCGTTTTAGTGCGGAATTTAAAAACTTTGCAGAAATTAAAACAAGTGCAGTAGAATAAACTTACACAATGATGTATCCTGGTTGGCCACAAACGTGGTTAGTCCAGTCCCCGAGAGACTCTCTCGAGATTTCCACTAAACTTGTCAAGCTTACGGGTGCTTAACAAACCGTTACAGCTGAGGACACAAGCCTCACCTAGGTGCTCGGGGATCACAATCCCAAAGACTTCAATTGCTCGGGGATACCAATCCCAAAGACTTCAATTGCTCGGGGATAACAATCCCAAAGACTTCAACTGCTCGGGGATAACAATCCCAAAGACTTCAACTGCTCGGGGATAACAATCCCAAAGACTTCAACTGCTCGGGGATAACAATCCCAAAGACTTCAACCGAGGAATCACAAGTTCCTCAACAAACGAGAATCGCAATTCTCTTACAAACACAAAACACACTCACTTTACAAAGCACTCCTTAATGAGTAGATATGAGTAGAAATAGTACGCTCAAGATCACAACAACTTAGCTCAATAGAATGGCTCTTCAAAAAGCTTTATGGATGAATGGAAAATGATGATCAATGTAAGAAAGCTTTTAGCAATGAAAATACTCAAAGTGTATATGTTGTTGTTGTGAAAACACTGAGTTGAAGCTGTATTTATAGGTGAGAAACTCAGTCTTACCGTTGTCTAATTGCCAATTAAGGATTGCTGAAATTACTCAGTGACAATCGATTGTCAAGACTAAACAATCGATTGTTTGCCTATCAGATCAAAAATTCAATCCCAGATTTTACGTCAACAATCGATTACTTCAAATCAATAATCGATTATTTATAACGTTAAGAAATCCTTTCCAATTTTTGGCATAAAACATCGATTGTCCGGAAATCAACAATCGATTATTTTAACAACGTTCAGAAAATCTTTTCCAGATTTTACGCAAAACATCGGTTGTTAAATATCAACAATCGATTACCTGACGGTAATTGAAAATATATGACAACGGTCAGCTTCAACAATCGATTATCAAATGGGATAATCGATTATTAATTAATTTCAAAACTCTCTGTCTCATATATAATCGATTATCAAAAGCCACAATCGATTATCATTTTATTTAAAATCACTGGGAGACATTTTTCTCATTCTAATCGATTACCATTAGTTCATAATCGATTTTTATGAGTTTTGAAAACTTTGCCTCAGTTAATAATCGATTATCATAAGTACACAATCGATTGTTATGCAGTTTGCAAAAACCTGATGTTAACTGACTTACTCACAATCGATTATCATTAATTCACAATCGATTGTCATGCAGTCTTGGCTTAGAGATACTCGATTATCATAAGAACATAATCGATTATCTTAGCCCAGATTTTTGAGGCATGTTTGGAAAACATTTTAACAAATGTAAATATGTATAGTTTAAAATCATTTGACACTTAATTTAAATATGCATGATTTTGGAAAAATAATTTTAGTAGAGAAGCCATGTTATGAGCCAAGTTGAGGAATCAAGATCACAATTAATATTGACTCAATTATAACATTTCTAAACTTTGTCTTGAGCTTCTTGTAATGCATCCATTTTGTGCTTGTCCTTGAGCATTGCTATATATCGCTTTTTGCTTTGTTTGACATTCATCAAAACCTACAAAAGAGCACACGTTTAGTATATTGCATTTGAAACGTGTTTCCAACAATAAGAACAATAATACAAGAATAAGAACAATAGAGAGAAAAGTAGAGAGATGAGTATTCTTATTGATACTTTGGGATGATTTAAAATGGGGTAAGACCCCTCTATTTATAGGAAGAGAAAAGACTTAGCCTCAAAGTAAAACTCTTCTATAAGATAGACATTCACTCTAATTAGAGTTCTATTTATAACAATAGACAAAAATATGCAATAAAAGACTCTATAAGTTGACCTTACACTATTTTAGCGCAGTTATAAATTTGTAAATATGTAATCAAATATCAATAAGATTTTTTTTCTCATTCCTTCTAATTATAACAATCTCATTCATTCCTACTTACCCCTATTGTAGCTCTCTCTATATTTTTTACCCATAAATATTTAATTTAATTTAATAAAAAGAATCATATGCAAACAAAACTGGAAAAAAAAATTAATTCCCCGTTCAATCAACACTCGTTCGTGTCTTCTTCCATAACTATACTTCTCTATTTTTTTTAAAAATTTTTATATATCTTCAGGTTTATACATACCTATCACAATTGCAAAACGCAAAAACAGACGCTAAGAAACCTAAAAATCTCATCTCTTTTAATATTAATCTTGTTAAATTTCAATTATGATTTTGTGAGAAATTTAGAGTGAGTATTGTTTCAATTTATTAAAAATAGTCTAAGTAGGCTGTATACAAAGCTTGAAGTTATTTGCTGGAGATTTAGACTAGTTTTATACAAGAATTGCAAGTGAAAATTGTACAAAAATTTCGTCTGCGATGCTTATACACTTTATTACAATGTTATACACTTTTATATAACTATTATACAAGAATTGCAAGTGAAAATCATACAAAAATTTCGTTAGTGATGCTTGTACACTTTATTATAATGTTATACACTTTTATACAAAAAAGTACAATATGTATATATATTAGTTGTATAAAAGTGTATAAAGATGTATAATCACAGAGTGAAAATATTCTTGATACACTATACATATAGGTGTATAATAATAATAATAATAACAATAATAATAATAATAATAATAATAATAATAAAAATAATAATAATAATAAGAAGAAGAAGAAGAAAAAAATGTGAGAAATTTGCCAAATACATGTAAATAATGTATCAACCTTGGATATAATAGGGTATAAGTTGTGTTTATACTCTATTATATACTATTTATACAATATTATACATTATTATACAAATAAATCATATAAATGGAACTTCACGTGTTCTTCTTCTTTCTTAGGTATTCTCTCAAATTTTACTCAAATATAACCTAAAGCTACTCCAAATCACTTGAAATTTAAGTTTTGAACTCATCTTGATGATTCCAATCAATTCAACATCCATTCCAAACAACTAACAAATCGAAAAACTCAATATATGAAATTTAACTCAAATATAGCTTACAACTACTCCAAATCACTTGAAATTTAAGTTTTGAACTCATATTGATGATTCCAATCAATTAAGACAACACTCATTCCAAACAACTAACAAATCGGAAAACTCAATTTCTGAAATTAAGTCTTTGAACCGGTGTCACACCTCCTTTTTTCGCTTACACGGGGCTACCCCGAAGGATGACATGTGTATAGGAGTTTTTCCAATTAAAGTAACATTATTCGAGATGGGATTAATCATTCATTTCAAGAGTCTCCACGTGGGATAAGTTTGGATTTTGGTGTCCAAGTCACCGGTTTATTTAAAATCCCAAATCGAGGAAATTTCGACTGCCCAACTGGTGTCTGCGAACCAGAAATTCTTGAGTAAGAAATTTTGTTGACCCAAGGGAATGTGTTAGGCACCCTCGGATCTCGTGGTTCTATCACGGTCGCTTAAACTCATTATAAGTGGCTAAAATATGATTTGCTATACCTGTTAATCCTGCAATTTTAAGTTATTAGCCGCTTTTAAGATATATTTTAAGAAAATTTTCAATTTTATTAAAACACGTCACGAATCACGTCACATAAATGCACCCGCACTTTAAACATATTTTAATTCTATTGAGAATGGGATTTGGGTCACATAAATGCACACCTGAATTTAGGAAGGTATTTTTATTTAACATGCGCCTATAGCAACTACGTCTTCGAAATTCGTGGGAAGGCCGTGAAATTTGTTAAACGGAACTTCCTATTTTTCTATATGTTTTAATGAATTAAAGAGCCATCGTATGGTATTTGATTGAGTTTACGCGGCTCACTTTATTTTATAAGGACATTCTAACACATGCTAAGTTCTCTACTATTGCTGGTGTTTAAATGCACTAATCATTTTTATGTATAGATTGTGTATTTTGGGAAAGAAATACTTGCATCTTTGACTCTTCATGGCTGATTATATGCATTGGGCTTCCAGTTTTGGCCATTCTAGGAACACAAATTATTTATGCTGCAACTAGCAGCTGTTGGGCACTGTTCGTGACTGGCTTAAGCCTTTTATTCACTCAGCCCAGAAAACATGTAGGGTTACAAATACCCCTGATACATACTGGTCCTCTCACTTGGGCCCAATTTTGATTTGGACGAAAGAGTCCATTACGTATAATTCTCAACAACGTTTCTTTAGTTTGAAATTATTCACAAAGTTAACTATCTACATATTCACAAACCGGATACTAACGATCATTTTATATCAGTTTTTAATATTAGATCTGAACCAAATGACTCATATACTCGTCAGTCAGAGTATATGAATCTAACTTTCAAAATTCAATTACGATTCTGATCACAACTTATAGATCTGAAACAAAGCATGGCCAATGTGTTGAAACCTAGACGAATTAAAATAATACACAATGTTTGGATTTCTAATAGTTATTAAGCTAACATTTCCCGAGTCCCTCATTTCTAAACAAAGTAGGAAATAAACTTCTAAAACAACCAAGTCACTAATTAACTGTACTATCAGTTATTCATGCTTAAAATAATAGTTCGAATGTCCTGATATTACAAATAAATCAGTCTCTAATGTTTAGTTATTACAGAATGAAACAGTTCAAATGTCTAATTACAACAAGGTGAGTATATTAACACTAAAGGAGGGGAAGAACTGGTGGGGAATCAAAACAAAAAAATGAAAATAGAAACACATCTTCATGCTAAGAATACATTTTACTTGAGCTTCAATACATCAATGAACAATGAAGGTACCTGTAATTCAGCAGAAAGCAAAGCCTATGAGTAAATGTAATGAATCAGCTAAGCAATCAGTAGCCAATCAAACAATGCATCTAGGACTTCAGCATAATTTTTTTTTTAGAGAATTAAGTCTTCAAAAATGATTCAAACAGCACTAATGATGTCTCCCAGATGTAGGAAGAGCTAATATATATTTTTATCTCTAAGATTTGAAGGAAAGGTTCTGGATCCTCTAAAAAATGCTCAGGTGGTTTCTTTTATAGTGGAGCCTTAGGGCATCATTTCTTCTCTTGTTTTTCTCTTAGTCCTTGCTTCAGATTTGCACTTTTCCTAAATGGTTCTTTATTTCCTGACTTGTGCCTCAAGTTTGACGCAGAAATTGTATTTTAGTCCCTTACTAGAAGGTTCTGGAGGTTATTATCAGATTTTTTAAAGGTTCAAATACCTCTTATACCCCTGCTTCCTTTCCTAAGTTACCCACATGAAGTTTTTAACCTCAACTATTCCTTGACCCTGGTCAATTGTATTTGGGTTATGGGCCAAGGTTTGGTCTTGGACTAGCAGGTCCATTGGATCCATACAACTAGGTGTCCTAATATGGATTGGGTTTATCCGTTATTTAACTTAGGATCGTAAACATTTAGGTGTCTTTGTATTAAGAGACCAATCAACTAATACTCATTACAAGAAAATACTAATTAAATCACTCAAATAAAGCTTGAAACAGGGATTGAAAAATTAGAAAGCAATTAGAGGTTCAACCACACAAATCAGCCTAAACTATGCCAGTACTAAAGATCAACATTACTATAAGAATCAAACGCCTTGTAGCCTAAACAACTAACCAAGCTGATCAGAATATCACGGAACAAAGCATATTAAGATCAGTAGATGAAAGTCACCAACTATGAGAATTATACTGATCAAGAAGCTAATATTAACAGGATGTCAAATTATTCAAGAAACGAAGGGGTTTCAAACTAATAACAAACAAATGCGTATAACTACTGAACCCATTTCATATGAGGTTGTGGACAAACAAACAATTATTCAAAAGAAATCAAAACGATGGGACTTCAAACTAATAGACATATAACTACTACCCATTTCATATGAAATTGTGGAAAAACAAGCAGTTATTAAAATGAAATCAAACATTTCAAAGCTAAAGAAATGAAGCAAATATATAATACTTAGCTTTTTTTTGCACGTACACTCTAGACCATTTCATTGGTTCTTGACCCCTTCCACAGGGGTTTCAAACCTCCTAAGATAACTGGCATGATGTATAACCGGTTTAGGATTTCAGGAAGGGGCTTTTATGGTTCTGAGACCCCAATAAAGTCTCAGATCTAGATTTCTGCAGTGATTGGGGTTGTTTGGTAGTCATGGGTGGCATGGTTAGGGAGGGGAATAGCCAAGGGTTGCTTAGGAGGAGTTTGACCAAGTTCCGACGGGGTTTGGGTTTTAGGGTTACACTTTAAACCAATATTCGACACGTTTTGACTGGATTTGAATGGTATGACACATATGGTTGGAAAGAAGAGACTGAGTTGTTTCAGGGGTGTGAATTTGGAGGAGTTTGGAGTTGGGGTCGCCGAATATGGGGGTTTCAACGACTTTTCTATGAATATTTGAGACAGAGGGGACTTGTTCGAAGGGAAAGGACTACAGGACGGGGAAGGAGAGGTCCTGATGGTTCTATGGTGTAAAGCTGGAGGGGCTTGGAACAAGGTCGCCTGAGACGGTGGTTCCGACGACCTTATTTTGAATATTTGAGAGGGGGGGGGGGACTTGTTCGATGAGAACTAATCACAAGATGTGGTAGAGGAGATTATGGTGGTTTGGTGGTGTAAATATGGGGAGGTTTGGTGACCGACTGCCACCGTGAGGCGATTTTCGGCGGCGGCGTAGGGTGGTATGCATGTGGTCAATGATGGTCAAGGGGTGGTCAAGAGTGGTGTTATATCGGGGAAGATGGTATGAGAAAGGGGAGGGTTTGGTCTCTAAGTGTATTAGAGACGGTTGGACATATATATCCAAAACTGGGGGAAGCTTCAAGACCGTTGGATGGTCGATTGATCGACGACTGTGATGGCTGGTTTTTGAACTACGTCGTTTGGATTGGTCCTTATGTGGACTGGACCGGGGTAAGTGGTTTGGGCTGGAGCTGCGTGTTTTTTAAAGGGGAAAAAGGTTTGGGCCACTCAGGTCTGGCCCAATTGTTGGCCAGACTTGAGTGGCTTTGTATATATACATATATCTTTTTTTGTCTTTTTCTTTTTTATTTTAATTAGTTTTTAACTTTTTTTAAAAACCAAATATTCCTAATTATCACAAATAAAAATGCAACAAGTTGAAATTAAACAAAAAATAACAATTAAAAGTGCCGAATTTTTTATATATATATTTTATATTTTAATTTGTAAAAAATAAACGTATTTAACAATTAAATCCTAAATAATTTGAAATATGCATTAATAAACACGCACTGGCATACGAAAACAATTAAAAATCCTAAAAATAAATATTTTAAAGAAAATCCTAAACTTTGAGAGTCATGTATGAGCTATTTCAACCGGGTAAAAGTCATGTGCTCACAACCGGTGACTTTTATTTTTCAAATCTTTAGTTAACCATTAAAATCCGAAAAACAATTGAAGGAGAATAGTAACAGTAGAGAAATTTTGTGGTGCAAAGACTGACATAAGAAGGAGAAAAAGAACGAAGAAAAAAAAAGGAACGAAGATATATGAGGTGGGCTAACTGGTGAAAATTAATTTTTAAATTATGTACCATCTATGCTATACTAGGTAAGGGCCTCAAATATAAGTCATTTTTAATGGGTCGTTGGACCAAGTGACAAGTTATATAATTCTTCCTCGTTTTTAACCAATTTAGAGATCCCAACAACCTCAAGTGTAGCTACTTAAATAAAATAAGGAGACGTATAGAGACATATCGAATCCACAAGAATCACTTTGTCTTGCATATTATAACTTATAGTTTTGGTCTACTTGTCTAAATGGGGATAACACACCAGAAATAGAACGGACAAGCAGCTGTAAATTACTACATTCAAAGACGGTGGCGGATCCCGGAATCCAAGTTAATGTGTGTTCATTTATGTTATCGTAAATTTATCACTCGTCACAAAATCAAAGTAAAAGTATACAATTTATTAGTTTGGCAAATTTTAGATTCATTCGTTTTAATTAATTTTCGTTTATATATTCATTAAACCGAAATCAATTCAAACTGTTTCAAATGCCCAAGCCGGGAAAAAGAAATGGTATCAGTTGATGAAATACCATTGCATTTCGTGTTTTTAGTCAGATCGGATCATATTTATTTTATATTCATCTTCAAAATAGAGAGAGAAAAAAATTTCTTTATATGAGAACATTGTTTTGTAACAAAATAGAGAATATTTATGCATCACTTTGATAAGGAATTTTAAATAATGACACCTCAAAATCAATATGGATTTATGCTACTAATATTTTTTGATCTTCTTTGATAGACTTTTCATAACTTATACAATATGCAAAAGGAGCTAGCTTCTCAAAGAAAATTTGTACTTACACTATACTATAGGCGCAAGTGGAGCTAAATATAATTTATAAATATTTCAAATTAAAAAAATTGAAATTAATCAATCAATTTAGAAAAAAAAAAGCTTATAGTTATTTTAAGAAAAGGTCAACATAGTTATGAACCCACTCAAAGAAAGAAATGTGAATATGATGGATAAAAGAATACTTAGGTGTCAAAATTGTCAACCTACTTTCAAGACAGTTTTCATATATATATGTGATATTATTAGGTGATTTTGTTCGTATTTATGCAAAAAAAAATTCAAAAGTGAAAAAAAGAAAGGGGAGAGCAAGATATATCAATTGTTGGCTATATTCAGCTTAAAGTAGGAGAAATTAGAATTTAAAGAGAGAGAGCAAGAAATAAGATAAATAGGGAGCTCAAAGGAAAGAAGGATTAAGAGTCTGTTTGGATTAACTTAAAAAAAGTTTTAGAAAAAATAACTTTTAAGCCAAAAAAACACTGAGTGGGGTTGCCCTTTTAGCTTGTTTTAAGCAATTTTAAGTAATTTTTTATCTTTATCAAATACTAAAAAGGGCAAAAAGAGTATAAAAACTAATTTAACTAACTTAAAAATCAATCCAACCACACCCTCTAAGTGGAACGGAAATTTCACTTAAATTAAAAATAGTCAACAAATATATTATAATATATAATTTTTATATATCAACTAAGATAAATAAATAATAAATTCGATCGGCCATTTATATAAATTTCCTTCTTGATTTGCTGTCTTTCGTTAGGCCATTTTGGGCTAGACCGAAGAGCCCGTCATGCAATCAAACCTTAGACACTTGACTTATAGTTGGTTACCAAATATGACCGGGCAAACAAAAATGAGTGGATTGTTATAAGTAGAATTTTATTTATGGTGAATATTTATATTTAAGATATTTTAGGGATTATTACTTGATGAATAAGTCACTCCTTTCCTATAAATAGAGGGTTCTATTCTATTCCATTGTAATTAATCTCAAATCATAAGAATCCTTTCTTCCTTCTTTGCTCGACAATACTCTTTACTTATTTTATTGTTTTATTACTGTTACGATCCTAGTTCGCCCTCTGCAAACATGTCGTGACGGTACCTAGTCCCTACGACTAGGTAAGCCAAACAATGCAGAAGATAAACCATAAAATTGAGGAAAAATAATTAAAACTAATTTAGTAAGATAATCATGTGTTTAAGGTACCGCTTGGCACATACAATAACAACTCTTGAAGCTAACAAAATTTTCAAAACTCGGAATCTCACAAATCACAAGTTAAGGGATACATAAGAGGCTCTGACTCAAGAATATCTATACAAAGGAAAAATACTGGAAGAGCTATACTTATTACAGAAAGCTGGAAAAGGACTCCTAGGTCTGCGGACATAGCAGATATACCTCGAAGTCTCTACCGATACGACCCCTTCCAAGGATGACAGAACTGAGTGGGAGTACCTGTATCTGCACAACAAAAATGTGTAGAAGAGTAGCATGAGCACACCACAGCAGTGCCCAGTAAGTATCAAAACTAACCTCGTAGAGTAGTGACGAGGAACAGTCAAGACACCTACCGGTCAATTAAACAGTATAATCATATGAATAATAGAAACGATGTATATACATGTAAAGACTGCATGATTGACCAAAAATGCTACAATGCACAGTAAGGGAAAATAGACAGCAAGTAACAACACGAATGTAACAATGATGATACGAAATGACGTCAGAATCATAATCCAAATCCTAAGGTCAAAACACAACAAGGGAAAAACACGTCAATAACTAATATCCAACAATGATGATCGCATAGGGTCTTATTCAACTCTTTCCATGAATTTTCAAAAATCTCGGACAACCATAATTCACGCAAACCCATCATCTGAAATCTAACATTTGTCATCATGTACCCTACCAATCTTACGATCATACTGAAAACTAACTGGCAAACTAGGGCCACTCTCACATATATAATGGGTAAACGAAGGCGCATCTCCACCCTTAGCAAACTTTGAAAGAATTCACCTCTAATTAGGTTTCCAACTACGTGTATGCTTGTGCAAGTGATTTTTAACAAGAACTCTATCATCTAGTAAACAAAGAAAAGAGAACGAACCGAACGTACAATGTTTTCCTCACAACTTCCAAGCACTAAAGCTCATACTGGAAAGCAACCCACAATCACAATATTAAACAAATAGGAATGCCTTCACAGGCTGTCACAACCCTTTACAATCAATCCCTAACATAGCCCATCTTATTGTGTCACGTGTGCAATTAATAACATAATAAGTACCGCCTTATTTCACCACACGTGCATCATAGTATGTTCCACCTTATCTCGCCACATCTGCAACTCACATATAAGCATATGAACATATCCCGCCTTATTACGCCGCATGTGCGATATATTAATAGCGACGGTGGCACGACAAAGACCTTATGCAAACCCTCAACAAAAATCGCACGGCAGAAACCTTGTGCATCACAATATCAACAATCGCATGGAAGAAACCTCGTGCACCATAATATCAACAGTAGCACGACAGAAACCTCGTGCACCATAATATCAACAGTAGCAAGGCAGAAACCTCGTGCATCACAATATCAACAGTAAGATGACAAAAACCTCGTGCATCACAATATCAACAGTAGCACGATAGAAACCTCGTGCATCACAATATAAGCAACTGCAAAAATTACAATATATACAGGAACCAGCAAGAGAATCAACTCAGGTATTTCCGTTCACCAAAAGGCGGTACAATTAATTGACAAGGAATAACTGTAATAGAGAAATACTAAGCGCAACAAGAACAACTCAACAAGGAACAAATGATAAGAAAAAACGATTTCATAATACTCAGTTCAACAACAAGGAAGTTACATGAATCAAATAATAAGAATTAAGGAAATATCAACTCAACATAGGATATCTAACTTCTTTCCAATTAAGACCAATTAATTATACAAGAGACAGAAATAATGCTTTCCAAATAAATACAAGCAGTTATGAATGATAATGTGACTATAGAAGGGTAAACGTCTACAGTTAATCAAGTAAAAGTCGATTAGGAAATAAGAACAAACCAAAAAGGGCAAATAAATTCCAAGTAAGACATGTAGAGGTGAAACTAATAACATGGAACTCAATCGTATCAAGAACAACTTCATATTCAGTGATTACAAGGATCTAAGAGCCTAAAAGGGACAAATCGTTCACAAATAAATCCAAGCACGCACTCATCACCTTGCGTACAAGGAATACAAGCAACAAAGAAGACTCAAATCCTAAGGGGAAGTCCCCCACACAAGGTTAGACAAGATACTTACCTCGAGCCGTCTAAAATCAACTAGCAACCCCGTTCTTGCCACGAGTACTCGACACGAAATGGCCCAAATCTATTCAATACAATCACATATTGTAAATAACATCTCAAGCAACTGATTCTACAATTTAATTCAAAGCTAAGACGCAAATTTAGGTATAATGACCAAAATGCCCCTCAGGACAACGTTGTCAAAACCCGAGGTTTGAACCAAAACCCGACTACGCATTCTCCTACAAACCCAAATATATAATTTTTTTTTGAAATCGGACCTCAAATTGAGGTCCAAAATCCTCAATTTTAGAAATACCTAGGTTCCACCCAAGACCTCCAGATTTTAAGTGAAAAATATGCTAATGATTGAAAGAATTGAGTAAAGATCAACTTAGAAATGATTTGGAAGAAGTCTTGTTCTTGGAAAATCGTCTAAGGAGTTGTGTTTTGAAAGTGCGGTGAAAAATGGTCCAAAATTCGACTAAGTATAGAAAATGCAGACCATTTATGGGATTGCGAAAAATAGTTTGCATTTGCGAACTCAGACCCAACAGAAGCACTTCGAAATTTCGAAAGCTCAACCTTCGCATTTGCGAAGGAAAGCTTCGCATTTACGAGCCAAGCAGGCCTAGGCTGGTTTCACATTTGCGATCCAGCCTTTGTATTTGTGAGTTCGAATTTGCGAACCAGGATTCGCAACCTGCAGTCCTGTTCATACCAGATTTTCAAAAATTCAAAAATGCAATCTGACACATATCCAAAACTCACCCGAGCTCTCGGGGCTCTAAACCAAATATGCGTACAACTGCAAAAACATCCTACGGACTTACTCACGCGATCAAATCGCCAAAATAACATCATATACATCGAATTAAACCTCAAAAGTCTTAATTTCTTCCAAGTTTTCATAAAACATCAAATTTCCATTTTATGTCCGAAACACGTCAAACGACGTCCGTTTTCAACCAAACTTTTTAGAAAGCGCTTAAACCATATCTAAGACTTGTAACCGGTGCCGAACCAAAATACGGGCTCGATACCATAGTCTTTTAATCAAATTTCAATTCCAATTTCCTTAATTATTTTAAGAAAACAATTTTACACAAAAATTCATTTCTCGGGCTTGGGACCTTGGAATTCAATTCCGGGCATACGCCCAAGTCCCATATTTTCCTACGGACCCTCCGGGACTGTCAAATCACAGGTCTGGGTCCGTTTACCCAAAATGTTATCCGAATTCATATTTTGGATTTTCCGGCTACGCTCCCGGACTGTGCATACAAATTGAGGCAATCCTAGGTGAGGTTTTCAAGACCTCGAAAGTAGAGAGTGGGTAAGAAAATAAGTGATGACCCCTTCAGATTGTCACATCCTCCACCACCAAAACAAATGTTCGTCCTCGAACGCACAAAAGAAGGAAGTACCTGATTCGGGAAAAAGACTCAGACAACGGCTCCGCATATCAGACTCGGACTCCCAGGTCGATGCAACAGGAGGCTGACCTCTCCACTGGACACGAACAGAAGGAAAACTCTTGGACCTCAACGGTGAACCTGCCGGTCTAGAATATCTACTGACTCCTCCTCATAAGACAAGTCTTTGTCCAACTGCACAGTGCTGAAATCTAACACGTGGGCTGGGTCGCTGTGATACCTACGGAGCATGGATACATGAAAAATGGGATGCACAAGTAATAAGATGGGCGGCAATGTAAGTCTACAAGCTACCTCTCTCATTCGATCAAGAATCTCAAACGGACCAATGAACCTAGGGCTAAGCTTGCCCGTCTTTCCAAATCTCATCACACATGTCATAGGCAACACTCGGAGCAATACCCGCTCACCAACCATAAATGCCACATCTCAAACCTTGCAGTCTGCATAACTCTTTTGCCTAGACTGAGCTGAACGAAGCCTATCCTGAATGATCTTGACCTTGTCCAAGGCCTCATGAACTAAATTTGTACCCAAAAATCGAGCCTCTCTCGGCTCAAATCGTCCAAATAACCAAATCCCAGCTAATACCAACGGGCACGCACCCCACAAACTAGAACTCAAGAAGCATGCAAGAAAGATGGATGAATATGGGAAGGGAAAAAACATATAAGGGAGCTATCAAACAAGTCAAACTAGCAGAAATCTTCTAATACACTAATCTACAAACTTCTAACAAGATGGAATGAAACATATAAAAGACTCACAAGGATCTTATACTGATATAACCCTCATCGCGGTATACAGCTGGGTCTCAGCATATCAAATCACCTGAAATCATGTGGGCTCTGCCCTCAACACTGAATCATGAGTACCGTACACATCAACCCATTTGGAGGTTCTCACCAGATCAATTCCGTCTACCCCTCACAACGCAGACTGGTTCCCACACCGATGGAGCATAGAAATCACAACTCGTCACCAAGGATACTCCAAAATCACATCAAACCTATCGAAACGGACAACATGAATTTACTACTAGCATCATAACTTTCTGCAATAGATAGGAACATATGATAGACACGGCTATCACACATAGAACCTCCCAACAGATTAATCACGCAAACAGAGTACAATCATGAAATGCACCCACAATGGAACAACAGATAAGGGAACTTACCCCGATAAGCAGAACTATGATGAACTATAGATCGTGCCCTATATAACAACTGAATTCGTACCTGGATGACATTAGCTGGAATGAAGGCCTGAAACCTAATATATGAAACACATCAACGAGCCAGGCCTCCCCCTCTTGGGAGCCCTCTACCTGCCTGAATACCTCGCCGTGACATGTTGGTCCAAAATCTGGGACAATCTCCCACTATGTGACTAGTATCTCTACACTCGAAGTACCCTCTCTGCTGACGAGGTGGTGGGAACTGTGCGGTACGGGTACTCCGTGACCCACGAACACCCGAGTCACCATGCAAATTCTGAAGCGCGAACTGAATTGGCTGACCCGCAAAACCTTTACCATGACGCACCCTACCTCCATAATAAGGACCAGTATATATCCCCGGTCTACGAGGCCTCCTTGCCTCCTCGATCTCTCTCTCGTGATTTGTTCTGCTCTCCCTCTCATGACCCTGCATGCTCTCCCTCTCTCTAGCATGTATACCCTCTGTCCTCCTATCAATGTTCACCACCTGGTGATATGGGATATCCATCTCCAACCCGCGAGCCATACTGGACCTGATGCTAGGAATAAGCCCCTCAATGAACCGACGAACCTTCTCACGAACACTAGAAACCAAAGCTAGGGAATGTCTAGCCAAACTGGTGTAACAGACAACATACTCCAAGACGGCCATGGAACCCTGGCGCAAATGCTCAAACTCCATGTGCCAAGCATCCCTGAGGCTCTAAGGAACAAATTCTCTCAGAAATATATCTGAAAACTGGGCCCAAGTCAGTGAGGCTACCTCGTCTGGGCTATCTAACTCATAGGTGCTCCACCAATCATAGGCGGCTCCTCGAAGCTGGAAAGTAGTGAAAGAAGCCCCGCTCGATCCATAGATACCCATAGTACGGAGAATGCGATAACACTCATCAAGAAACCCCAAGACATCATCCGATGCTAATCCAATAAATACCGAAGGATTATACTTCTTGAACCTCTCTCGTCTCATCTACTCTTGCTCGAAGCTGCTACCATGCCCTCGGGAAGAACTGGTGCTGCAAGAGGTGCAAGAATAATCTAAGGGACCTACTCAACATGCATTCACTGCTCCGTAGTATGGGCGGCGGGATTCTGTGCTCCTCCCCTGGCCTGGGGGTGTGGCTGCAGCAATGGGAAACAATCCTGCCTGAGCCAAAGTGGTCTACACACTCATGAATCGTGCCAAAGTCTCCTGAGGGACTGGAGTAGTACTACTAGTAGTAGTAGTAGTAGTAGTAGGCGTGTCAGGTGCCTAGACTCCGGCTGGATCTGCTGGTTGTACCTCGGCGGCCATTTGCGCAGGTGCTCTCGCTGCACCACGTCTGCGCACTTGAACTCTACCCCGGCCCCCACCTCCCTTTTGTACCTCGATAGTACATGTTGTCGGAATCTGTGAGAGAGTAGAATAAAGAGGTTTAAGATTGTGGATGTCAAAAATCTCGCATGACAGGGAGATCAAATGAAGTGGAATTTTCCTAACGGTTACATAGCCTATCGCAGATAAGTACAAACGTCACCGTACTTATCCATGAGACTCTAATAAATCGGCTTGTGATCTGTGTCTCCTATGAACCTGGAGCTCTGATACCAACTCGTCACGACCCCAGTTCGCCCTCCGTGAAATGTCGTGACGGCACCTAGTCCCTACGGCTAGGTAAGCGTACCAATTCGGAAGATAAACTATAAAATTGCGGAAAAATAGTTAAAATTGATTTAGAAAAATAACCACGTGTTTAAGGTGCCGCTTGGCTCATACAATAATAACTCTCGAAGCTAACAAAACTTCCCAAAACCCAAAATCTCACAAATCACAAGCTAAGGGATACATAAGAGACTTTGACTCAAGAATATCTATACAAAGGAAAAATACTGGAAGAGCTATACTTATTACAGAAAGCTGAAAAGGGACTCCTTAGTCTGCGGACGTAGCAGATATACCTCGAAGTCTCTACCGATACGCCTCCTTCTAAGGATGACGGAACTGAGTGGCAGTACATGTGTCTGCACAACAAAAATGTGCAGAAGAGTAACATGAGCACACCACGGCGGTGCCCAGTAAGTATAAAGACTAACCTCGGTGGAGTAGTGACGAGAAACAGTCAAGATACCTATCGGTCAAATAAGCAGTATAATCATATGAATAAAGGAAACGATGTATATACATGTAAAGACTGCATGAATGAACAAAAATGCTACAATTCACAGTAAGGGAAAAGGGACGAGCAAGTAACCAAACGAATGTAACAATGATGATACGAAATGACGGCAGAATCATAATCTAAATCTTAAGGTCACAACACAGATAGAGAAAAACAAGTCAATAACTCATGTCTTGCAACGACGATCACATAGGGTCTTATTCAACTCTTTCCACAAATTTTCAAAAATCTCGGACAACCACAACTCACGAAAATGCAGTATCTGAAATCTAACACTTGGCATCATGTGCCCCACCAATATCACGATCATACTGACAACTAACTGGCTAACTAGGGCCACTCTCACATATATAATGGGTAAGCGAAGGCGCATCTCCACCCTTAGCAAAATCGTAATGATTTCACCTCTAATGGGGTATCCAACTACGTGTATGCTTGTGCAAGTGATTTTTAATAAGAATTATATCATCTAGTAAAAAAGGAAAAGAGAACGGACCCCACATACGGTATTTTCCTCACAACTTCCAATCGGTAAAGCTCATACAGGTAAGCAACCCAAATAGGAATCACAATATTAAACAAATATTAAACAAATATTTCACAATATTAAACAAATAGGAATGCCTTCACAGGCCGTCACAACCCTTTACAATCAACCCCTAACATAGCCCACCTTATTTTGCCACGTGTGCATTAATAACATAATAAGTACCGACTTATTTCACCACACGTGCATCATAGTATTTCCCACCTTATCTCGCCACATGTGCAACTCACATATAAGTATATGAACATATCCCGTCTTATTACGCCGCATGTAAAATATATCAATAGCGACGGTGGCACGACAAAGATCTCGTGCAAACCCTCAACAAAAACCGCACGGTGGAAACCTCGTGCATTACAATATCAATAATCGCACGGCAGAAACCTCGTGCACCGTAATATCAACAGTAGCACGACAGAAACCTTGTGCACCACAATATCAACAGTAGCACGGCAGAAACCTCGTGCATCACAATATGAACAATAGCAGGGCGGAAATGTGGCGCATCACAATATCAACATTAGCACGATAGAAACCTCGTGCATCACAATATCAATAACCGTAACAATTACAATATATACAGGAACCAACAAGAGAATCTTAGGTATTTCCGTTCACCCAAAGGTGGTACAACTAACTGACAAGGAATAACTGTAACAGAGAAATACTAAGCGCAACAAGGACAACTCAACAAGGAATAAATGATAAGAAACAACGATTCCATAATACTCAGTTCAATAACAAGGAAGTTACATGAATCAAATAATTAGAATTAAGGCAATATCAACTCAACATAGGATATCTAACTTCTTTCGAATTAAGACCAATTAACTACACAAGAGACAGAAATAATGCTTTCCAAATAAAGACAAGCAGTTGAGAATGATAATGTGGCTATAGAGGGGTAAACGTCTACAGTTAATCAAGTAAAAGTGATTAGGCAACAAAAACAAACCAAAAAGGGAAAATAAATTTCAAGTAAGACCTGTAGAGCTGAAACTAATAACATGGAACTCAATCGTATCAAGAACAACTTCATATTCGGTGATTACAAGGATCTAAGAGCCTAAAAGGGATAAATCGTTCACAAATAAATCCAAGCACGCACTCGTCACCTCGTGTACAAGGAATACAAGCGACAAAGAAGACTCAAATCCGAAGGGGAAGTCCCTCACACAAGGTTAGGCAAGATATTTACCTCGAGCGGCTAAAATCAACTAGCAACCCCGTTCTTGCCACAAGTGCTCGACTCCAAATGACCCAAATCTATTCAATTCAACCACACATTGTAAATAACTTCTCAAGCAATTGATTTTACTATTTAATTCAAAGCTAAGACGCAAATTTAGGTACAATGACCAAAATGCCCCTCAAGCCAACGTGGTCAAAACCCGAGGTTTGAACCAAAACCCGACTACGCATTCTCCCACGAACCCAAATATATGATTTGTTTCGAAATCGGACCTCAAATTGAGGTCCAAATCCCCAATTTTAGAAAAACCAAGGTTCTACCCAAAACCTCCAATTTCACCCATGAAATTCTTTGATTTTAAATGGAAAATATGTTAAATGATGCTAATGATTGAAAGAATTGAGTAAAAATCAAATTAAAAATGATTTGGAAGAAATCTTGTTCTTGGAAAATCGTCCAAGGAGTGTTTTGAAAGTGGGGTGAAAAATGGTCCAAAATTCGACTTTATATGGAAACTGCACATTGCAGATATGGGAATTGCGAACTGGGGTTCACAATATGGGAATTGCGAAAAATAGTTTGCATTTGCGAACTCAGGCCCAACAGAAGCACTTCGCATTTGCGAAATATGCTTGCATTTGCGAAAGCTCAACCTTCGCTATTGCGAAGGAAAGTTTCGCATTTGCGAGCCAAGCATGCCTTGGCTGGTTTCGCATTTGTGATCCAGCCTTCGCATTTGCAAGTTCGCAATGCGAAGCCTGCAGGCCTGTTCATACCATATTTTTCAAAATTCAAAAATGCAATTCGACACCTATCCAAAACTCACCTGAGCCCTTGGGGCTCCAAACCAAATATGCACACAATCGCAAAAACATCCTACGGACTTACTCGCACGATCAATTCGCCAATATATCATATACATCGAATTAAGTCTCAAAGTTCATAATTTCTTCCAAATTTTCATAAAATAGCACATTTCTATTTTAAGTCTGAAATACGTCAAACGACGTTCGTTTTCAACCAAACTTTATAGAAAGTGCTTAAACCTTATCTAAGACTTGTATATGGGCCCGACACCATAGTCTTTTAATTAAATTTCAGTTCCAATTTCATTAATTATTTTCAGAAAATAATTTCACACAAAAATTTATTTTTAGGGCTTGGGACCTCCGAATTCGATTACGGGCATACGCCCAAGTCCCATATTTTCCTACGGACCCTCCAAGACCGTCAAATCACGGGTGTGGATCCATTTACCCAAAATATAGACCGAAGTCAAATTTATTTAACTTAATATCAAAATTTAGTATTTTTTCCACAGAATTCATAATTAATCTTTTCCGGTTACGTGCCGGGACTGCGCACACAAATCGAGGCAATCATAAATGAGGTATTTAAGGCCTCAATAGTTCAGAATGGGTAAGAATACAAGTGATGACCCCTTTGGGTCGTCACAATTACACATTATCAGCACGAGACTCTAACTAATTGAGTATAAGCTTGTGATTGAGCATAATGATTGTCAATTATTCCATGAACATGCTTCATGATTAAATTTTGGATTTAAATATTTTACCATAATTTTCTCTTTTATTCTATAATTTGATTTTAAATACAAGCAAAGACAATAAATTTTAATAATAAAACTAATGGAGTTAGTAAGAAATAATAACCACTCGAAATGGTAAAATTTCTATGTCTTGCCATGATTAAAGTCATATATGACCGTGAACACAAGAAGGGAAAACCCGTCCCATTGAATTTGCTTCATTCTCATTCCCTTAAGATAGTGGTAGAAATATGTAATAAGTCTGAAAGAAAACAAATTTATTACTGTGAAGGTATCAATGGATGTGACATGGCAACAGACGAAATTATAATCGTCATCATTTTTTTAATAAGAACAATAGGGATTCTCACAATAATCCTTCACTTTGTGAAAGTAATATTTGTCATTAATTTGACATGAGATTTTATAAAGGACATATAGATGATTATGGTCCATTCATGATGTGAATGTGACAACATCTGATTTATGATTACATTCATTCTTGAAAGAATATGAACGTACTAGTGGTAATGAGTATACCACACTCACCTCTAGAAGGAGGTTTGCGATGATATAAGAAAATAATATCATTATTATGGCATGAATGGTCATTGGTCACGTACCTATTGCACGCCAAAATATTTTGGTAATGTGATTATTAAAGCATAACATTAATGCAAGAAACATATCTTGCATATAATTTTGACCATAGACCATAATGGTATAACTTTCTCTTTAAAAGAGATCCGGGTACCTAAAAATGTGAATGAAGAGATCTCTATGATATGTCTTTATGAAAAAATATTGAAATTGATATAGAATGTTCGTCGACGCCATCTAAGATAGCGCTAAGTATAGATGACGACCTCAAGTCTGTCGAATACAAACACTAAAATATTGGCCAAATGAAAGAGACTTAATTAAAATAGAATTGATTTCATATGAAAGACATGTAGTTCAAACACTTAAAAGCATAAAGTCAATCATATATGCAATTAGGTTTCGATATCTTATTTGTCTAGCATGACATGAAAACTTGATATGCATCTAGTTAAAGCCTAATATATGAATTAACTTATATGACAATCCTTGAAGGATTTAAATCGCATAAAGCATATAAAATTCTTGGTCATGAAGTACTACATCCTAAGTACAATTTGTGCACATTTGTATCTTGCTATAATTATAAGCATGATAATGTGATAGCGAGAATTTTTGAAGGTGCAACATATTCATTGGAGTTTATGTGGGTGATTTATTCACCAAATCCATACTGACGTCAACCTTCAAGAATCTAGTGTACAAGATTGGGATGCGAAGTCTCAATGATGTGAATTGATGATGCTCTCATCAGGGGGAATTAATATGCGTTGTAATCGTTTTTTCTTACAAGGTTTTGTCCCACTGAATTTTTCTTGTAAGGTTTTTAATGAGGCAACCAAAAAGGTGTATTTCTAAACATATGTACTCCTTTTCCTTCTCTAGATTTTTATTAAATTGGATTTTATTTTAGCTAAGGTTTTAACAAGGCACATCATCAGTTGGATAAACATTCAAGGGGGGGGGGGAGGGTATTATAAATAGAATTTTATTTATGGTGAATATCTATATTTAGAGAGATTCTAAAGATTATTACTTGGTGGCTAAGTCACTCTTTTCATATAAATAAATGGTTCTATTCCATTGTAATTCATCCTAAATCATAAGAATCCTCTCTTCATATTTTTCTCCGCAATACTCTTTTCTTCTTTTATTGTTTTATAACATGGATCTCTCTTATCATTTTTCTTATGGAATCTTTACATAAAAAGCCGACCCATTCACTTTTTTTTTTTTTTTTACCTTTTTAGCCATATACATAGATTTTACATTAATTATACAAATATAATATATAACTTATGCATGTATTATACCTTCACCGGCAATTTTTATATCTTACTCTGATTAAATACCATCGTAGAAAATGAAACTAATGGAATAGTCACTATATGGGTCCAAATTTGACCGACCACGACCTATAATAAAGTACGACAAACGAGCGGATATCTTCGAGTCGATGTCCCGAAGGAGACGACCTTAGGACAAAAGAATAGACTGTACGACCCTTGTAATAGTGTAAGCCCATTAGGGGACATTAGGAATATTCTGTCGAATTTTCCTTGTATTTTGTTTCTTACAATTTAAAATAGTTTCTCTCTAGTATAAAAAAGGGAAAGTAACCGTGTAACAAGGCATCTAAACTCGGAGAAAATGAATATTTGAGAATGAAAAGAAACTTATTGACGATCATATCTCTACCTATTACTTCTTCTAGAGTTTATTATACTAAGCTAAGATTTACCCCTTCATCTTTGATTAGTTTGTTCAAAAAGGTTTTAATATCTTTTGAGTCAAACAATTTGGCGCTGCCTGTGGGAATTTCTATAACTGAAATCATAGTTTCCATCTAGATTCTTGAAAGCAATAATCATTTTTTCCTCAGCTTCATAAAAACCAGCGATGGCTGGAAAGGGAGAAGCGGGGCTAAAGGTCGTAGTGGATATCACGAACAACCTCCTGAATTCCCTTAACGAAACCAACAGAGAAGACAATGAGAATGCAATAACAAGTGTTACACCGGAGGGGGAGATCTCACCTCCTCCCCACGGGAATCTGACGATCTTGCGCGAGAGGGGAACCTCAACCTCCATAGCAGGAGAAGCACCACCAGCAGTCAAAAGGCTACTGGAAGAATGGTTAACGAGTCACTTGAGCAATATGCTCGAAAACCCATTCAGGAAGGCGTCAAAAATGCGCCACCTATAGAAATTGCAGTTGCTGACGATGAGCCAAATGCTGCACGAACAGGTAATGCCCATATTGTTAGTGATGCATGTGACGACACACTTATGGCCATCTTAAAGAAAATGGAAGAGTTTAAAAATGAGAACAAAATACTCCGCAACCAAATGTAGGAACATCAGGAAAGAGTCGATAAAATACTAGATGCTCTGAAGCTATTGCCAAATGCGATGTCAGTTGATTCGTCGAACAACCGTATAAAGAAGAGGAAGCTTCGCATTCTATTCCGAAACCTTCAAAATGCCGCCATACTTGAAAGTACATGATGAGATCATGGACATAGAGGACCATTTAATCGGTTACATTACCGCGGTAATGGGTAATGATCTATCAAAAGAACAAGTACCGGTTGTGCTGCTGCAAAAGTTCGGCGAAACTCTCACGGGGGAGCATTGACATGGTATTCCCAATTATCAGCACGATCAATATCGACGTTCGAGGAGATGACAGATAAATTTGCTATCGCTCACGCGGGAGCGAAGAAGGCCTAGGCTAGGGTTAATGATATCTTCGCCCTCAGGCAAACTAGGGGCGAGGACTTCGGAATTTCCTAGCACGATTCAACAGAGTAAGGATGAGCCTACCGAACGTGTCAGAAGGGATGACGGTAGCAGCCTTTCAAAGTGGATTAAACAGGAATAGATCAAAGGCAACCAAAAAACTACCCAGAAGACTTATGAAGTACCCCCCCACCACGTGGGAAGAAATCCATAACGTCTATTGTGTCGAAGTGAGGGTAGGCGAGGATGACTTGAATGGTCTGCTTCAGCGATTAATGTCGGTCCATACTGAAACAATGAGAAATCGATGCAATGATGGGCGAAGGGATCAATTACCATGTTTCAATCGAGAAAGGCATCAACCATATATCCGGGCATCCAATCCTCCACCTCCTCGACATAGAGATGTTGCACCTCGGCATCTCATACCCTCCTGAAATGAAAAAGGTATTCCTCCATTACTGTCTGCTCATAATTTTTATGTTTCCCCCTCACAAATAGTGTACGCACTGCAGAAGCTCAGCAATAAGGTGCAGTGGCTGCAAAAGATGAAGTCGGACCCAAGCAAAATGAAGTCAAACATCCTGTGTGAGTTCCATCAAGAAAGGGGACACAAAACTTATGACTGCATATGTCTGCAGCAGGAAGTCGTAAGGATGTTAAATCAGGGATACCTGAAAGATCCGCTGAGCGACAGAGGATGAACCAACTTCGCTCGAGGGCGCGATCAACCTCAAGGACCTTTAAATCCACCATCACTAGCTCATACCATACAAATGATCATTGGCGGCAGCGATGACACGGTAATCAACCATGTGAAATTCACCACCATACATAAGCTCAAACGGACAGTCGTCCACGAACAAGACGCCAACCTCGAAGATACTATCATCTTCGATAAGTCAGATACCGATAATTTGTCTTTCCCTCACTAGGATGCTTTGGTTATAACTTTACGCATCACGGATAATGATGTAGAAAAATAATGGTGGATGATGAAAGCGGCGCGTGTATTATTCACCCATGAGTTCTCATTCAAATGAGTATCGAGGATAAAATAATACCGCGTTGCATAACACTATCGGGTTTTAATAATGCAGTAGAGCAGACGTCTGGAGAAATAGTGCTACATGTCCTGCTATGAGGGCTTACTCTAGAAACAACATTCCACGTTCAAGTCAAGAACCAGGAAATGGCCTACAATGCCATGCGAGCCGTCCCTTCAACCTTCTATCAAGTGATCAAATTTACTACCCCATGGAGGATATTCAGCATCCGAGGCGAGCTACATACTGCCCAAGAATTCTACCGGATCTCCCAAGATTGCAGACACACCAAACAACTAAACGGGGCAATTGCGGAAACATAACAATCGGCCATGTCGGGAACCAAATTCGACACACAAGTAGAGGCCATCAAAGACCTGGACGTCGTAGAAGCTTGCAAGGCAACCATAAAAGATCTTGATCCCATCCAATTGGATGACACCGATAGCACAAAAAAGCTTATGTTGGTTACAACCTCTCGGAACCAAGTAAGTATCAGGATTTTTGACTAACAACGCCAATTTGTTTGCTTTTTCCCACTAAGATATATCCCAAGGGATATCTCCACGCATAGGTTAAATGCCTATCCACCTTATCCGCTGGTACGAAAAAATGAGGAGGAAGTTTAATGTCGCAATCAATGAGGCGGTCAGCGAGGAGGTTGACAAGTTACTTGCCAACGGTTCCATCAGAGAATCGGAATACCCCCAATGTGTCGCCAATGTGGTCAAGGTCAAAAAAGAAGAACGAGAAATGAAGAATGTGTGCCTCCTTCACCGATCTAAACAAAACATGCCCGAATGACTCTTTGTCGCTACCTTACATCGACCAACTTGTCGATGCAACAACGCGGCACAATCTATTGAGCCTCCTGGACACCTACTCAGGTTATAACCAAATTCTAATGGCTGAAAAAGATCAAGAAAAGGCCGCTTTCATCATTCACCAAGGAACATACTGCTATTAGGTGATGTATTTGGGCTTAAGAATGCGTGAGCCACGTATCAAAGACTAATCACAAAAATATTAAAAGAACAAGTAATATAAGTTAATTCTAGTGTTAGTAAAAACAAGTAATATGAAGTCAAAATTTAAGATTATTGTAAGAATAAATGACGTCTGCCACTAAATAAGGTAATCACTTTATTCTTTTTGATAAAACATATTTTTCAAGGAAATTAAATATCAGAAAATATCTTTATCGTAAAAGATATTTTTTTCTAAAATGATTTTCGTTATTATCCGATACACAAAAAACTGAAAAAAGAAATTATCAAAAAGCTGTCTACCTAATCATATAAACCAAAATATAATTGATTATTTATGTAAAGATCTTTGTTACGCATTAATTAAACATGTGTACAATATATAAGAAATTTCTTTTGAACCCTTATGGTCTTAAACATGTGATCTCATTCTTAAAAGAAAGTATCATCAAAATTAAGCTAGAAATATTAGAGCTGTAGTTTTCAGAGCAGTATAAAGAATGGTCAATCTATTTAGAAAAATTAAACAAAAATGTCATATAAAATGGAAAAGATGAAGTCGGACCCAAGCAAAAGGAAGTCAAACGTCCTGTGTGAGTTCCATCAAGAAAGGGGACACAAAACTTATGAATGCATAGGTCTGCAGCAGGAAGTAGTAAGGATGTTAAATCAGGGATACTTGAAAGATGTGCTGAGCGACAGAGGATGAACCAACTTCGCTCGAGGGCGCGATCAACCTCAAGGACCTTTAAAGCCACCATCACCAGCTCATACCATACGAACGATCATTGGCGGCGGCGATGACACGATAATCAACTATGTGAAATTCACCACCACACATAAGCTCAAACGCACAGTCGCCCACGAACAGGACGACAACCTCGAAGATAGTATCATCTTCGATAAATCAGATATCGATAATTTGTCTTTCCCTCACTAGGATGCTTTGGTTATAAATTTTACGCATCACGGATACTGATGTAAAAAAATAATGGTGGATGACAAAAGCAGCGCGTGTATTATTCACCCATGAGTTCTCATGCAAATGAGGATCGAGGATAAAATAATACCGCGTTGCATAACACTAACAGGTTTTAATAATGCAGTAAAGTGGTCGTCTGGAGAAATAGTGCTACATGTCCTGCTATGAGGGGTTACTCTAGAAACAACATTCCACGTTCAAGTCATGAACAAGGAAATGGCCTACAATGCCATCATAGGACGACCATGGATACATGATATGCGAGCCGTCCCTTCAACCTTCTATCAAGTGATCAAGTTTCCCACCCCATAGGGGATATTCAGCATCCGAGGCGAGCTACGTACCGCCCAAGAATTCTACCGGATCTGCCAAGATTGCACACACACAAAACAACTAAAAGGGGCAATTGCGGAAGCATAACAATCTGCCATGTCAGGAACCAAATTCGACACACAAGTAGAGGCCATCAAAGACCCGGACGTCGTAGAAGCTTGCAAGGCAACCATAGAAGATCTTGATCCCATCGAATTGGATGACACCGATAGCACAAAAAAGCTTATGTTGGATACAACCTCTCGGAACCAAGTAAGTATCGAGATTTTTGACTAACAACGCCGATTTGTTTGCTTTTTCCCACTCAGATATGCCAGGAATCCCAAGGGATATCGCCACGCATAGGTTAAATGTCGATCCACCTTATACGCCGGTACGTCAAATGAGGAGGAAGTTCAATGTCGCAATCAATGAGGCGGTCAGCGAGGAGGTTGACAAGTTACTTGCCAACGGTTCCATCAGAGAATCGGAATACCCCCAGTGAGTCGCCAGTGTGGTCATGGTCAAAAAGAAGAACGAGAAATGGAGAATGTGTGTCGACTTCACCGATCTAAACAAAACATGCCCGAAAGACTCTTTCTCGCTACCTTACATCGACCAACTTGTCGATGCAACAACAAGGCACAAACTATTGAGCCTCCTGGACGCCTACTCCGGTTATAACCAAATTCTAATGGATGAAAAAGATCAAGAAAAGACCGCTTTCATCATTCACCAAGGAACATACTGCTATAAGGTGATGTATTCGGGCTTAAGAATGCATGAGCCACGTATCAAAGACTAATCACCAATATATTCAAAGAACAAGTAATATAAGTTAATACTAGCGTTAGTAAAAACAAGTAATATGAAGTCAAAATTTAAGATTGTTGTAAGAAGAAATGACGTCTGCCACTAAATGAGGTAATCACTTTATTCTTTTTGATAAAACATATTTTTCAAGGCAATTAAATATCAGAAAATATCTTTATCATAAAAGATATTTTATTTTAAAATGATTTTCGTTATCACCCGATACACAAAAAACAGAAAAAAAAAATTAATCGAAATAGCTGTCTACCTAATCATATAAACTAAAATATAATTGATTATTTATGTAAAGATCCTTGTTACGCATTAATTAAATATGTGTACAATATATAAGAAATTTCTTTTGAACCCTTATGGTCTTAAACATATGATCTCATTCTTAAAAGAAAGTATCATCAAAACTAAGCTAGAAATATTAGAGCTGTAGTTTTCAGAGCAGTATAAAAAATGGTCAATCTATTTAGAACAAATAAACAAAAAAGGTCATATAAAATGGAACTTAGAGTAATTTATTTTTTGACTAAAATGAAATGAAATTTTTTTGAGATTCTTAGAACATTCGGGGCATTGAATGTTACTTCGATTTTTCTAATACTGAAATTTGCAAATATTGAACTTCACTCGTAAGTTTTTCTTCAAAATTTCTTTATTCAGAGTTTACCTTAAGTCTGTTTATTTTTCTCATTCTGGACAAGTGTAGGAAGGTCCAAATTTCAAGGATAATTAATTTGTCTTGTAAAATCTTCCCAAACATCCTCTCCCTCACCCCCCACAAAGCTTAACTCCTAGACTTTCTGTCTGACGAATTGAAATCTTGGCAGAATTGAAAGAAATCACGAGCGTGTAAGATTGTTGATTTAAGATGCTCTAGAGTGTGTGGAAGTTGGTATAATGCGAAAATGTCATCTAGACGAGAATGTTTTTTAAAACAAAAATGAAATGGTTTTTGATTCAAAATTTAAGCTCATTGTCAGTAAATTTGTTTTCTCCACACGAATCAAAATCAAAAAGTAGACTTGTAAGTATTATTTTATGATTCAATTTGTCAGGGTTGAAGATGTGCATCAACCTATCTCGCTGCTGTCCACTAGTTTGTCGGGGTTGATGTTTGCGGTAGGAGTCCCACATCGAGGCATCGACTTATCAATATGTTGTTTATAGAGACATTCACTGCAGCTGAAGGGCACGACCTTACTTGAACAGGATCTGTTCTATAGGCTCGTACCACTGTATCCTTGAGTTCTAAGGAGACAGAAAACCAAGTCTGGTTGAGGAGACATGGCTATGGTTCCAGAGCGTGATTAACAGCCTTCGTCAGTCAATTGTGGCTTTGGAGCAGTAGAGGATCGTTCTCAGCTCTGCTTGCAGGGGCCTGGGATGGTATCATAGCTGTCTGACAGACTTAAAAATCTTTTTGGTTCCTCTTTCTTTCCTTCTTCGATGCCTAACTGCTCTTTTTACTTCGGAACAATATTAAAGGTGTGAAGCTGGGATCATTTAACCATCGATTTGTTCCTGATTAATTAGCAGGCCATGCCCTCCCAGTAAAGACTGGCTTTTGTTCTTGGCTGCTACACTTAAAGCTAGACCAGTTTAACAACATTGGCAGTGCCTTTTCTACCAAACTCTCGTTTAATCACTTTTGATAGTGTTTGAAGACACTGATTCATCACAACTCTGAAACGGCAAACTTATTGTCTATTTCCTAGTACACTGAAGTGGTTCTAAATCTAAGTAATAAGCAATGAGAGTGTTTATTGAAAGAAAACAAACATCTGGGCTTGGACATGATATTGCAGTTAGGTGCGTAATGGTATTTTGTACCTGAAAGATTGACTAGAAATTAATCCAAACTGGAAGTTTGTCACTGTCGACTAAACAACTTGCCTTGTACCTTCACCAAAAAAATAAGACTTGCCTTGTGAATTCTTGCTATTTTTGAACTCTCAAATAAAGTAGTATTTCAGTGCAGTTTCTTTGAACTAAGCATTTCCAGTGAAAGCGTCAAAATATGTAAATCGAGTAAATGTAATATGCAAAAGTAATAATCCATATCTATCACCTTGCTGTAAGCCATTACGTTCTAACCATTGTTACTTTCAAGCCCCTTTATTTGCAAAAGCGGGCAGAACCTTCTAAGCTTGATGATAAGGATTGCTTTGCACAATTATTTGATGTTGGCATACCACACCCTGGTAACGATACAAAGAATATATCCACATGCCTAACCTACAGATGAACAGAAAATAACAGCACAAACTGCACTTCTATTAGCGACTTCCTGATAGCCAAGCATCATTACAAGAACAAATGAGGAAAACTGCCAACAACCGGATAGTGGCATATGAAATCTCAGCATTTTACTGGCAATACTGGGGAAGACATCCCTTCTTGAGAATGTATTGAAATTACAAAAATACACACACAGCACTGAAGAACTAATTCACAACTCACGTATCTTCATCCTTTACAGCTTTGAAGCTGCAGCCTTGTCCAAAAACCAAATCAATTCTCCTTCAGGTGAAACCATCTGCACGGGCAACAAATCAGAACTTTCACTATCACCGAGCGATTTATGCACTACATCTGCCTTCCCAGCACCTGCTACAACAAGAGCGATATTCGCGGATGAGTTTATTACAGGAAATGTAAATGTAATCCTTTCCGGTGGAGGTTTTGGGGACTCCTTGATGAAGGTGACCCATTTTTCTTTCTCATGGACAAGAGGATGCCCGGGAAATAAGGAAGCTACATGCCCATCGGGACCCATACCCAATAGCATCACATCAAATTTTGGAAATCCAGTAGCATCGGATATGTCTACAATCTTGCTCTTAACCAAGTGTCTTAGACAAGTCTCGTAATCATCTGCCGCACCCTCTGCTGATAGTGCATCGTTTATCGCATACACATTGCCACTAGGAATAGGTATCTGCCCAAGAGAAAGAAGAGGTGAGCCTAAAAGCTCAGTAAATAGAATTAAGACGTGAAAGTTAAGATGTAAGGAGAAGAATGATGAAGTAAGAGCTAATTCATCATTCTTAATAAGATCAAACCACTTAGGCAGTTTTGTTTGACTATTATGAACAATTCGTAATCTCAAAGATGCTCTCAGCACTCAGCAGCCATGTATCTCTGAAGTCTTTTCTGAAAAGAATTTGGTAATTTTGTTTGTAATCATCTTCATTTATAGTCTGTAGCTTTGGAGATGCCAGAGAAGATGGCAGAGCTCAGAGCAAGTCTTTTAACTTGCTATAGTTACCGAAGAGCCTTTCACTGAAAGTGTACAGGCCAAAAGTAAAATTTGATGTTATCTATTCTTACTTCTCCGCCCTTTCGGGTAGGGGTAAGGCTCGTCTACATATTACCCTCCCCAGACCCCACTTTGTGGGACTATACTGGGTAGTTGTTGTTGTTGTTGTTGTTATTATGACTTCTCTTCTTTTAGTACAGTGTACAGTTTCTCTTTTCAAATTCTTTATATGTTGCCTCTTTACATGAATCACATAATGTTACCATGTATTCCAGAGGATATCATTTAAAACTTATTTGGCATATCCAGCTTATCCAAACAATTGGTTTATGACATCTTGTGTACCATTTGCTCTTTTTTTTTGGTGCATTAAAAAGAGAGTATTTCAATGACACCCTCGCCCCACCCCCTCCAAGAAAACAGAAAAAAAAACCCACATAGGTAAATTTGTTTTTTTTTTTTCAATTCATTATAAAGAGACTATTCAAATGACAGCTCCCACCCCCTTAACATAACACACATGAAAATTAAAAAATCCAAAGATGTTTTGGTGATGAAAATAGTTTAAAATTTGACCTTGCTAAACACGGTTGCTTTGATATCAAATAAAAAGAGAGGGAATTAGTCTTTAAAAGGGAACGAGTTGAAGATTTGATCTTGCTAAATAGTGTTGATTAACGGTCAAGTTTGCACAATAGCTTTGCACATGATTAATCAAGAGCCCAAAAAATAGCGTCAAGCTACAAAGGATCAAAAGCCAAATACATCCCAAGGAAGTGAATAGGGGTATCAGTAGTAGGGGTCAGGTTTGTTAGGCATTTCCCCTACACAACACCCATACAATAACAAAAAACAAAAATATACTCAATAATATTTTCACAAGTGGGGTGGGATTTGAAGAAGGTAGTAAGTACGCAGACCTTACCCCAACCATGTGCAGGTAGAGAGACTGTTTCTGAAAGAGTCTCGGCTCAATAGTATACCAATAAGGTTTTGGCGAGCAATCATTTTGACCCGTATGACAATTTGTTCTTCCTTTCTCCAACTTTTGCAATAGCCCATTTTTATTTTTATTTTGATAAGGTGAAGTATTACTTTCGCAATAGCCCATTGCAATGCATTTTTTTCTTTATGACTGAAAACAATAATAGAAATTGTGTAACTCTTAAAAATGTAAGAAAGCAAAGAGCCTACACTCCACCTCCTGCCCCAAGCAGTAGGAGGACAAAGGGGGCCATCTCCATTTGGCTCTATCAAAGAAGTTGCAGCTTAGGATATCACTCTCTTTTGGATTTTGGAATATTAGAAGTTGGTGGATCAATGAACATAATCTTGTGTGTGCGTCTCTTAAGTTTCTACCTCAGCGAGATCTCTCGAAACTCGCATAATCCTAGTAGTAACTTTTTTTTCCTTTTGATCCAGATGATCTTAGTACTAACGTGTTAGGGAAATATTAAGTATTTGATCTACTATGCTGAGACAATGCACAAAATGTATTAACAAAAAGAAATCCGCTGGAAAATATAAGGAAAAAGATAAAGAGGCACATGGATTTGGATTAATCCTTCAGAGTCACGTAATTACCCATGTTACATTGGATTGTGTGTGTACAGGTTGTGAGAAACTGACTGGTTTTTAGTTCGTTTGAGATATGAGATCTGATTGTTGAGTTTTGAGCATAAAGGTGGAAGCTATTGATGTCTTTTGGACTATGAACCAAACTTAGACCGATAAAATTTGACTCATACAATAATTATTGTTGAAATATAATATTTATATGACCAATAATTCTTAATTGTAAGTCATTAATTTCATCAATCACATTTTGACCCCTACACTTGTGGTGTTCAACGCGATTTTGCACGAATAAGCCACACATGTGCTTGATTATTCATGAGAACTCTAAAGATTTGGTCAAAATCATATAGGAGTGCTACGCACACCTTACACCTACCTTGTGCAAGTAGAGAGACTGTTTCTGAAAGAGTCTCGGCTTAATAATAATTTACCAATAAGCTTTTGGCGAGCAATTATTTTGACCCGTATGACAATTTGTTCTTCCTTTCTCCTACTTTCGCAATAGCCCATTTTTATTTTTATTTTGATAAGGTGAAGTATTACTTTCGCAATAGCCCATCACGATGGGTTTTTTTCTTTATGACTGAAAACAATAATAGAAATTGTGTAACTCTTAAAAATGTGAGAAAGCAAACAGCCTACACTCCACCTCCTGCCCCAAGCAATAGGAGAACAAAGGAGACCATCTGCTTTTGGCTCTATCAAAGAACAAGTTGAGTCTGGTTGCAGCTTAGGATATCACTATCTTTTGTATTTTGGAACATTAGAAGTTGGTGGATCAATGAACAGAATCTTGTGTGTGCGTCTCTTAAGTTTCCACCTCAGCTAGATCTCTCGAAACTCGCATGATCCTAGTAGTAATTCCTTTTGATCAAGATGATCTTAGTACTTAACATGTTAGGGCAATATTTAGTATTTGATCTACAATGCTGAGACAATGCACAAAATGTATTAACAAAAAGAAATCTGCTGGAAAATATAAGGAAAAAGATAAAGCGACATATGGATTTGGATTCATCCTTCAAGAGTCACGTGATTACCCATGTTACATTGGATTGTGTGTGTGCAGGTTGTGAGAAACTGACTGGTTTTTAGTTCGTTTGAGATATGAGATCTGATTGTTAAGTTTTGAGCATAAAGGTGGAAGCTATTGATGTCTTTTGGACTATAAACCAAACTTATACCGATAAAATTTGACTCATACAATTATTATTGTTGAAATATAATATTTATATGACCAATAATTCTTAATTGTAAGTCATTAATTTCATCAATCACATTTTGACCCCTACACTTATGGTGTTCAACGCGATTTTGCGCGAATAGGCCACACATGTGCTTGATTATTCATGAGAACTCTAAAGATTTGGTCAAAATCTGCCCCCCCCCCCCCCACACACACACTCTCATATAGGTGAATTCATCAAGCGTATACTGCTTTAAATACAAATCCAACAAGTTTTACTCGTTATTTTATATCTTTTCTTTGAAATATATGGGGGACTATTAACAATATTACAACAATAGTTTAGCTAAGTGACATCATGCACGAAAGCTTATGGACAAATAGCTAAGTAGATTAGCTAAGTGGTTTCATGCATGGGGTTTATGGACAAATGGTTACATGGGTTAGTCAGGTGGCTTCACGCATGGTAATTATGGACAAGTGCATCACGCTTGTCATGATTCGAGGTGCTTGTCATGATTCGAGGCTTATTCTCATCCTGTAAATAGCTAATCATACCCCCACATTTAATGCATCCAAACACACCAAAAATGGGCCTAGCCTAATTCTCTCCGAAATCAATATCCGTATAAACACCTAGTTGTTATATCTTTTATTCTTTTACATTCATAAGCCATAACTTGCAGGTTGTTATGAAGTCTTGTTGTTCCTATTCCCTATGATAGAAGAAGGTTTGTTTAATTTTCTGAAACTTTGAGACATTCATTTTGGCAGGGAGCGCCACATCATTTTAGTCCACGCTAATGCATTATCAGGACTCTCTTATTTAGTGTCTTAAGCCAAGATATTGCGTTCCCAGTTACCACTGGCCTCAACTCCTGACATAATTAGTTTTTCATCTGATTTTCCAAATCTTTTATCCGTTGTGAATGGTAAGCTTAATAACTACAAGTGTATTCCATCAATTCTCCGATAGAACCATAAAGGCAGCTTGATTTTTTTTTTAGAAAAAAGATGAAAAGTAAAACATCATAAAGGGCAGTTCTCCCTATTGAAGTTACCATCACACTCTTTTTGTAGAAACTCAAACAATTAATACAGATCTTCGTTCAAATGTGGGGGAGCACCTGTACAACAAACTACCACTACGTATGTTCATATACAGAGGAGACAACAGATAAGTAAAAAGGGTCCTGGAGATATCACATAGTATGGCACCATTAGAATCAATACATAGTATAAAAACACAAATACCTTGGATAGAAAAGCATCATAAGCAAGCAAATAATTGCTATCCGGATGGTCCTTTGGAACCACTCTTTCATCCACCCAGAAAACGTGCCACTTCGACCAATCTATTGAATCAATATATGGTGGCTCCACCAATTTCCTGTACTTTGCAACAAACAGAGGCATAACAAACAGAAGCATAACAAACATAAGCAACCAACCGCCACAGCCATCCGAAAAATACTACAAAGAGAATAAGCAATTACCTAAGAGATTTGATAAGTGAACCCCCGGAAACAACAACAGAAAAAGAACCTCTCTCTTTGCAAAACTTCTCCGATAAATCGGCCGTGTACTTCGCAAGAGACACGGCAAGTTCCTCTTCGGAATCAAACACTTCTACTTTCCCTTTACTTTTCCCGGTCACAGTCTCAGCCATTGATGATTTAGTTGTAAACTGAGATTTCGATGAGTTTGTACTCAATACTGAGATTCTCCTATGTGCGCGCGAGAAAAAAAGTGACTTGCCAATTATAGAAGCAGAGGTCAACGTCAGAGATCGGCGGAGAGGAGAGAATCGGGTAGGTGAGATGCGCAAGTTAGCAGAGAGAGCGCGAGAAGAAGAGGCTAAGCGCACTGCGAACTCTGTCATGTTATATAGGAACGGAGAGTGCGAAAAAACTGGTCCACCAGCGACGGTGAAAGAAAGAGCTTAACGTGCTAGAGCTTTTAAGGTAGGTGAGAACCTGGGGCGTGGCATTCGATGAAAGGTAGGGATCACTGGCACGTGTGTCACTAGGTAATTGGAATTATAATAATTACACAACTTAGTAATTACTGTAATTACGACTTTTGTTTGTTATAATATAATTATAAATTTACTATTTGATTGTATAAATATAATTACATAATTAGATTAAATTTTAAATTAAATAATTATTAAAATTTAAAAATTAATATAACGAACATATACCTCTAAATTTTTATCAATATAAATGGTATTATATTTAGCATTTAAGATGTATATTTTTTGTGAATGTATATTAATTATTAATCATATATTTATACTAATTAATATTGTAAAAATAATTTTTATATATTTTTCAAATTAATAATATTTAATTTAGATACTTACAAAACTTAAAAATATATATTTTATAAGAACATTATGAAATTCATGTTTGATAAATAAATTTATATATATATATATATATATATATATATATATATATATATATATATATATATATATATATATATATATATATAATATCATAACGTTATTCAAATATTTGACAAAACTATCTATCAATTCTAATTCTAACTAATAAATGAACAACGTGCAATGTGAGCCAGTGCTACTAAAACAAGTAAATTGGAACCATAAATACAATACAATTTCAAAATTCAAAAAAAAAATAAAATAATTTAGCATATGTCAAATTCAAACATAATAATAGTTATAGTAAGCTTCACTACAACTTAAGATTAGGAAACATGATAAGATTATAACAAAATTCAGTGACGAAATTTTACTATAATTGCATCACTCATTATATGCCAAATTTGTTAATGACTTGTTATTTCAAATACATGGAGGCGTAGTTTCAAAAAATAGAATAATAAAATAAACAATAAATAAAATAATAGCAATTACATGGAATCACAAGAAGTGAAGATAGAGAAATAAAAAACAAATAATGTACAACGAAAAAAAACATATTTTAAAATTTCAAAACAAATTAAAAAATTAAAAAAATTAAAAAATCAAAGTAATAGAAATAAAAAGTTATAAAGAAAATAAATTAAAATAAAAATAAAACTGAGAGAAACTAAAAAGCAACCTTGTAATTACATAGTGTAATTACCACCAATTCTCGCCTTCCCTTGAGAATTGGAGAATGTAATTACACTGCTCCAATTACATCTAATTTCATGTTGATCAAGCAATTACTTGGCCAAACAAATATGTTAAACTGTGCAATTACACCCAATTATACCTAAATCCATTTTCAAGGTGACTTTTCAAACAAGCTCTTGGAGTTGGTAAAGATGTTTTGATATGTACCTAGTTTTTATTATAGATCATAATTAATTAATTAATATATAATTTACTTTAATATATAATTTGATCACAATAAATTAATGTACTTTGAAGTAATTACAATCAAATATTTATCCGTTCCAATTCAGATGAGATAGTTTGACTCGGTACGAAGCTTAAGAAGAAAAATTAAAACTTTTAAAACATGTTGCCTTAAAATCTTAAGGAGTTAAAGCTCTATAGACCTATAAAACCGAAAGCTTTAAAATTGGATTATTTTCAATTGTAGATTTATGTCATTTTTTTTTGAAAAAGACTAATAAGAAAAACGTATCATCTAAATTAAAATACATGGAGTAATAATTCTCGACATTTGTGTTTTAGTCGCACTTCAGAATGAAGGTTCTTCAAAAATTACACTTTGGAGTTCTTATTTGATTCTTCAAAAATTATAATATCCTGGACCAACAAGATAGGATTAGATTAGACGGAGGAGGACTGCTAGAGATAAAGTAGTACAAGTATTTTTTTGGTAATTAAATAAACAGAAAATGACCAAATACATCATTCTAGTATTATCATTCATTATATTATCAGTGTATTTGAATTCTTACAGTTATACTTTAGTTCAAAATTGCCCTTAATTTTAACAGAGGACATGTTACAGTTAAAGAGTAAAAAGCCCAACCACCGTTTTAAAATATTCGGTCCAATTAAAACCCACCCCTAACTCTGCATATTACAACTCCCTCATATTACAACTCCCTCAACACCCCAAAGTACGCTGGAAAAGCATTGTTCTGCAGAAAAACTACACCCAAGATTCAAATTTATCGTCTGGCTAGCTTTGCGCAGAAGACTGGCAACAGTAGAGAGGCTAATGCACTTTGGAATACATATTCCACAACAATGTGTATTATGCAGGCAAGTAGACAAATTCTTTGACCATCTTTTTCTTACTTGCCCGACATCTTGGGAGCTATGGAATAGACTGCTAATATGGGGGTTACCAGAGGGCCATTTGTGATTGGAACAGTGAGGTAGAATGGATTAGCAACATTGCAAAAAGGAGAAATGGACATGCTGAAATAACCACCGGTGTGTTTGGGATGCTAGTATACTGTCTATGGCGAGAAAGAAACAAGATTAGGTTCCAAGGCGGAAGAATCATTATAGATGATACATGCAAAGAGATAGCAATTCTCATACATATACAAGGGACCTCTTTAAAACACTGGAAGGATGTTTTGCGAACACTGGATCACTACCCTTAGAAATTGATGTATATATAGATTAAGAGAGTGAATCCCTATAGATTCATTGGTAGCAGTAACTGGTCAGCAACTACTATTTTATTTCTGTAATGTTTTGATCTTTGATGAAATGAAGTTTAAATTATTTTTTAAAAAACCACCTCTAAATTAAGCCATTAGCCCATTAACTGAACTATCCGAAACTTCACTGGAAAAATCTATCCTCAGAATAATTTTTCTCTCTTAGCAAACCTTCCTCTCCCATCTTTCATTGCCTTTTCACCTATAAACAAGGACCATCTTTCACTATTATATCATATTTTTCTCCTTTATTCCAAATTTTTCATTTTAGAAGGACAATACAATTGAGACTATCACAAAAAGTAAGAACAACTTTCACCATCATGGACTAAAGATAAAAAGATCACCATCTCAGTATTATTATTTTATCGAAATTTGTTTGGATTTGATAGGGAATAAAGGGAGAGGGAGGGGATATGAAGAAGAGGATAATGAGGGATATGGGTCGGCTAGTGTGTTAAATTAGGGGTAGTTTTAATTGGATCGGGTATTTTAAGATGGGAATGGACATTTTACTCTTGAGCTGTCACGTGTCCCTCCATTATAATTAAGGGCAATTTTGAATTAAAATATAACGGTAGAGGTTCATATACACTAATTGTACAACGTAAACTAAATTTAAACAATTTTCGATACTAGAAAGATATATTTGGCCCTTCTCTGTTAAATAAATTTTATTACCAAATAAACATTATGGCTATAAATAAGTAAATTATGTTTATACTATATTAAAAGCACGAAGGCCCTTATCAAAATATAATTCGCTTCTTTTACTTTTTAAAAATTAAGTTTACATTAGATAAAATAGGTATTTCATTATTTTCCTAATATTTAGAAATAAATATTTAATTAGTTCTCTAATATTTAGGATTTCAAATCAACTTTGTTTGGAATATTAAATTCTTCCTTATTTGAACTAAATTGTATAATAAATTTGAAAAAGAGATACAACAACACATGAAAATTACATTAGTAATTTCGTCTACTTTCAATTCTTTTTAGATTTAGACATTATATTTTTGCTAGTAAATTAGCAAAACATTGGCTTTCTTTGTATCGTAAAACTTTTAAGTTTGTGATAGTTACCTATTCTTCAATATTATTTTAGTCTCCAAAAAGCAATTACGATATATTTATTTAAGTAACTACTCGACTTATTAAAATCTTAGGGTAATGTTTCTTTTAATAAAATGAAAAAAAATATTTTTTTAAAACCAAAATCAAATTATCATCAAATTGAAAAAATTATTGATGCGAAACTTTGAGATGATAATTTCATAATAGAAAATTGAACATCTTAAAAAAAGGAAATACATACTCCCCCCTCACCCCACTCACCCACACACCAGAACAACACACATAGAGAAATTTTCGAACAAATGCCATTTTAAAAAAATGATGATCTTTTTTATTTTTTTAAATTTTTTTAGTATTTGTATATTGATTGATATTTTTAATATATTGACAATTGAAAACTTATATGTAATAATTTCTCCCCTTACTGAGTTTGATATATAAAAATGATATTTTTCATTTCAAAAATTTACACTTTTATTTATATTAATTGGAAAATAATTTTTAGTAGAATATTTTTATGATCATTTGTAATAAAATTAGTAATCGTAAGACTAATAGATATCTTTAAGCCAAGAAGTACTTAAAAGTTGTTCAAATATGGAGTATATAATATAGACAATTGTAATGTCCAAACTACCAGAGAAGCAAGTGTAATAATATCTGAAGTTCTATAGCTTAATTTGTCAGGGTTGTAGAATAAGGGCTCCTAGAGTTTTTTGTACTCCTCACCCGGGATTGGGTGATGCTTGACAAGGCTATCCATAGATGATTTAAGTTTTGGCTTGTGTCCCCCTTATGGTAGTTATTTATGGTAGTTCTTTATGGTAGCTACTATATGATATTATTGCATGCGATTTTATTTATGGATTTTATTTATGGTTCTTATGTTTAGATAATTATTTACGCTATTCATATTGGAGTTATTAATGCCCCTTTATTGTTGTCTTGGTTTTTCCCTCTCCTTCACTGAGCCGAGGGTCGATTGGAAACAGCCTCTCTGCCCTTCGGGTAGGGGTAAGACTCGTCTACCTATTACCCTCCCCAGACCCACTTTATGGGACTATACTGGGTAGTGTTGTTGTTGTTGTTGTACAGCTTAATTTGTCACATTCAAATATACAGGGATGTAAATATAATTTCAAGATCTATATGGGCAGTAAATGGATTGGATTTAACACGCGTATACGACGTCGTTTCGGTCAAGGAGAAAACTCCTAAACCCTAACTATCACCAATATAAGCTTCCTGACGGAAAAAAAAAGCCTGCAATTCTCGTATCGGAGAGATAAGATGCAGATCTTCGTGAAAACCCTAACGGGGAAGACCATCACCCTTGAAGTCGAATCGAGCGATACCATCGATAATGTCAAGGCCAAGATTCAGGATAAGGAAGGTAATTCACTTGTTAAAGTTTCTATGCTTTCTAAGTTTAATTGCTTCTCATATTTGAGCTCTGGAAATGAAATGGTGTCCAAATCAAATTAGATCAATTTATCAGTAATGGGCATCTCTTATATGAATTGACTGGCTTGTTTCTAGGTATTCCACCGGACCAGCAGCGATTGATCTTTGCTGGTAAACAGCTTGAAGATGGGCGTACACTGGCTGATTATAATATCCAAAAAGGTTTGTGTTGATTGAAAATTTGGCCCATTTTTTGTTGTTAGCTCGATTTTTAGTTAATTTTGTTTTTGTGTAAAAACAGAGTCGACTCTGCATCTTGTGCTGAGGCTCCGTGGAGGGATCATTGAACCATCTCTTATGGCATTGGCAAGGAAATACAACCAGGATAAGATGATTTGCCGCAAGTAAGTTCTCCCCTGAACAATGTGGCTTTGAGCTTCATTTGCTTATCTCGATCATTTGCTGAAATCTACATGTCAGAAATTGAAAGTGTTATTGTATATGTGTTGGTTCTTTACGTCCATGATGTAATATTTCACTTAAACATCAACTCTTTAAGATGGCCAGTAAGCTTAGATGGCATTTGTGTGTCATTGTCCTGACTTTCTCCTGATGGTAAATACAAACTTTTATCAACAAACAACAAAAAACCCAGTGTATGCAGAACTTACCCCTAACTTGTGAACACAAACTTTTATCACGGTGATGAAATGGAATGAAGTTGAAAGATGGTGGTTTTGAATCTATGGGTGGGGTTTGGTCCAAAAAACATCCGTGGTGGATCTGCACTTAAAAAACAAAACTAACAATATCAAAGCTGTTTTCGCTCTGATTCTAGCTTGCAAACTTTGGAGCTTTGTGCTTAGCTAAAGGATGAGTGTAGGTTCTTAGAGGGTGTCTGATGTATGAAAATCTACCAAATATGATCCACCTATGTACCTGTTTCTAGATCTTCCACTATAGCTTCTTTACTACAGAACATTTATGTTTTACCATTTCCATAGATATGATACGGAGTTAGCATGAGAAGACAGTAGCTAGAATATGGTGTAATTTTATTTTGAAGTGGTAATATGGTGTACTGAAAATTTTTTGTTCGCTCAAGAAAATGTTGACAGGTTAGTTCTCACTTTTGTCATTGTTATATCATTTGAGGACTCAATGATTATTGCACCAAGCAATAAATGTTGAGTGCCCGCCAAGGTCCTTCCCGTCTAGTGCTTCGCTTTTATGTTTGCAGTGGTGATAAAGAAATGTGCATGTGGAGTTATGTTTTTATGCCATCCATGTATCCAAAGCTCTGGTGTATACTCATGTTTTCACTACAGGTGTTATGCCCGTCTGCATCCTCGTGCCGTAAATTGCAGGAAGAAGAAATGTGGCCATAGCAACCAGGTATCTTCTTGAGTTTCTGCAACATTTTCTATCATGTATGTTGTTCAACTTGAGTCTCCATACACTTAATGCTTTCTTTTGTTTCTTGCTTTGCAGTTGAGGCCAAAGAAGAAGATCAAGTAAACAGGTGGTTGCATTTGCTGTCTAAATGCTATGCCAATTGCATGATTTTGTAGTTCTTTTGCTTAGCTCACATTTTGGTGGCTCTATCGTTGTCTGTTTAACTGCAGCACATTTGTTTCAACTTCAGTTCCATTTACAAAAAAGAATTTAGTGCTCATTTTGAGTTTGGTATGATTATGAGCCGTGTTTTTATTTGTTATCTTATGTGCCCCTGTTTCTGTTCTTACCAGCAGTATCTAGACTACTTGGGGAAATGTTGGTATGTGTGTTGTGATCCAACACTCAGTCTTAACAACAGGTATCTAAAGTTTTTACCTCCGTGGATAGGATATACATTAGCACTGGTAAGCTACCTTGCTCATATTTTGAGAAAATGGCTCTCTAAAGAGCAAATGAGTATATGGAAATGATCCAAATGTGTACATTGGTATCTCCTAGTGTATCATCCTAAACGTATCCATTATGTGGAGAAGTTATCACTTTGTCTGAAATACGTTTTGGATCATCTTGCGTGGAGAATCAAGAGCCGTGTATTCTAATTGGAGCAATTCATCAGAAGTGAGTTGCCAACCAAGGGCTCCTAGATTCTCTTCAGGTCATTTTAAATGCTCACATTGTTTGTCAAGAGCCGTGTATTCTAATTGGAGCAGTTCACTGCATCTCCCCTCATACTAAATGGTCAAACAATGCACGCGATTCTAAATAAATATTTTGAGTTATTAGTAACCTTCTCGTACATGGCAACTAAACCATCCCAAAGTGCTCGTTCCTGCAGAGGTGCATAATTTGCAGTTGACCAGTGCAATTGACCTATTCCAATTTGCTCAATCTGCATCCTATCCAGAGAAGACCTGACACAAAGTTCTAATTAAGAAAGCATCTTGATGGTTCATATAAAACAGCTAAGTAATGAGGCTAATGTCTTCTGCAGTACTCTTAAAAGTTTGTTATACCATATAGAGTAGATAATGTAAATTAGTGCACTTCCGACAAACATGTATTTTTGATCGAGTGAAAATAAGATATATTTTCCCCATAAAACTGGAGTTTTGATAATCAGATTATCAGTACGTTCAAAAGAAATGAGGATAGGGCAATACTTGCAAGCATTCACAAATTGTCCAGGTGTTAGACGTCATGGGTATGCTGCGAACTTTGTTGCAATCACAAAGTCATTCTTTACTTGCTTGTCTCCTGAAAACATGAGCAGTCAAAAACTTAGAAAACAAAAAAGAATGTCCACTGCCATTAGAACTGGGTAGCCTTGATATATGTAATGAGCACCAAATGCTGAAAGAGCAGTCCAACAGTCAGTCCACCCTGCAGGTGAGCATAGTTACTATCCCTTTTCTGCTTCTCTTCCTATTATGTCCGGGGGCGGAGCTAGAGTGTCGGGAGCGGGTTCGGTCGAACCAAGTAGCTTTGGTTCGAACACTATATTTGTCTTAAAAAATCTATTAAATATATAAATTATTAATTAAGAACCCAATAACTTAAAATGATTAGAATCCTGAACCCATAAGCTTGAAATTTTAGCAACGCCTCTGATTATGTCACAACAACAACAACAACAACAACTACCCAGTATAGTCCCACAAAGTGAGGTCTGGGGAGGGTAATATGTAGACGGGCCTTACCCCTACCCGAAAGGACAAAGAGGCTGTTTTCAATCGACCCTCGGCTTAGTGAAAGAAAGGGACAACAAAAACAAAAACAAAAACAAAAGAGCATTAGTAACTTCAGCAGAAATAGCGTAAATAATTATCTAAACATAAGAACCATAAATAAAATAGCATGTAATAATATCAGACAGTAACTACCATAAATAACTACCATAAGGGGGAGACAATCCAATACACAAATCATCTATGGATATCCCTGCCAAGCCTCACTCAACCCCGGGTGAGGAGTACGAAAAACTCTAGGGGCCCTTATCCTACAACCCTGATACTAGACCTCCAGACTTTCCTATCAAGGGTCATGTCCTGAGAAACCCGCATTCTAGCCATGTCATGCCTAATCACCTCTCCCCAATACCTCTTAGGCCTCCCTCTGCCTCGTCGTACGCCGACCATCGCCAGCCGCTCACAACTCCTCACCGGGGCATCAGGACTTTTCCTCCGCACATGCCCGAACCACCTCAGCCTCGCTTCTCGCATCTTCTCATCCACCGGGGCCACCCCCACCTTCTCTCGAATAACTTCATTCTTAATCTTATCTAACCTGGTGAGCCCGCACATCCACCTGAGCATCCTCATCTCCGCAACCTTCATTCTCTGAACATGAGAGTTCTTCACTGGCCAACACTCCGCCCCATACAACATGGCAGGTCTAACCACAACTCTATAAAATTTCCCCTTGAGTTTCTGTGGAACTTTCTTGTCACACAGGACTCCTGATGCAAGCCTCCACTTTGACCACCCCGCTCCTATACGATGAGTGACGTCCCCGTCAATCTTTCTGTCCCCCTGAATCACCGACCCAAGATATCTGAAACTGTCCCTCTTGGCGATGACCTGAGATCAAATCATCACGCCTCCGCCTACTTCGCTCGGTTCGGCGCTAAACTTGCACTCCAAGTATTCTGTCTTAGATCTGCTTATTTTGAAACCCTTAGACTCGAGAGTATGTCTCCATACCTCTAACCTCTCATTAATTCTCGTCTATCAAAACTATGTCATCAGCAAATAGTATACACCTAGGCACATTCCTTTGAATATGACGGGTTAGAGCATCCATCACCAAGGCAAACAAGATAGGGCTAAGCGTCGATCCTTGATGGAGCCCCATAACCACTGGAAAATGGTCTGAGTCACCACTCACCGTCCTAACCCTAGTCTTAGCTCCATCGTACCCGGCATGAAACCGAACTGGTTCACAGATATAGATGTCATCTCCCTCACCCTCGCCTCGATCACCCGCTCCCAAACCTTCATGGTGTGACTTATTAATTTGATACCCCTATAGTTGTTGCAACACTGGATGTCACCTTTGTTCTTGTACAAGGGCACCACTGTACTCCACCTCCACTCCTCCGGCATCCTTTTGGTCCTGAAGATCGCATTGAACAACCTGTAGAGCCACTCCACTCCTGGCCTACCCATGCATTTCCAGAATTCCACCGGGATCTCGTCAGGCCCGGTCGCTCGACCCCTACTCATCCTACGCAAAGCCCCCATGACCTCCTCCGTCCTAATGCGCCTGCAGTACCCAAGGTTTCTATGTTGCTCTGAATGCCCCAACTCCCCTAGCTCTATATTACGAGCCCCCTCCTCGTTAAGTAAGTCTCGAAAGTACGCCTGCCACCTCTGCTTGACTTGAGACTCCCCCATCAGAACTCTACCATCCTCACCCTTGATGCACCTAACTTGGTCAAGATCACGCGCCTTCCTTTCCCTTGCTTTAGCTAACCAGAATAACTTCATGTCCCCGCCTTTCTCCCCTAATTCCTCGTACATGCGACCAAACGCCGCGTTTTTGGCTTCCGTAACCGCCATCTTTGCTTCTTTCCGCGCCGCCTTGTAGATCTCCCTGTTCGCTCTCAGTTCTTCCTCGCTGGTGCTCCCTGCTATCTTAGCAAACGCCGCCTTCTTCACCTCCACTTTTCCTTGGACTACATCGTTCCTCCACCAGTCACCTTGATGTCTGCCTGAATAGCCCTTGGCTACCCCGAGCACGTCCCGTGCTACCTCCCTAACCAAGTTCGCCGTCTCTAACCACATAGCATCCGCTTCCCCAGGACTTCTCCAAGCTCCGCCCTCAACTAACCTCCTCTCCAACTCCTGTGCTTTCTCCTTAGTCAAAACGCCCCATCTAATCCGCGGTTGTCCCCGAGCACCCCTCCTCTTCCACTTCACCCAGAGACCGACATCCATCACTAGGAGTCTATGGAGAGTCGAAAGGGACTCTCCCCGAATAACCTTGCAGTCCTTGCACATACCCCTATCGCTCCTTCTGAGGAGGAGATAATCAATCTGAGTCCTCGCCGCCGAACTCTTGAAAGTGACCAAATGTTCCTCCCTCTTCTGAAATGTCGAGTTCGCAATCAAAAGCTTGGAAGCCCTGGCGAAATCAAGCAATGACGTGCCTCTTCCGTTCCTAATCCCAACGCCGAAGCCACCGTGCACCTCACCATAACCACCAGCATCAGCCCAAAATGACCATTAAAGTCCCCTCCAATAACTAACTTCTGATATTGGGGAATACTACTCACCAGATCATCCAAGTCCTCCCAAAAACGCCTCTTAACCTCCTCGTCTAAGCCCATTTGCGGCGCGTAAGCGCTGATGACGTTGAGGACGCAACCCCCAATAACCAACTTAATAGAAATTAACCTATCATGCACTCGCCTAACCTTTTCCTTCACTGAGCCGAGGGTCGATTGGAAACAACCTCTCTGCCCTTTCGGGTAGGGGTAAGGCCTGTCTACATATTACCCTTCCCAGACCCCACTCTGTGGGACTATACTGGGTAGTAGTTGTTGTTGTTGTTGTTGTTGCACTCGCCTAACCTCGATCACGAACTCCCTTAGATCCCTATCAACCAAGATGCCCACTCCATTCTTACCTCTCACGACCCCAGAATACCACAGCTTATACCCGTCTACATTCCTCGCCTTCGACCCTTTCCACCTAGTCTCCTGGACACAAGCAATGTTAACCCTCCTCTTCTGAAGAACCTTCGCCAACTCAATGGACTTACCCGTCAGAATGCCTACGTTCCACGACCCGATCCTTAATCAATGAGCGTGTGCTACCCTCTTCCCACCCTTGCCTTCGGCCCTACCCGCAGAACCGCTCACAGATTTACATAATTGATGAGAGAAGCAAACAATTCTCTGAGACAACACACAAAATTAAACAAGAAAAGTTGGGAGCTAAACCAAATTCACTGCTGTTCTATGTTTCCATAAATGTGAAACAACTAAGAATTTTACAGTGAAACAAATGCACCTAATATAGGATGATATGAATTGGCAATGCAATTCTATGCCTAGTTCCTGAAGGGAATGATTCATGAGTATGTGATTGGCGATGCAATCTTTCTAATGAATTAGTCGATGAAATGCTCCAAAGAGGACAAAACAATGTCACCTGGAAACTCGCGAATGAATTTTCCGAGAAGTTTCTCACTTTGTCCATTTAACCTCCCAGTCCCATAAGAATCAGCCGTATCAAATAAGTTGATGCAATTCTCCACAGCAAGATTGAAAGTGCGCTGAAGTTCAGAGTCCATAGAATCTTGATAACCCCAGAGAAGCTGATTTCCCCATGCCCAAGTACCAAACCCCATTGGAGATACTGTCAAAGGTTCCATCTTTACCTATTAATTCAACTCAATTAACCATGATTTTCCCTTTTGCCATGGCCAGAAACGGGGACGTTTGAGGGATTTGAAAATAGTGGAGGATAGAATAGCATCATTTTGTGGGACTACTACATCTGAAGTAAGAAATGGATTTTGCTCCTGGAAGTGAGAGAGCCATTGTTCATGTGAGCTTAGGGTGAGAAAGGATGCTGATAAGTGATAACTGATAAGAGGTTGTTCGCCGGTAGATGCATTTGGATAAACCCAGAATCAAAAAATCTCTGTTTTTAACAATATAATTGATTCTTACAGGTCTCAATTGAAAAGGTTGGGAAATTATACAAAAAACTATCATAAAAAGAACGGCCAAGCTAGGAATATCACCAAATTCTACTTTTTCTGAGGTCGAGGTCATATTCATGTTGTGTGGTGCTTGTTTAGATGTGAAACTATTTATGAAAATGAGGTGACTAAAATGGAAGAGTGAAGAAGGGACTGTGATTGGTTGCTTTGTGTTTAGCGGAAGAAGAACTTAGCTTTGAACTTTGTTTCAACTTTTTTCCCGGAAGATGGCCCCTATTACTATTCATTTCCGATTTGTTGCTATCTTCTTCATCGACTTGCTTTTCTTCAGTCTCTTTCTAGGTTAGACACAGTTTATGAGAGGATGAATGATGTATTAATAAGTGGATGAAGGCTGACGGAGAAAGGAAAAGGACACGTAGCTATTTATTGGATAAGGACAATGAGAGTGGAGTACTATTACTTAGTTTTAATTTGTCTAATATGAATTTTATTCTGCCGTTTGAAATTCAAAAGATACCAATAACGGAGGGGGTGTTGAAGTGGGGAGTGGGGGAATAAATTTCTTGTCGCCTTAAGCTGATACTACAGCGGTAATTAATCTTCCAAAAATGATAAAGACTCAACTAGGGCCGTCCGATTATTGCTTGCAAAAGTACAAACAAGCACTTTCTGATGAAATATTGCTGTTGATTAATTAAACCGAGGGATATATATATATATATATATATATATATATATATCGAGAATTGATGTAATTTATTTCTTTTTTCTTTTTTGGAGTAATTGTACTATATTTCTTGTTCTGACAAATTAAAACCATTTTTTCCTTTCTCTGGACCCTTCTTTGTCTTATACTACTTATTGATTATACTGTCCCCTCTGAATCACTATCGTTCCTACTTTTTTAGATACTTACCTAATGGAGGAATGATTGGGAAAAAGAGTTCGGAACCCAAATATTATCCAATAAGACTCAAGCGAGCAAACTATGAAAAAAAAGAGAAAAAAGTATGTATAGCGCAGTTCCTTAAGACGCCATGTCCCTGTTTGCAACAAATTTTCATAGTACGAAAAATAAACTGCAACAAAAATAATTATGAAAAAAGAAATTTTATTGATGAATATTTGTGAGTACAATTCTTTGTATCCCTTGATTCTCCTCTATGAAATTATTCGTAATTCGAGGCTTAAGAAGTATCTTTCTCGAATTTAGGACGATATAAATCTCCTTGTGATGTATTTAATTGACCACTCCTTTGTAGAAGAACTTTGCACTTGATGATTGATTTCTCTGTTTGCGAATGCCTTCATCAAATGTGGAATGCTCTCGTCCAACTTTGAATGTCCCCTAGAAAGTTATGTAACCCCTATATTTATAATGATAGAGGATGGATGGTCTAGCTACATATGAACTATCTTACTTGATTCGGATTGGTTCATGTGAGTCATCAAACTTATCATATAAGCTAAGTAATAAGTTTGCTTGTGATTGGCCAACACATGTCATTTTAGACACTTGGCGACTCCTGATTGGTCATTGTTTTAGACAAGGATTGCCATATCATTTAACAAGTAGCGTCATCTTGTTGGCTTTGAGTTTACCCGACATGCCATGTCACTTGACACATGGTATGAGCCTGGGCCTCAAGACGAAATGGACCTTGCGTTTGAAATTAAAAATAAACTTATTAATTTGTGTAGTCCAAATTAATTATTCAACCCAAAGTAATTTGAAATGTACTCCAAATTTTGTATGGACTAAATTTAATACTTTTTACATGTTTATTGATGCCCCCTATCTCAAATCTTGCCCGGTGCAGACTTGACGAACCATAAAGACAGAGATTGAAGTACCCGTGCAAGTCACCACTTTTTAAGGCAAAAATAATTAACTTCCAACGGCTAGTTTTTTTTTTTTTGAAAAAAAAGCCAACATTTTAATTTGTTTTGCCTATCTTTTACTAATAAATCATAAGGCACGTGGCTTCTTTTTGTTTTGGCGTAAAAAACAGGAAAATATTCATTCATATTAAGTCGTTACAGGAACACTGGTCGTCCCATTAAAGTTGTTTTGAGTAGTTAATACACATAAGTTTTGAAAACTAGCAAACTTAGAAGATATAGATATAGGGATTGTTCTAGTAGATAACATGCCTTCTTCGTCTGATTGTAAAGTTGAAAAATATAGAGATAGAAGGACAGGTAGTAATATATATATTATCACTTGACTGTTGCTTAGATCCTTTATTTGCCAAAGCATGAGCAGTTTTGTTCTCTTCTCGAAAGCAAAGCGGATGACTGGATTCCCCAACCTTTTCAACTGAGACCTGTAAGAATCAATTATATTATTAAAAATAGAGATTTTTTGATTTTATAGTTCAATTACCTCGTTAGAGTCTATTTAAATTTTCACCTGAGTTAGTTGATGGTTTATTGCTAGGTGCAGCCATGCTCTAAGGCACTTTAACTCAGCATGAGTGTGATTGTGCATAGATCTTTTTAGAGTTCCTAATACCAATCACTATTTTTTTGTTTCTTATAACACCTTGAATACCACCACTTTTATCTTTGTCGTAGAAAAAGCCATATGTGTTAAGCTTAAAAATTTCTGGAGGTGCGGGGAACCACCTGACTAGGATATTTTTTTGTATGAATGGGTGTGATGGAGGTTCCTGTATAGATCATATATTCCATAGCCCGTGTACACACTATTTTAGTATCATTAAATAAGTTAGTTCCATTAAAAATATTATGATTTTTATTTGTCTAAATGTGCCACAGGACAAAGGTAAAGAAGAAATCCCAAGTTAACGGGTAGTTGAGTATGGGAATATTCGTGTCCTTTATTAACTGAAGCCAATGGATCCGGTGATAGGGAAGATCAGTGATATATAACCCAAGGTCCAGTCAGAATTTCTGTGCAATAAGGCATTCAAGAAAAATATGGTAGACAGATTCTGATGGATACTTGCAAATGATACAATAAAAAGTTACATTGACACCTGTATGATGCAGATTGTTATTTGTAGATAGCTTATTATGTGAACAAACCCAGAGAAAGAATTGATTCTTTGGCAGTATGTTAGGGTCCATATCCAGTTAAAATTGTACCCATAGTCGGGCATGGGGTGAAGGATTTTGTTAACTAACTTTGTAGAAAAGATGTTGTTTGTATTTAAAGACCATTAATGAGTATCTACCTTACTCTGGCACAGGAATATTGCCATAGTTTGGTTGAGAAGCTCTAGTGGGAGTTGTATGGAGATTCTTGACCAGTCCCAATGGAGGTCGTCCCAAATGTTGTGTAAACTAAGGCTATGGTTCCTTTGGGCTAGGGGACCTTGAATAATTGAAGGAACGGGTTGTGAATGAGGAATCCATCTAGAGTTCTATAAGTCGATATTAGTTCCTAACCCGGGGTCCCATTCTATAGCTCTAGAGCATATGGCACCACCATTTAATATATTTTTTCAAATAAAATGAGTGGGAGGATGGGTTGTTATTGGGGCAGTATTTTTTAATTAAGGTTTATGCTCAAAGGGAATTATGTTGAGAGAAGAGTCTCCAAGAGAGATTTGTTATCAGAATAAGGTTTTTATCATGAATTTTTTGTATGCCTATACCACCTTGGTCCTTTGGTAAGGTGACAATGTCCAAGTTTATATAATGAATCTTCCTTTTATGGGCGCTAGTGTCCCATAGAAAGTTTCTTCTAATTTTATCTATGTTGTGACAAGTTTTTTGTAGGAAGAAGGAATTATTGCATATATGATATGATGGTGTTGAAAGTACATTTGATGAGAGTGAGTCGACCCGCTGGAGTAAGGAAATTCAATTTCCAGTCAGCAAGTTTACTTTTCATACTGCCTATGATGTATTGGAAATCAGAGGCTCTAGTTTTTTTGTTCAGAATGAGAAAGCTAAGATATGTTCCAAAAATATTAGTAGCTCTTATTTTTAAAAGACTGAATTAATTGACGAGGGCCCTCTTGACAATCCTTTGAAAATATAACCCTATGCTAGGTATAGTTGATTTTTTGCCCTAATAAAGTGCAAAAGTGACTCAGACAGTTGTGGATCGATTGAATTAATTTTTGCTTAGCTTTAGCAATAAGAGTAAGATTATCCACAAAGAACGGCATTTCTCACGTGGTACTTCGTAAAGGGTGCTACAAAGCAGCACATAAGATAAATTATACCAAAAACTATCATAAAAAGAACGACCCAGCTAGGCATATCACCAGATTCCAATTTTTCTGAGGCCGAGGTCATATTCATGTTGTGTGGTGCTTCTTTTAATCTGAAACTATTTTTGAAAATGGGGTGACTAAAATGGAAGAATGAAGAAGGGACTGTGATTGGTTGCTTGTGTTTAGCGGAAGAAGAACTTAGCTTTGAACTTTGTTTCAACCTTTTCCCCGGAAGATGGCCTCTATTACTATTCATTTCCGATATGTTGCTATCTTCTTCATCGACTTGCCTTTCTTCAGTCTTTTGTAGGTTAGACACAGTTTATGAGAGGATGAAAGCTTTATTAATAAGTGGATGAATGCTGACGGAGAAAGGAAAAGGACACGTAGCTATTTATTGGATAAGGACAATGAGAGTGGAGCACTATTACTTAGTTTTAATTTGTCTAATATGGATTTTATTCTGCCGTTTGAAATTCAAAAAATACCAGTGACAGAGGGGGTAATGAAGTGGGGTGTGGGGGAATAAATTTCTTGTCAGCTTATGCCGATACTACATCGGTAATTGATCTTCCAAAAATGGTAAAGACTCAACTAGGGCCGTCCGATTATTGCTTGCAAAAGTGCAAACAAGCACTTTTGATGAAATATTGCTGTTGATTAGTTAAACCGAGGGATTTATATATATATATATATATATATATATATATATATATATATATATATATATATATATATATATATATATATATATATATATATATATATATATATATATCGAGAATTGATGTAATTTATTTCTTTTTTCTTTTTTGGAGTAATTGTACTATATTTCTTGTTCTGACAAATTAAAACCCTTTTTTCCTTTCTCTGGACCCTTCTTTGTCTTATACTCCTTATTGATTATACTGTCCCCTCCGAATCACTATCGTTCCTACTTTTTAGATACTTACCTAATGGAGGAATGACCGGAAAAAGAGTTCAGAACCCAAATATTATCTAATAAGACTCAAGCGAGCAAACTATGAAAAAAAGACAGACAAAAGTATGTATAGCGCAGTTCCTCAAGACGCTATGTCCCTGTTTGCAACAAATTTTCATAGTACGAAAAATAAACTGCAACAAAAATAATATGACAAAAGAAATTTTATTGATGAATATTAGTGAGTATAATTCTTTGTATCCCTTGATTCTCCTCTAAGAAATTATCCGTAATTCGAGGCTTAAGAAGTATCTTTCTCGAATGTAGGACGATATAAATCTCCTTGTGATGTATTTAATTGACCACTCCTTTGTAGAAGAACTTTGCACTTGATGGTTGATTTCTCTGTTTGCGGATGTATTCATCGAATGCGGAGTGCTCTCCTCCAACTTTGAATGTCCCCTAGAAAGTTATGTAACCCCTCTATTTATGATGGTAGAGGATGGATGGTCTAGCTACATATGAACTCTCTTGCTTGATTCGGATTGGTTCATGTGAGTCATCAAACTTACCATATAAGCAAAGTAATAAGTTTGCTTGTGATTGGCCAATACATGTCATTTTAGACACTTGACGACTCTTGATTGTTCATTGTTTTAGACAGGGATTGCCATATCATTTAACAAGTAGCGTCATCTTGTTGGCTTTGATATTACTCGACATGCCATGCCACTTGACACATGGTATGAGCCTGGGCCTCAAGGCGAAATAGACATTGGGCTTGAAATTAAAAATAAACTTATTAATTTGTGAGGTCCAAATTAATTATTCAACCTAAAGTAATTTGAATATGTACTCCAAATTTTGTATGGATTAAATTTAATACTTTTTAGATGTTTATTGATTCCCCCTATTTCAAATCTTGTCCTGTGTAAACTTGAAGAACAATAAAGACGAGATTGAAGTACCCGTGCAAGTAACCACTTTTTTATGCAAAATTAATTAACTTCCAACGGCTAGTTAATTTTTTTTGGACAAAAAGGCCAACATTTTAATTTGTTTTGCCTATCTTTTACTAATATATCATAAGGCACGTGGCTTCTTTTTCTTTGGCGTAAAAAACAAGAAAATATTCATTCATATTAAGTCGTTACAGGAACACTGGTTGTCCCATTGAAGTTGCTTTGAGCAGTTAATACACATAAGTTTTCAAAACTAGCAAACTTAAAAGATATAGATATAGGGATTGTAATAGTAGATGACATGCCTTCTTTGTCTGATTGTAAAGTTGAAAAATATAGAGATAGAAGGATATGTAATAATATATATATTATCACTTGACTGTTGCTTAGATCCTTCATTTGCCAAAGCATGAGCAGTTTTGTTCTCTTCTCGAAAGTTATGCCGGATGATTGGATTCCCCAACCTTTTAAAACTGAGACCTATAAGAATAAATTATATTGTTAAAAATAGAGATTTTTTGATTTAATAGTTCAATTACCTCGATAGAGTCTATTTCAATTTTCACCTGAGTTAGTTGATGGTTTATTGCTAGGTGCAGCCATGCTCTAAGGCACTTTAACTCAGCATGAGTGTGATAGTGCATAGATCTTTTTAGAGTATCCTAAGACCAATCACTATTTTTTTTGTTTCTTATAACACCTCGAATACTACCACTTTTGTCTTTGTCGTAGAAAAAGCCATATGTGTTAAGCTTAAAAAATTCTGGAGGTGCGGGGAACCTCCTGACTAGGATATTTTTTTGTATGAATGGGAGTGATGGAGGTCCCTGTATAGATCATATATTCCATAGCCCGTATACACACTGTATTAGTATCATCAAATATGTTAGTTCCATTAAAAATATTATGGTTTTTATTTGTCCAAATGTGCCACAAGACAAAAGGAAAGAAGAAATCCCAAGTTAAAGGGTAGTTGAGGATGGGAATATTCGTGTCCTTTATTAACCGAAGCCAATGGATCCGGTGATAGGGAAGATTAGTGATATATAACCCAAGGTCCAATCAGAATTTCCGTGCAATAAGGCATTCAAGAAAAATATGGTGGATAGATTCTGATGGATACTTGCAAATGATACAATCAAAATTTACATTAACACATATATGATGCAGATTGTTATTTGTAGATAGCTTATTATGGGAACAAACCCAGAGAAAGAATTGAATCTTTGGCAGTGTGTTTAGGGTCTATATCCAGTTAAAATTGTACCCATAGTCGGGCATGGGGTGAAGGATGTTGTTAACTGACTTTGTAGAAAAGATGTTGTTTGTATTTAAAGACCATTAATGAGTATCTACCTTACTCTGGCTCAGAAAAATTGCTTTAGTTTGGTTGAGAAGCTCTTGTGGGAGTTGTATGGAGATTCTTGACCAGTCCCAATGGAGGCCGTACCAAATGTTGTGTGAACTAAGGCTATGGTTCCTTTGGGTCAGGGGACCTTGAATAATTGAACGAAGGGGTTGTGAATGAGAAATCCATCTACAGTTTTATAAGTTGATATTAGTTTCTGACCTTGGGTCCTATTCAATAGCTCTAGAGCATATGGCACCGCCATTCAATATATTTTTCCAAATAAAGGAGTGGAAGGATGGGTTGTTATTGGGGCAATATTTTTTAATTAAGGTTTGTGCCCAAAGGGAATTATGTTGAGAGAAGAGTCTCCAAGAGAGACTTGTTATCAGAATAAGGTTTTTATCATGATTTTTTTGTATGCCTATACCACCTTGGTCCTTTGGTAAGGTGGCAATGTCCCTGTTTATATAATGAATCTTCCTTTTATGGGCGATAGTGTCCCATAGAAAGTTTCTCTAAATTTTATCTTTGTTGTGACAAGTTTTTATTAGGAAGAAGGAAGTATTGCGTGGCATATGATGTGATGGTGTTGAAAGTACATTTGATGAGAGTGAGTCGACCCGCTGGAGTAAGGAAATTCAATTTCCAGTCAGCAAGTTTACTTTTCATACTGTGTATGATGTATTGGAAATCAGAGGCTCTAGTTTTTTTGTTCAGAATGAGAAAGCTAAGATATGTTCCAAAAATATTAGTAGCTCTTATTTTTAAAAGACTGAATTAATTGACGAGGGCCCTCTTGACAACCCTTTGAAAATATAACCCTAGACTAGGTAGAGTTGATTTATTGCCCTAATAAAGTGCAAAAGTGACTCAGACAGTTGTGGGTCGATTGAATTAAGTTTTGGTTAGCTTTAGCCATAAGAGTAAGAGTATCCGCAAAGAATGGCATTTCTTACGTGGTACTTCATAAAGGGTGCTACAAAGCAGCAAATCAGATAAATTATACCAAAAACTATCATAAAAAGAATGGCCCAGCTAGGCATATCACCAGATTCCACTTTTTCTGAAGCCGAGGTCATATTCATGTTGTGTGGTGCTTCTTTTGATCTGAAACTATTTGTGAAAATGGGGTGACTAAAATGTGGAAGAACTAAGAAGGGACTGTGATTGGTTGCTTTGTGTTTAGCGGAAGACGAACTTAGCTATGAACTTTGTTTCAACTTTTCCCCCGGAAGATGGCCTCTATTACTATTCATTTTCGATTTGTTGCCATCTTCTTCATCGACTTGATTTTCTTCAGTCTCTTTGTAGGTTAGACACAGTTTATGAGAGGATAAAGGCTGTATTAATAAGTGGATGAAGGCTGACGGAGAAAGGAAAAGGACACGTAGCTATTTATTGGATAAGGACAATGAGAGTGGAGTACTATTACTTAGTTCTAATTTGTCTAATATGGATTTTATTCTGCCGTTTGAAATTCAAAAACTACCAGTGACGGAGGGGGTGTTAAAGTGGGGAGTGTTGGAATAAATTTCTTGTCCGCTTATGCCGATACTACATCGGTAATTGATCTTCCAAAAATGGTAAAGACTCAACTAGGGCCGTCCGATTATTGCTTGCAAAAGTGCAAACAAGCACTTTTTGATGAAATATTGCTGTTGATTAATTAAACCGAGGGATATATATATATATATATATCGAGAATTGATGTAATTTATTTCTTTTTTCTTTTTTGGAGTAATTGCACTATATTTCTTGTTCTGACAAATTGAAACCCTTTTTTCCTTTCTCTAGATCCTTCTTTGTCTTATACTCCTTATTGATTATATTGTCCCCTCTGAATCACTATCGTTCCTAACTTTTAGATACTTACCTAATGGAGGAATGACTGGGAAAAAGAGTCCGGAACCCAAATATTATTTATTAAGACTCAAGCGAGCAAACTATGAAAAAAAAAGAGACAAAAGTATGTATAGCGCAGTTCCTTAAGATGCTATGTCCCTGTTTCCAACAAATTTTCATAGTACGAAAAATAAACTGCAAAAAAAATAATATGAATAAAGAAATTTTATTGATGAATACTTGTGAGTACAATTCTTTTTATCCCTTGATTCTCCTCTATGAAATTATCCGTAATTCGAGGCTTAAGAAGTATCTTTCTCGAATGTAGGACGATATAAATCTCCTTATGATGTATTTAATTGACCACTCCTTCGTAAAAGAACTTTGCACTTGATGATTGATTTCTCTGATTGCGGAGCCTTCATCAAATGCGGAATGCTCTCGTCCAACTTTGAATGTCCCTAGAAAGTTATGTAACCCCTCTATTTATAATGGTAGAGGATGGATGGTCTAGCTACGTATGAGCTCTCTTGCTTGATTCAGATTGGTTCATATGAGTCATCAAACTTATCATATAAGCTAAGTAATAAGTTTGCTTGTGATTGGCCAATACATGTCATTTTAGACACTTGGCGACTCCTGATTGGTCATTGTTGTAGACAGGGATTGCCATATCATTTAACAAGTAGCGTCATCTTGTTGGCTTTGAGTTTACTCGACATGCCATGTCACTTGACACATGGTATGAGCCTGGGCCTCAAGGCGAAATGGACCTTGGGCTTGAAATTAAAAATAAACTTATTAATTTGTGAAGTCCAAATTAATTAGTCAACCCAAAGTAGTTTGAAATGTACTCCAAATTTTGTATGGACTAAATTTAATACTTTTTACATGTTTATTGATGCCCCCTATTTCAAATCTTGTCCGGTGTAGACTTGACGATCAATAAAGACGAGATTGAAGTACCCGTCCAAGTCACCACTTTTTTTTGGCAAAAATAATTAACTTCCAACGGCTAGTTTCTTTTTCCTTTTTGAAAAAAAAGCCAATATCTTAATTTTTTTTGCCTATCTTTTACTAATAAATCATAAGGCACGTGGCTTCTTTTTGTTTTGGCGTAAAAAACAGGAAAATATTCATTCATATTAAGTCGTTACAGGAACACCGGTCGTCCCATTAAAGTTGCTTTGAGCAGTTAATACACATAAGTTTTCAAAACTAGCAAACTTAGAAGATATAGATATAGGGATTGTTCTAGTAGATGACATGCCGTCTTTGTCTGATTGTAAAGTTGAAAAATATAGAGATAGAAGGATAGGTAATAATATATATATTATCACTTGACTGTTGCTTAGATCCTTCATTTGCCAAAGCACGAGCAGTTTTGTTCCCTTCTTGAAAGCGATGACTGGATTCCCCAACCTTTTCAACGGAGACATGTAAGAATCAATTATATTGTTAAAAATAGAGATTTTTTGATTTAATAGTTCAATTACCTCGATAGAGTCTATTTCAATTTTCACCTGAGTTAGTTGATGGTTTATTGCTAGGTGCGGCCATGCTCTAAGGCACTTTAACTCAGCATGAGTGTGATTGTGCATAGATCTTTTTAGAGTATCCTAAGACCAATCACTATTTTTTTGTTTCTTATAACACCTCAAATGCCACCACTTTTGTCTTTGTCGTAGAAAAAGCCATATGTGTTAAGCTTAATAAAATTCTGGAGGTGCGGGGAACCACCTGACTAGGATATTTTTTTGTATGAATTGGAGTGATGGAGGTCCTTGTATAGATCATATATTCCATAGCCCGTATACACACTGTTTTAGTATCATTAAATATGTTAGTTCCATTAAAAATATTATGGTTTTTATTTGTCCAAATGTTCCACAGGACAAAAGGAAAGAAGAAATCCCAAGTTAAAGGGTAGTTGAGGATGGGAATATTCGTGTCCTTTATTAACCGAAGCCAATGGATCCGGTGATAGGGAATATCAGTGATATATAACCCAAGGTCCAATCAGAATTTCCGTGCAATAAGGCATTCAAGAAAAATATGGTGGATATATTCTGATGGATACTTGCAAATGATACAATCAAAAGTTACATTGACACATATATGATGCATATTGTTATTTGTAGATAGCTTATTATGGGAACGAACCCAGAGAAAGAATTGAATCTTTGGCAGTGTGTTTAGGGTCTATATCCAGTTAAAATTGTACCCATAGTCGGGCATGGGGTGAAGTATTTTGTTAACAGACTTTGTAGAAAAGATGTTGTTTGTATTTAAAGACCATTAATGAGTATCTACCTTACTCTGGCTCAGAAAAATTGCCTTAGTTTGGTTGAGAAGCTCTTGTGGGAGTTGTATGGAGATTCTTGACCTGTCCTAATGGAGGCCGTACCAAATGTTGTGTAAACTAAGGCTATGGTTCCTTTGGGCCAGGGGACCTTGAATAATTGAACGAAGGGGTTGTGAATGAGGAATCCATCTAGAGTATTATAAGTCGATATTAGTTCCTGACCCTAGGTCCCATTCTATAGCTCTAGAGCATATGGCACCACCATTTAACATATTTTTTCAAATAAAGGAGTGGGAGGATGGGTTGTTATTGGGGCAATATTTTTTAATTAAGGTTTGTGCCCAAAGGGAATTATGTTGAGAGAAGAGTCTCTAAGAGAGACTTGTTATCAGAATAAGGTTTTTATCATGAATTTTTCGTATGCCTAAACCACCTTGGTCCTTTGGTAAGATGACAATGTCCCAGTTTATCTAATGAATCTTCTTTTTATGGGCGCTAGTGCCCCATAGAAAGTTTCTCTGAATTTTATCTATGTTGTGACAAGTGTTTTTTAGGAAGAAGGAAGTATTGCATGGCATATGATGTGATGGTGTTGAAAGTACATTTGATGAGAGTGAGTCGACCCGCTGGCGTATGAAAATTCAATTTCTAGTCAGCAAGTTTACTTTTCATACTGTCTATGATGTATTGGAAATCAGAGGCTCTAGCTTTTTTGTTCAGAATGAGAAAGCTAAGATATGTTCCAAAAATATTAGTAGCTCTTATTTTTAAAAGACTGAATTAATTGACGAGGGCCCTCTTGACAACCCTTTGAAAATATAACCATAGACTAGGTAGAGTTGATTTTTTGCCCTAATAAAGTGCAAAAGTGACTCAGACAGTTGTGGGTCGATTGAATTAATTTTTGGTTAGCTTTAGCCAAGAGTAAGATTATCCGCAAAAAACGGATGTAAAAGTTGGGGGCCATTTTTATTAAGGGTGATAGGATCCCAGAGTTGGAGATCAACTTAATGGTTATATAGGTGAATAAGAGTTCCATGCATATGATGAAAATATACATAGATATAGGATCTCCTTGGTGGATACTCCAGGCGGGAGAAAAATAGTTGGTTTTGGTACCATTTATGAGGAAAGCAATGTTGCTAGTAGAAATGTAGTTTAAGATGAACTTGGATATTTTTGGGAAATTTTTTAAAAACTAGAGATTACAGTAGACAAAAGACTACTCAACGTGATCGAAGGATTTTTCGAGGTTAATTTTTACTATAAATCTGCCCTCGGTCTCTCTAGTTTTATTAATATGATTCATAACTTCCTGGACAATCGTAATGTTATCACAAGCCTTACGTCCTTTGAGGAAACTAGTTTGGCAAGGGCCAATAAGGTCAGGCAGGTAGAACTTGATGCGATTTGTTTGCAACTTGGGGCTTACCTATTAGATTATTAGAAGAATCTGAAGGACTTAGGTGCAAATATTTTTCATTAGGTATAATAGTTTTAGACGCGTTTTTGACACGTCTCTGATTTGTAAGAGAAAGATGCTTTGTTTGTATCGAAGAAGATGGAGAATGCAGAGGGTCGGCGTTAAAATTTTTTTTGGGCTCTTCACCTTGTTCATCCGGTGAGTGAAGCAAAGTAAATTGATTGGAGATGGTGATTTTCAGTGGCACCATTGGGTTAGAAATACTAGTAGGGTTTTCATTCATTGTTTCTTGAAGTTTGTGGTCATTTTCCCAGAATCCTGGGTATTTTTTTGAGACGAGGTAATGTTTGGATCATTATTTTTAACCTTAAAAGCGAGTTTTTGGGAGGAGAGGTACTTACCTGAATATGTTGCGAAAATTTTAACGTTTATACCTAGATTTAGGATTGCTTGCTGGGTAGAAGTCATAGTTTGCTCCATGTTTGTCTTTAGCCTGTTGTGTCTTCTTCTTTTTTTCTGCCAAAGAACACTGTCTGCCACTCTCCCTCCGGTAACTGATTATTATATTTCTGGATGTTGATGCCATCCTTTACATATTCTTCTGGATCATGGCCTTTCATGTCTTGGTACGAGCATCGAGATCTAATATGTCCTAGTATTCCACATTTTTTGCATAAGAAGCCTTCCCCCGTGGATTATTTGATGTAGATGTGAGACGATAAAAATACGTGTTGTGACTGGTTCCTTTAATGGTACTTGGATGCATAGCCTAACATATCGTCCTCTTAGAGTGGCACTCGTGTTGGCATCAATTTTCAGTAGTAATCTAATAGAATTACAATTTTTTATTAGCAGAGATTCATCATAAAACTCTGTGGGTATGTTGGCCCAAGTTCAGTTGAAGTTTTGAAGAATGACGAATGAACTCAGTGAAGGACCAGGTCCATCTTAGGAGACACGTGTGTTATGGCATATGCACATAAGATACACGTGAAGAAGATAAGCCTTTGAGATAGAGCAACAATATCTTTTGAAATCTTCTGAACTGATAAAAAAGATTGCATCTGGGATAAGGAGAAAAGGTCTCCTTATCTGAAGAGAACTATATCCGTATCTAGGATAAGGAATTGGAGTTTGAATTATTTTAGGACTCTATTGATGACTGATCAGCAATTTGAGTTTTTGTCAAACTCTGATTACTAATTCTACAAAAGAAATAGTGTTCTCTTGTACATGCACGCACATATACAAAGAAGTAAGAGCTAAATTGAGAGTAAAAGAGCAAGACTATTTTGCAAGCAATTTACGTGAGATCAAGTGTGCACGCCTGCAACTACTTGAACAAGATTGAAGAACCAGTTCCATTGTGTTTTTCTTATTCTAGTTCAATTGTAGTAGGCGATTTAAAATTGTACCTTTCCATCTTTCATAGAAGCAAATTATATTAGGTACGTTGAGTATTCAAGTTAGAGTTAACTTGAAAATGTCGCAACAGTTGAGGCTGTGTGCCACATTGAGAAGAGTTAATCCTTAGGTTTACAAAAGTTTTATAAATGATGTTTTGGCTCATTGAGTTTAGTGGATGTTTGGAAAAATCATACTGAGTAGTAGGTCGTGGTTTTACACCTTTTTAGCCAGGTGTTTTCCACGTAAAATCTCCGTGTTCTTTATTCTATGCACTTTTAATTCCGCAAACAGTCATAGTTAGTACACCTAGAACTGGTTCTTCTAGTGCAAAAATTGGGTACCACACAAATTACCCCTCCTCTTGTGTGGTATTAATATTTGAAACATCAATTGGTATCAGAGCAGGTTATCCTTGAAGAGGCTAACACCTTAGGAGAATATCAACAATGAGTGCACCACCTGGGAACTGGGAAGGACGATCCACTACTAGGCCTCCACTTTTCAATGGACAGTACTATTCTTGGTGGAAGAACAAAATGAGAGATCACATTATGAGGGGAGATTATGAACTTTGGGACATAATCATTGATGGTCCTCTAGAAACCACTAAGAAGAATGCTGAAAGAATTGAAGTACCAAAGACAAGGGCTGACTGCACTGCTGAAGACTTGAAAAAATGGGAGTAAAATGCTAAAGTCGAGAGGTGGCTTGTATGTGGCCTAGGGACAGACGATTATAGTAGGATCCAAGGATGCACAACTACTAAAGAAATATGGAACACTCTACAAGTGGCTCATGAAGGGACACCTCAAGTGAAAAGATCAAGAGGAACACTTCTGTATTCTCAATATGAGAATTTTACTATGAAGGAAGGAGAAACTATCTAGGAGATGTACACTAGATTCGCCACTTTGACAAATGAACTGGAATCTCTTGGTAGGACTATCCTTGAAGAAGACAAGGTTGAGAAGATTCTGAAAAGAGTTCTGCCAGTCACGTGGGAAAGAAAAATTACTGCCATTCAGGAATCCAAGAACATTTCTACCCCCAGACTGGATAAACTAATTGGAAATTTAACTGCCTATAAAATGAGGAGACAAACCATGAAGATGGATACCCCCAAAAGGGAGAGAAGCTTAGCTCTCGGGATTGCTGAAGGTGAAGAATTGGAAGATGATGAAATGGCTATGATCACTAGGGATTTCAAAAGATATCTAATGAGAGGAAAGGGTTCTTGAAGAAGTACAAGCTTCAATAAAATAAGAGCTCCGGAGAAACAGGAAAATGAGGGATGCTACAAGTGTGGAAAGACTGACCACATGATCAAAAACTGTCCTCAATGGGAAATTGAGTGGAAGAAAGAAAGAGCTGAACGAAGGAACATGAAGAAGGAACAGGTTCAACCCAGGAGAAAGAAAGGTTCAACTAAAGATATGGTTGTTGCTTGGGGAGAAACCTCAGATGAAGACTCAGAAGATGAAGCGGAGGAGAAGAAAGCATTAATGGCCATCGGAGAATCAGATGATGAACAAGAGGTAAGTATTCTTCATCTCAAAGACAAGATCAAATTCTTGTCTAAAGAAAAATTGGCTGAGTTATTAATAGACTTCATTGATGAGTCTGGGATAATCAACAATGAGAAGGAAGTTCTGTCTAGGGAATGTGTGATTCTAAAAGCAAAATGTAAAATTCTAGAGTCTAGAGCAAATGAGAGTGATAACAAAATACTGAGTTGAAGAACCAAGTTCTTCAACTGACAACAATGTCTTAGAACTTAGGTCTGAAAATCTGAAACTAAAATTAGGAACAGGAAAGAAGATAGATGATCACCCACATTCACTCTAGAAGAAAGTCTGGGAAAAATAAAAGATGAATTGTACAAAAAATTTGAATTCATCAAAGTTTTAAAAGAAGATCTAGGAAAGATAAACCATGAACTAGACAGAACTTGCAAGTGGAACCAAGCCTCAGATGCTCTCTCCTAGTTGCAAGAGCATTACAGTAGTAACAAAAGGGGACTTGACTATGGGACTCAAGCTCCTAAATGGGACCCAAAAAGCAAGTACCTCACTCTTCCTGAAAACAAAATTTGCACACACTGCGGTAAAACTGGCCATTACAAATATGAATGTAATGCAAAAGAAATGGCCAGTCAAAGGAACAAAGATTTTGTTAAAGAAAAGAATAAGTTGCCTGGATGGGCAAAAAGGAATTTGATACATCTTTTTGCTTATAGAAAGGGATCCAAACTAGTTTGGGTTCCTAAGACTAACCCCTGATTTCCTTTTATAGGTCCAAGTGAGAGGGAGGAGCCAAATGTGGTATATGGATAGTGGCTGCTCGAAACACATGACTGTGGACAAGGACCGGTTCCTTTCACTTGAGGACCTAAAATGAGGTAATGTCTCCTTTGGTAATGGAAAGAAAGGTGAGATGGGGTTGGAAAGGTAGGCAAGACTGATTCTCACTCCATAGGGAATGTCTACCTGATAGATGGTTTGAAATATAGCTTAATAAGTGTGTCACAATTTTGTGACGGAGGAAACCTTGTGGCTTTTACCTCCACCAAATGTTTTATGATTAACCTTTCAGAAAATGAACTTACTTATTTAAGATTGTTAGACAATGATCCCATCCTGTGGCACAAAACACTTGGCCATGCCAGTCTAAATCAGCTAAACAAATTAGACTCCAATGACTTGGTAATAGGACTACCTAATATCAAGTTCAAGGAAGACAAAGTTTGTGAGGCATGTACAAGGGGAAGCAGGTAAGGTCATCCTTCAAATCCAAAAAAATGGTAAGTACGTCCAAGACGTTAGAACCGGTTCATATGGATCTCTGTGGTCCAATGATAACCATGAGCAAAGGAGGATAGAAATATGTGTTGATGCTTGTTGACGATTACTCTAGATTTACTTAGGTACTATTTCTGGCATCTAAAGATGAGGCATTTGAAATGTTTACTGCTTTTGTTAGAAAAACTTAGAAACAATTAGGAAATCAACTTGCATCTATTAGGTCCGATCATGGAACTGAATTTGAAAATGCAAAATTTGCTGAGTATTTTGATGAAAATGGTATAGATCACAACTTCTCTGCCCCTAAGACTTCTCAGCAAAATGGAGTAGTTGAAAGAAAGAACATGACCCTTGAGGATATGGCAAGGACCATGCTTTTCTCTAGTAAATTACCCCACGGCTTCTAGGCAGAGGCTGTAAATACTGCTTGTTACATAATCAATAGATGCATGACTAGACCTCTTGTTGAGAAAACTCCCTGTGAGTTACTTAAAGGGAGAAAACCAAACATATCCCATCTTAGGACATTTGGTTGCAAGTGCTATGTGCATAATAATGGAACAGACTCCCTAGGTAAGTTTGATCCCAGAAGTGATGATGGAGTATTCTTGGAATATTCTTCACATAGCAAAACATATAAAAAGTTTAATAAATAACTTTATCTGTAGAAGAAAGTGTGCATGTTGTGTTTGATAAAACTAACATTCTTTCTAAAGGACAGGAACATGAAGATGAATCCATTAGAGTGATCAAAGACTTGGGTTAAGCATCAACTCAAGTCAAAGCAGCACCTACAGAAGGAAAATGTGATGGAACAAGTTCTTCCTTACAAGGCAACCTTACAGAGGGAAGAAATCAAAGAGGAATTGAAATAAAACCCTTGAAGGAACCTGTTCATGAACCCTGTTCTCAGCAAATAGCTGAAACTTTCAGCAGAAACCAGTTGGCTGTGAAACCTACAAGTATCAAAGTTCTCAATCCATTGAGAACATTCTCACTGATCCAACATATGGAGTCAAAACCAGATCACAACTGAAGAATTTATGTGCATTTGATATTTTTTTATCACTTATTGAACCTAAAAATGTTGTTGAGGCTTTGCAGGATGCAGATTGGGTCAATGCTATGCAGGAGGAACTAAATCAATTTGAAAGAAGTCAAGTCTGGCATCTAGTTCCAAGACCCAAGGACAGATAAGTTATTGGTATCAAATGGGTCTTCAGGAAAAAACTTGATGAAAATGGAACTGTAACAAGAAACAAGGCAAGACTGGTGGTTCAAGGCTACATCCAAGAGGAAGGCATTAACTATGATGAGACCTTTGCTCCAGTTGCAAGACTAGAAGTAATCAGATTTCTCATTGCCTTCGTAACACATATGGAATTCACTCTTCATCAGATGGATGTCAAAAGTGTCTTCCTAAATGGCTACCTCAAGGAATAAGTATTTGTAAAACAACCTCTAGGATTTGAAAGCAAGGAATGTCCTGAGCATGTGTACAAGCTGGACAATGCTCTATATGGGCTCAAACAGGCCCCAAGAGCGTGGTATGAACGACTATCAAAATTCCTACCGAAGCATGGGTACAAAAGAGGTAAAATTGACAGCACTTTGTTACTAAGGGAAAAAGGTAAAGACCTTCTCTTTGTACAAATATATGTTGATGAAATAATATTTGGGGCCACTACTGATAAGTTGAGTAAGGATTTTGCTAATTTAATGGGGAGTGAGTTTGAAATGTGTATGATGGGTGAATTAAATTTCTTCCTAGGCTTGCAGATCAAACAAATCTTACATGGAACCATGATCCATCAGCAGAAGTATAGAAAAGAACTGATCAAAAGGTTTAAAATGGAGGATGCCAAAGAAATAGATACACCTATTGTAACTGCCACTAAACTAGATATTGATAAACCCGATTCATCAGTTGATCAAAAGTTGTATAGGGGTATGATTGGTTCACTCTTGTATCTTACTGCCAGCAGACCTGACATTGTTTTCAGTGTAGGACTTTGTGCTCATTTCCAGGGAAATCCAAATGAGTCACATTTGATAGTTGTCAACAGGATTTTCAGATATTTGAAAGGCACCACTGATTTGTGTCTTTGGTATCCCAAAGGTAGTAACTTTGATCTAGTAGGATATGTTGATACTGATTATGCAGGTTACTTGGTGGACATGAAGAGTACTTCAGGTATGGCACATTTCCTGGGGTCATGTTTAGTGTCATGGGCTACCAAAAAGCAAAACTTAGTAGCCCTATCTACTGCTGAAGCAGAGTATGTGGCTGCTGCTTCTTGTTGTGTTCAACTGCTATGGATCAAACAACAGCTGGTAGACTTTGGAATTGAAGTGGGATGTATTTCAATATTTTGTGATAACACTAGTGCTATAAGTATGACAAAGAACCCTGTTCATCATAAAAGGACCAAGTACATAGATGTTAGACACCACTTCTTGAGAGATAACTATGAGAAAGGGTTAATCTACATAGAATTTTGTGCTACTGATAAACAAATGGCTGACATCTTAACAAAAGAACTAAGTAGAGAAAACTTTGAAAGGAACAGGTTGGAATTAGGGATGATTAAGATCACCTAATCAGGTCCAGTTTAGAATGCAATGAAAAAAAAACAAAAAAAAACAATTTTTTTTTGTTTGGTTAGAAGTTCTGACTTTATGTGAATATCCAGAGTAATTCGTACTCAGTCTTATACTTTAATCAATATACTCCTATTACATGTTTCTTTTAACTCATTGATCTCTTACAAAGTTTTTTTTTCTATTCTGATATATGGGGCATACTCAAGAGAAGTTCTACTTGAAGAACCGGGTTCATCAAGTATATGCTCATATGAAAAGGTCAGGTATGTTTCTATATTTTGCACAATTAGAAAATTAAATATTCCAATTATGAGCAGAAGTCCTATTCTAACCAAATTCCCAAAAAATATAACCGCTAAGCATTAGACCAGTCTTATTCTCCTAGTATTCTAATGAATAACGAGACTTTTCCCTAAAAACCAGTGCAAATTAAAGACTGGAGTCTTAATAGGATTAGACTCTCGATTGACCACTTGAAAAGGCTGCCCTTACTAATCATACTCTATTTTAAAAAACACTCCACACACTCCTAATTTGTTCCATAACCACTATTAAATGCTGAGCATCCTTCTTCTCCAAAATCACCAAAAATCCCCAAAATCTTCATAAATCCTTCACCATGTCTAACCCTAAAGAAAATCTAGGGACACTCTTATCGGAATCTACCAATACGTCTTCATCTGCACCCCCTAGAGACAACCCTAAACCTAGATTCCAACGGCAAAAGATGTTGGCAAGACTGTAGCCACTAGTGCTCTGAGAACGACTTTAAACGAAAAATTGAGAGCCAGCCAAAAAGGGGAGCACTCTAAAAAAGAATCATCTGACTCAAGTTCCGAGTCTGACACTTTTGTTTCTGTAAGCGATGGAGAAGAACGGGGGTATTCTGACACAGACAAAAATCAAGAAAACCCTAGAATAGTAAATACATGATATGGTTCCTCTGATGCAGTCGACAATGAAGAAAATAAATTGGTTTTAGTGGGTCCTTTGAGAGATGTGAAGGGGGATGAATCTAATCGAAGAGGAAGGATTAAGAAAGACGAAATTCTTCCGATTTGAGGAAATGTTGAGGAGAGTGGAAACAAGTCAGGGGGAAATAGCTCCGGGGATGCTGCTGAAGGTCTTGTTCACCTGAGTAAACAACAAGTTAAAAGTGGTTCATCTGGTGAAGAAACCCTAGCTGACCTCCTGAAAAACATTGGGGGCAGTTATGATCCAAAGAAGCGATGGCTTCTTCCCTAAAAGCTCCAAGTGCTTCCAAGCCAACAAAGAAAACCAAAATATCATCCCCTAAGTCTACTGTCCCCTCAAAAGCAACTAGAAGCAGGGTTAAAAAAAGTGAGAAACAATTGCAGAAAGCACTGGAATAAAGCATGAAGAAAAAGAGAGAAAAAGGGAAGGCGAAAATTGTGGAGAGTATCAAGTTAAAAGAATAAGAAGAAGAGGAAATGGACCTGGTCCATCAAGAATGAGGAACAACTGAAAAAGTACCATCACCCAAACCAAGAGGTTCCAAGACTTCAACTAAAAAGACTTCCTCTGTACCCATATCTGCTGAGTCCTCATTGGGCACAAGAACTAGGTCTGCCGGGAAAATTAAAACAAAATAAAATTATTGAAGAAGAAGAATAATGGAGTGGAGAAGAAAAGGAGGAGGAATCTGAAAAGGAACAGGATAAATTTGTCCTCTTTGGCAGGAGAAAGATCTTGAAAGGACGAATTCTGAAAGACCTGGACGAGCCAAGCATGAAAGGATTGATTGATGCCCTGAATGCACAAGGATGGAAGAACATGGTTCTTCAACTAGATGGCAAACTGGCAAGAAATGAGTTGATAGAATTTATGGAAAATGCCACAGTGGTAAATGGGGTTGTTACTAGTCTGGTGAAAGGGCTCAAGGTACAGTTTGATGCTCCTAAATTGAGAGAGATTCTAGTCATTCCCTGTGTGGATATGATGATTATACAAGGCAAATGTGGCCTTGCCTGGACTCTCTTCCTGATGCACTCCAAATCACCAGAAACTTTTGTGATTCTACAACTCCTGAAGATGTTCCTGAAGCTTGATTTGAGAAAAGTGAGATGAGGGCTGAGCACAAGGTGCTTTTCGAGTTTGTGAACAAATGTTTGCTGTCCAGACAGGAGAGAAGGCACACTGCTAACTACATGGACCTGGTTCTTCTAGAGTGTCTTGTTAGAAGAAAGCATATTAACAGGCCTGCATTTATTGTGAAACTACTGGATAAAGTCATCAACGGCTCTATAGCTCATGCCACACCTTATGGGTTCCTATTGACTGCTATTCTGGAAAAGCTACATGTGCCATTGAAGAAATAGGAAATGGCATCTAGCAAAGAGCACTTTGGCATCAAGACTCTTATGGATTGCGACTATCAAGTGAATGACAACCCAGTTGAACCAGGTTCATCTCAAAAGACTCCTGTAAATAGCAAGGTCAGGGCTTTGGTTCAGGAGTGTGGAACAAAAGATGTTGAAATTGCCAGGCTGAAGGCTCGCGTTGTTGAATTAGAAACTGAACGTGATGGACTTAGAGCTGAGATAGTAAAGGAAAAGGACAAGAGTGATGGAATGCTTCAAAATATGTTCAACCTTCTCCAAACCCAGCCCTCTCGTACCTCCAAGCCAAGCCCTAAAGCCAGTTTAAACTACCCCCTCAGTGACCCAGATTCAGGATTTTTTTTGTCTTTGCTCATGGTTGGATGTTTACTTTTCTTTTTATGGCCTGTATTGTAGAAACATCTCCCAATCAATGACAATGTGCTTTATTTCTCTAGTTCTATGAAACTTCTTATCTTAATAGTTACATTCTTTGTACTGCTGATTTATGGTTAACTGAAACATGTTTTCACTTGTAGTTGCCCCAGCGGCCATGAGTACTAACTAATATTTGGGATTCATATAATATGCAACTTTTCGATGATACCAAAAGCGGGAAGAGATATTGTATTTTAGTTTTTGTATTCTGATATAAAGTGATATTTATAACGTGATTTAATCTGTTCCTTAATGATAAGTTAACTTAAAGTGTGTGAATATGTGAAAATTAAGCTAAGTTCCACAGGTTCTCTGATTAGTAAAAGCACAAAGTTTGTCATCATCAAAAAGGGATATTTGTTGGCCCAAGTTCAGTTGAAGTTTTAACGAATGACAAATGAACTCAGTGAAGGACCAAGTCCATCTTAGGAGACATATGTGTTATGGCATATGCACATGAGATGCACGTGAAGAAGATAAGCCTTTGAGATAGAGCAACAATATCTTCTGAATATCTTATGAACTGATCGAAAAAATTGCATATGAGATAAAGAGAAAAGGTTACCTTATGTGAAGAGACCTATATCCGGATTTAGGATAAGGAATTGGAGTTTGAATTGTTTTAGGACACGAATTTGATGAAGGATCAGCAATTCGAGTTTTTGTCAAACTTTAATTACTAACTCTATCAAAGTAATACTATTCTCTTGTACAAGCACGCACATATACAAAGAAGTAAGAGTTAAATTGAGAGCAAAAGAGCAAGACTATTTTGCAAGAAATTTACGTGAGATCAAGTGTGCACGCCTGCAACTACTTGAACAAGATTGAAGAACCAGTTCCATTGTGTTTTTCTTATTCTAGTTCAATTGTAGTAGGCGCTTTAAAATTGTACCTTTCCAGCTTTCATAGAAGCAAATTGTATTAGGTACATTGAGTATTCAAGTTAGAGTTAACTTGAAAGTGCCGCAACAGTTGATGTTGTGTGCCACACTGGGATTAAAGTTAATCCTTAGGTTTACAAGAGTTTTGTAAATGCTGTTTTGACTCATTGAGTTTAGTGGATGTTTGGGAAAATCATACTGAGTAGTAGGTCGTGGTTTTTCACCTTTTGAGCCAGGTGTTTTCCACGTAAAAGTCTCTGTGTTTTTTATTTTATGCACTCTTAATTCCTGAAACAATCATAGTTAGTACACCTAGAAGAACCAAGTTCTTCTAATGCGAAAATTGGGTACCACAAAAAGCACCCTCACCTTGTGTGATATTAACGTTTGGAACATCAGGGTTGCTGTGGTAATCTTACCCAAACAGCAGATAGAGTTTGCTGTGCATCTACAACTACGAAATTTGGTTCCCAACGCTTGATTGATAGAAATTGTTCATTAACGAACCATGGTCCATTTTTGAGAACCTTACTCATGTTTTCTTCCGGTGAACTTTACAATATAATAGTCAGAACCTAAATCTATTAGGGGAAATTGTTCCGTAGGTCTTCACAGCTCTTGTATTTTTGCTTTTAGCTAGTAATTAACTATTCTCTTTCCGAAGAGCTTAATTATCAATGAGAATTTCCTGGGAAATGAAGCCTTTCCTTTTCTTGTTCTGTTAGGTGAATTGCTTTGATTTCACCAAGGTTTGAAGTTGGCTTCACTTGTGATTGGACAACTGCTGTAGTATTTGAATCTTGAATTTGCCCTTTCTTGAGTGGGATCCATTTCAAAATCAATTAGCTCTGCATGTGCGAGCAACTTTTCCTTGAAGTTGAGTGGAGGAGTATTTTGTAGTGTATTTGGTGTAATTGTATCTGATATATATAGTGGTTTTGGGGGGATTTGTGGTGTTAGTGTTCATAGTGAAGAGAATCTTTCCTGAGAAATAGATAGGCACGTGACTTCTCATTAAAAAGAATTCTTTAACTTGTAGTTCAGCACCAAACAACTATTGTTTGAACAATTGAACTTCCACACAGAAGAATACACCGCCACATGCACTGACCAAATTTCTTTAGGAGGCAAAAACACAATTTGAATCCTTTTGAATCCCGAAGAAATTATTTGGCCAACTCTATAAATACTATCATTTTGATGCACTTGTTAGCTATCCAAGGTAAGCTAAGGTTGGCCTTAATTCCTTCCTCGTTCCTGCTTTCTTCTCTAGTGCTTATATTTTTTTTGGATATTTCATACTTTAGAAGTATGTTCTTCACCTCCTTCATATGTATTCCAAATCCTTTCTTTGTGACATATTATGAATTGGCAATCAGGATGAGAGACAGGATGCATGGGATTTCTTAGCGCGTCTTCTAAGATATACAATCATGACCAGAACATTGCCGAGGATGCCAGAGTCCCTAACTACGACGAATCCAAAGAATCTAATCCAGTACTCTACAGCATCGCACAAAAAACTGACGAGAAAGACACCTCTAAATGCACTCTTCATATGTATGATGTCTTGGTGGATAATCTGATCTCTTTACCCCTAAACTTCCAGCTTTTGTGGTTTAAAATTAAAGTATATAACTCTATTGTTTATTTTTTTCAATAAGATCGAGCAGTTTCACCAACTTTGAGAGTCTCAAACATGAATGTTGATTGTTGGGACTGTTGTTCCACCAGGAAGTCAGACAACACTTGTTGGCGCCGCTACGTGTTATGCCGATCCGAAATTCCAGTCATTAGCACTTCTATTTGTCATGACAGTTGAATCATCGTTTCATTGACACCGGTACTTGCTGCTTAATCAAAGCTTAGTGTCGTTGGCACCAATCAATTTGACAGAACCAAAAGCTTCGTTCCATTGGCACCAAGGCCTCCAAGATCTTTTCCCTTTAGCTGCAGAATCTGTCCGGGATAGTCATATTTAGGCATCTGTGAGAAAACCATCATATATTGTCGTAGGAATATTGGAAACACAAGCCGTCTGATCTTCTTGACACTACACTTCAAATACCTCAATATATAAAAAATTTGGGGCGAAATTTCTTGTGTAGCTTCTCAGGTATTATTTTGAAATTTTGTTTCAGATGCTGCCATGCTCAAAGTTACAGCTTTGCGCGCCTTCACCAAAAGATCCATATCTTGGCGTAGCAATTGCAATCACGAGCGGTTTGTGAGGTCGGAAACTAAACTTCCGGAGCAATAAACTTTTTAAAGATCACAATCAGATTGACCCTATGTCTTCCCAGATATACTCTAGAAGTTAGTTAGGCTACGAGTTTCGACATGTGAGCTCCTCCAGCTTTGTCCGCTCTAACCGAAGTGAAACATGTTCAACAATATCTTTTTTTTTTTACAGAAAAGGTGCGTCAAGACTTCGTATCTATTGAGCTTTGGCGTAGATGACTTCTTGCAACTTAGCGAATGAGCATCCTCTTCTTATAGTTGGCCGGAGATGTACATGGCATTCAAATTCCCAGTTTTTGTGAAGAAGTAGAAGAAGCACTCTCTTCTTGCAATTTGTCATAGAAGGCTAGATAAAGTTCCTTCTTTGAGGCTCGGTGAGAAAGAGGCTTGCGGCAACCGTATTCCATCCTTGAAGAGCGAGCATGTGGCACCTCTCATCCTCGCAGATTGGCGCGGAAGAAGCTTGGAGTTGGAGCGACTGTATTCTTCTACGCAAGCCTCATAATTCTTGCAGATTGGCGCGGAACAGCCTTGGAGTTGGAGCGACTGTATTCTTCTTTGCAAGTGAGTGTTGGAAAAAAAGAGAAATGATCCTTTACCGTAAACCCCGAGATCTCCGCCCTTTTTGTAAAGAGAAAAAATGAGAAATAAAACAACACAAGAATTTAACGTGGAAACCCAAAACCGGGAAAAAACCACAACCGTTGTCAAAAGACAACAACCGACCACTATGTGAAAAATCTTACAATCACATAAACCTTAGTACTTTCTCCTAACAAAAAGTGTTAGAAATACATTTGGTTTGGTACTTTTGAAAACATAACTTAAGCCCCCTTATATAGGCAAGCCTCCAAGCTACTCTTCAACATTTTTCCAATGTGGGACAATGCCATTCTCATTTTAAGCAAAATCCCAACAAACTCCACCTTGATTAAAAATGATCATTGCAGCAGTTATCCGTCATACTCCACATTGCTGAACACCTGTCATACTCCACCATAAAGAGTATCGCCACTTAGAATAAACCATTCTAAGAATTTCCACTTCGGCTCATGTCGAAAAACACCTTGATGATTATTATGGTGCAACCTCCGCTATTGGCTCTCCTTGGAAGTCCATCAGCTATCGACATAACTGTTTCATCACACACCTTGCATTCCTGCCAAACCAATGCCCGTGCGTAATTCCGCTATTAATCTCACATCCTTCACCGTGGCAAATAGCGGCATGTCATAAGGATGTACATGTCTTTGGGTCATATAAGGTCATATGGGTCCCTATCAAAGACCATATTAACAGCATCACTTGACTTGGAGCCTGTAGCCGAACCTGCTCCACCTGCTTCTGATTTTCCCTTCAGGGCCTTGTGTAGACCTGATTGAATCAATATATCCCTGACTTGAACTTGCCATAAGCCAAAATTGATTCTTCAATCAAATTTCTCAATATCAAACTTGATGCTTCCCATTGTAACCGTATCGCTAACCAATATCCGTGGATGAAAAACACTTGCTTAGAACCTCGTCTGTAGCTCGTGAACAGCACACCAGGTAAGTTCCCAGGAAAGAGAGGTAGGTCCGGCGTGACCACTTAATTACCAAGTCTTTCCTAGCCAGAGCTTACCCAGACATGTACTTTCACACTTGATTCTAACCGCCAGAATTCACCACAAGCCTCGATACTCCAATTGCACCAACTTCCCCTCCTACAAGCTTCTTGAACCAGAAAATCTTTTCTGATGTGGAAGATCAGCCAAAGCTGCGGCCACAGAGCATACTAAGATTCCCCCCTCAAGCTATGTGACCTCGCTCTGATACCACTTGTTGGGAAAAAAGAGAAATGACCATTTCCCGTAAACCTCGAGATCTCCGCCCCTTTTGTAAAGAGAAAAAAATGAGAAATAGAACAACACAAGAATTTAACGTGGAAACCCAAAACCGGGAAAAAACCACAACCGTTGTCAAAAGACAACAACCGACCACTATGTGAAAAATTCTTACATTCACATAAACCTTAGTACTTTCTCCTAGCAAAAAGTGTTAGAAATACATTTGGTTTGGTACTTTTGAAAACATAACTTAAGCCCCCTTATATAGGCAAGCCTCCAAGCTACTCTTCAATATTTTTCCAATGTGGTACAATGACCATTCTCATTTTTAAGCAAAATCACAACAGTGAGCATGTGGCGCATCTCATCATAGCTGCTTCGCAAAATTGACACTATTTGGAGCAGTCCTTTCCAACCTCGACGAGCAAGTACTTGGCACATCTCCACAAAACTATTCATTCTTTGACGTAGGTGCGATGAACTCTCGAGCCGCTTGCTTTTGAAGAATCAAGATTTGAAAGGATGCATCCCATAAAATAAAAATAAATTTCACGGATAAATTCCTTGAGGATTAGCCGCAGTCGACTTTTGAAGCTGATATACATGTCTGACATTTCGACTTTAAAACATTGTATGTTGTCATTAGAACACACATATCTTAAGCTAAGAACTTCCAAATTGCTAGCCGTCTGCGCCATTGAAAGAAGACTCAGAGATAAGGAAATTGTCAAAATATCATGGAACGATTCCTAGAAGATTAGCCGCAGCAATTTCCCGAAATTAACCCATCTGTCTGTCGAACTTGCTGTTCAGCTTTATGCGCTTGTGGAAAAATTCACATCTTGAGCTACAGGTGTCGGGATCGCGAGCCATCCGCTCTATTGGAAAGAAAACTCTGAGACTTACAATATCTGTAAAGACCAATGCAAAAATCCTTTCAGAACGCCCGTCATGATATTTTGAAATTGCTATAGACATCTGCTGCACATGATTTCAAGATTTGCGCATTCTAGATAAAGAAACTCATATCTTAGGCTATGAACGTCGAAAGCACGAGACGTTTGTATCCCTAGAGAAAAGACCAAAAGATGAGAAAATCATCAAAATATCATAGAAGTACTACTTCCAGATTGGCCGGAGCAATCTCTTGAAATTGATCGAGACGTCTGCCTTGCTGCTTTTCAGCTCTGCGCGCTCCGGTGGAAAAATTCATATCTCGAGCTAGAAAACTCCAAATTGCAATCTATTTGCACCATTAGAAAGTACACTCTGCAATACATACGAATTTTTTGTCAGAACCCTTCTTGGGATGGAAACAGAAAATTCTCAAAATGCGACATAGCTGAAGTAAACTTTCAGATTCGTGTAGTCCGGGCAAAAAAAATTGTATCTTGAGCTAGGAGCTTGAAAATCGCTAACGGTTTGTGTTATTGGAAATTGGACATAAATATACAACATATAAAATGTTTGGGGTAGAACGTCTTCCAGATGACCACGTTAATTTTCCAAAGTTGATCTCGTTGCCCGTTGAGCTTGCTTTTCAGCTCTATGCTCTCTGACTTGTCCTAGGAATGGTTTTTTTTCTTGTTGAAATTGATTCTGCAGTCTTGCGGGTAGTAACTTAAGCTATCACTTCACAAATCTTATCTTCATTTGTTTATTTTTTTCAGACTCGCAAAGAAGTTCAAAGCTTCTAGATGTCACAATTCACAAATCTTATATCTTCATTTGTTTATTTTTCTTATTTGGATAATATTTTAGGTAAATGTAGTAATTATTATTAATGGTGGCTACGATATTACTATTAGTGCTTTTGACTTTTAACGCAAATTTAGTTGGATATATCAGCTATATAAATGAACGATAAATAAGCAAATTAAGATGTTTTACAAGGGATATTGCAGCTGTTATAATTGCTGTAAAACAATTACCGTTAAAAATATTGACTTTTAGTGACAATTTAGTTAATCATATTAGCCACTAAAAGGACAAACTAATATGTTTTCAGAAGGGATACTATGACCATTTTAATTGCCACAAAATAATTGCCGTTAAAGATGCGAACATTTAGCGGTAATTATTTTGAATTTAGCGGCTATAAAAATGGATGCTATAGGAGTATAATTAGCCATTATGGATTCGATTTAGTAGCCATAATAATTGCTGTTAATGATGTGAACTTTTAGCGACAGTTATTTTGAATTTAGCAGCTATAAAAAATGATTGCTAAAGCAGTATAATTAACCATTATGGATTAGATTTAGTAGCCATTATAATTGCCGCAAATAATTGTCATTACAGATAATAATCTTTAGTGGTAATAAAGCATACCTTTTATCAGTTTTTGTGACAATAGCCGCTAATGGCTTTAGCGACCCCAACATTAGCGGCTAAACACCAATAGCCGGTAAAAGCTATAGTGGCTATTGTTATTGCCGCTAAAACTGTTTTGTATTGCCACTAAACACCCTTTTTGTTGTAGTGGATATCACACTTGTGGAAGGCTATATAGCTGTAGATTTGAAGTTTGTAGTTTTTAACTTGCAAGAAAGAGAGATGAAGAGTAAAATTGGCCCCATTGGGCGTGCCAAAATTTGTTTGCAATAAATTTTTGTAGTGCCAAATATAAACTGCAACAAAAGTAATATGAACAAAAAGAGATTTTATTGATGAATATTTGTGAGTACAATTCTTTGTATCCCTTGATTCTCCTCTATGAAATTATACGTGATTCGAGAGCTTGAGAAGCGTCTTTCTCGAATGTAGGACGATGTAGACATCCTTTTGATGTATTTAATCTCCAAGAACGTCGAGTAGTACTTTGTTGTTTCGGGTTGATCCCCGGGAAGAACTCCGCTTACCACTCCTTTGTGGAAGAACTTTGCACTTGATGATTGATCTATTTCCAGATAGGTTCACCAAATGCGGAATGCTCTCCTCCAACTCTGAATGTCCCCTAGAGAGTTATGTAACCCCTCTATTTATAATGGTAGCGGATGGACGGTCAAGCTACATATAAACTCTCTTGCTTGATTCTAATTGGTTCATGAGAGTCATCAAACTTATCATATAAGTTGAATACTGAGCTTACTTGTGATTGGCCAAGACATGATATTTTAGACACTTGACAACTCTTGATTGGTCATAGTTTTGGACCGAGATTGCCATATCATTTTAACACGTGGCATCATCTTGTTGGCTTTGAGTTGACTGGACATGCTATGTCACTTAACACATGGCATGAGCCTGGACCTTAAGATGAAATGGACCTTGGGCTTGAAATTAAAAATGGACTTATTAATTTGTAAAGTCCAAATTAATTATTCGACCCAAAGTAATTTAGAATTTATTCAAAATTTTTTGGACTAAATTTAATAATTTTTACATGTCTACTGTCCCCTTCTTCTAACGGTTAACGTTCTTGGAATTCGCATGGCGTAAAAAAAGCGTATAATTAGAATTTAATGTACTAAAATAAGAGTATAGAGTTGGGTGGTGTAATGGTTAAATGCTAGGTATGAAGATGGTTTTGGCACCTAGTATTTAACCATTGCACCATCCAACATTCTACTCCTGTTTTGATACATTAAATTCTAATTATCACTTTTTCCTGCGCCATGTGGATTCCAAGAACGTTGACAAGGGATATAGTGTCGTAAGGAACTGCTATACATATTTTTGTCTCTCTCTTTTGTGTTTTTTGGCCATACTTTTGTTCGCTCGAGTCTAATTAGACAATATTTAAAAAGAGAACGAGGAATATCTAATGATGGTGAGCCTAACCAGTAAATACCCAGCAGTAGTCCTTTTCCTTCAATTTTCTATCCCTTGTTTTTACATTTTGGTCAGAGTGAATGCTATTGTATTAACCGTCACTTGTTATGCAACCAATTAAAATCACTTGCTGCAGATTCAGTCCGTAATACATGTTTCAACTCTGGTGATTTTATATGGTTAGCAGTTGTATCGCACTTTAGTAATTTCATTTACATAACTTAGTATAAAAATCTGGTGTCATGGGCAATTTGAAGACCGAGCATGTCTTTTGTCTGATTATGGTCATACACAACCAGAAGAAAAAGGGAGTGCTTTTGTTTTGTTTATATATTCTCTCTTTTCCTATCTCTCATTGCATGTATCTTTTTCCCAGCAACAATGTTTTTAAGCGTTTTATGAACAACAAAATGGCTTTGGAGAAAACTAAAGCATGCATCTTGTCAACGCACATTGATTCACAATCAAAACCTACGGTGTTTGTACCTCTCAATTCTCAAAGACTAGAATAATTTTTATCAAGCTAAATTCTGATTCTTGGGCAAAATGGAAAAGAATAAAACGGAAAGCTGGGATATAGATTCCTCCTTCTATTCTCCTACTACACTGACTCTATTAATGGTGAAAAGGGAGCTCTTTAGGGAAATTTCTGTACAATTGTGAGGCTTAGAAGTCCCACAACTCGGACTTGTTACATGATTGGTTGAAGCTGCTACCTAAGCCAACACACCACTGTTCTAAGGAATTGTCTCCTAATTCTTCCAGGTTCCAAAACTCTGCTTCTTCTTTTGGAGTGAAGTATTTATCTGTTTCTTCTGCTGTATCATCATCCTGATCTTCCTTTATCCTCTTGTGGTCAATTCTTGCATTTGAGCAACCCGGACTATCTTTCAACTCTAACTCTGTTCCTCCATTTTCTGAGCTTGTGTACAATTCATTGTCTTTCAAATCTTCGCTTCTGCTGCCTCTAGCAACATTGTTTTCTAGCTGATCATTTAATAGCTCCAACTGTGTGTAAAAAAAAAACAATCTTTATTAGCTTCTATAAGTTGGCTTTCACTGTTAGAAAAGAGGATAATGAAAAAGAATACCTGAATGAGCAGTCTCTCCTTTTCTGTTTTCAAGGACTGAAATTGCATGTTTAAATGGTCAAATTTTGCTTTGAGTACTATATATTCGTTCTCTAATTGCTTTGTTTTCCATCTAGCCCTTTTATTCTGAAACCAAATAGCTACTTGACGCGGCTGCAGCCCAAGATCTCTTGCCAACTGTAGCTTCTTTCTTGGCTCAAGCTTTGTCTCCAGTCTAAACATGGACTCAAGCAACTTGACTTGTTCATCAGTAAACCTTTTACCATTTTCACTACTCTTCTTCTTTAAGGAGTTGGAACTCTTTGATATTTTCAGTTCTTGAGATTCTTCTGGTTCCATTACTTTGTTGAGTTCCAAGTCAGAGAAAGTTGTTCTGTTGTCAATTGTGTATTCAACTGGATATATGGAAAATATTATATTAGCAGGGCAGCTATATATGTTAAAACTTTTTGTATATGTGTCTTGATCTAATATATAGTCACCTATATGAGAAGTATCTCCTGTGGTTGCTTTCAGGTGATTGGGACTTTTGGTTTGCTGGTTGATTCAAGCCTATTGTCTAAGCTGTCGTGTATGCTTTTCCAACCTCTCTCTTCTGGGTATTTTGTTGATATCTTTTTAATTCTCAAAACAAGGATACCTTCTATCTCTAGAGTGCTTTTAACTTTCCAGAATTTTGTTTTTCTATTCAAAGTGAGCAACTTATTGTCTTAAGTTGTCTTTCCCCCTCAGCCTTTGGCAATTCCTTTATGTATGAATGTATACGGTCAAAATCAGAGACCTTCGATTTACAGGCTCGAAAGTCCATCCTAGGCCCAAGTCCGGGATGGTCGAATTCGAGCCCGATGGATCGAATTCAAGCTCGAAGACAGAGTGCCATGCTCAAGAGATAGGAGCACGAGGAGTGTCAGGGCTAACTATGCTCGACCCCAAAATAGTACCGTTATGTATTTACAACGGAATGAGCTAGATTCTCGTCATGTCCCTAAAATCATAGTGTAATCTCAGAATAAGATCGTACAATTCCGTACTAGGCGGTTAGACAGTTGTACCAAGAATATTCCTTACTGTAAATAGAAATATATCTTATTTTGGGGTTCTCCTATTATATATATGGGACCCCAATCATTTCGTAAGGATCATTGAACAAAGAATATACTATCTACTTTTTGCCTATTGTTCATCATAATTGTCTTTTATCTCTACTGTCCTTACTTTACTTTTCTTGTTTGATTGTTCTTATAGTTCAAAACCCATTTTGAGGTCATTGTTGCTGAGTTACATTGGTTTGATTTACTTATTTCTTTCACTTCAACTTCATATTCTTGTTAATTGGTATTAAACTAAATCACATATCTTTAAAACCACAAATCAAATTTAATTATTACTCGTATTTTCGAGATAAACAATAAGCTCGTTGCATTGATATTTCAATTTTTAAGTTATAATTTATAATCATACTTCAAGATATCAGCTTGATATTTAAACAGTGTAGGAGCATTGGTATGAGATATGGATAATTGTGACAACTCTGACTCTTGCATGTAATCTCTGTCCACAAAAGGGAAATTCAGTTTCTATTTTTAAAGCCATATACATGTGTGACATTAATATGAGTCGTGCACTTAAAGGGTAGGACAGAGCCCTCAGGTAAAGTTACTGTATTCGTAATAAAATAAAATAAAAAAATAAATATTATATATATTTAATGAACTTTTTGCTACAAATACAGTATTTAAATACAAGTAATTGGGTTCTGCTGAATCATACCTAATAGCGTAGCTCCGCCTCCACCGGTACGATGGTATGAACAACTTGTGTACTGTTTTATAGCGTTGGAGAAGTTTTTGCTGATAATTGTTCCTATGTTTCTGACAGAATTAAAGGTTTTATAGAGTTGTTGTGGGATGGTAGAAATGCAGATGATGTTGTTACTTCTATTCAGCATGTATTCAAACATATTTTACACATATGGAGAGAGACGTTATGACTGTACAAAGATAATGGATGTGGTCGCCTAATAACTACAAAAGAGAGAGCTTTTTGATTCTTGTATTATTAATAATAATCATGAGGAGGAAGAAACAGCCAACTTTAGGACTTTAGCTCCGACTCAACATTCCTATTCTTCTGATTTTAATTACACCCACGTAGTCTATGCTGAATTTTGATTCCTGAAATTTGCCCTTTTTTACTTTTAACTTGTCTTTGTAATTGAATTGTTTGTTTTATGTGGTTGCCTGTTTCTACCTTGTCCTTATTAGACTTGAAGTGTCTCCTATACTATATACAGGTGTCATATGACTTATGGTATCTTTCTTTTTTTTAGCCGTAAACTTTGAAAGTGTCCTGAGCAATCTTGTCAATTGTGATAAGCTCAATCCAGAGTTCAGTGAGGAAGAAGCTATGGCTAAATGGTAGGTGAAGTTGTTATTCATTAGTATTTGTTATAAGCGTGCTCAATGGTTTTCTGTATTATTTTCTGCTTTACTTCTTTTGTTTTTGTTTTTGTTTTTCCTTTTCTTCACTGAGCCGAGGGTCGATTAGAGACAGCCTCTCTGCCCTTTCAGGTAGGGGTAATGCTCGTCTACATATTTACCCTCCCCAGACCCCACTTTGTGGGACTATACTGAGTAGTTGTTGTTGTTTCTGCTTTATGTGTTCGGATGTGAGAAGTAGTGACAAATTCAGAGTTTAGGTGTTGTATGTTTTGAGTTGAGTGAGTGAGTTCTGAAATGTATATCTCCAACTGTATTCGTATTTATTTTTTGCATATATGGAGTTGAAATGGATGGCCTTAGTTTTCAGGAATATATAGTCAGTCATACATTTATAATACTTGTGGATGCTACATTACTTAAATGTTAGCATCATTCCATACACGTCCTTGTGCCCTGTTTTGTTGATAGGGAGAGAGCTGGGATTTGTTACTACTTATAACGCAATACAGAAATCCCAGTTTCACTTTTAATATCAAGTTGATGATTCATGTTAGAGATGTACATTGTAGATGAAGTGGACAAATGAATCCATGAACTTAAAGAATGAGATTATAGTTATCTTAATGTAATCTTGTTTTATGTGGGGGTTTCTTTAGTGGGGACTTAACAAGTCTCTTTTTTGACTTTTGAGTGACTTATGAATTCTTTGTACTGAACCCAAAAAAGAACATATTATTGCTGCTAGTTTGCACACTTACAATGTCCTAAGGTTCAAGTCTGTCAATGGATTTGCTGGCAATTGATGCAAGATAATGTTATTAAATTTATACAACCTTTTTTTTTCAATATAGGAACCTTTAGAAAGAGAAAGATGAAATTCCAGGATCAAAACAGTCATTGTCAAAAGAGGTCTGTATTGCTTTAGAGTTTTTTTTAATCGCAAAAATAATATTGTATAATTGCTCTTAAAATAATAGTTATATATATATATATATATACGGCTACTGAATTTGATAATTTTCGACCCCGATTAAAAGTAATTTTTGCCCATGATGATATTTATTCCAAGTCTGAGTTTTATGATTCCTAACTAGTAGTTCTATGCCTGTGGGAGTCAATAAAACTATCCCCACTTAGCAAATTTTGTTGGTGCATTGCACCTTTTCTCTTGCTACTCTTTCAAGTACCAACTCCTTGAAAATGACACCCAAATTTGTCCTAAACGGACATGATTAGTCTTTCCTTTTCAATTAGCAGGGTATGCGCCAAATGCTTTTTGTAATGTAACTTTCAACATTCTTGGAGCGACATGTGTTTTTTGTAAGTAATTAAGTGGAATACTAAACTTTTTTGTTTAATTATCCGACTTAATCAATTCATTTCAAACTTTCTTCATAACAAATTGAGTAGATTGATTTCAGGCTTAATAAGGAAGGTTGTGGACTTAAAAATTGAAATAGGCACGTACAAGCTCCACTATTTCAAACTTCTAAAAAAATAATGCCTGTAAAATTATAGGCTATAGCTCGGTTTTTTTAAAGTTACATCAGGAAGTGGAATTTTTTTATCCTTTGTAATGTAATTTTTTAAATTATTGATGATTGAACCATCCACCTTAACTGCGGAAGGCAGGAAACTCACCCAGCAAGATACTCAACCTCATTATATATCAAAATTGGTACTTCGTTTCTAGTAAATAATTTGATAAAATATTTATATTATTTTACAAGTGACCTAAATGTGTAAACTCATTTAAATAGTCTAATAGTGTTGTAGGTGGTACTACATAGCTAAGTCTTCTAGCATGAGTTTCGTGTGCAAGATAGTAAGATTAAATAGGGGTGGTCCAGAGTGGTTTATGTCAATTCTGTGATGTTTACTAAACGTGGAAAAGGGAGAGTGAATGTGGATTTATGTCATTTTGAATTACTATTACACTTTCATATCTAATTTGGACAGCTTCTCGTCATAGTCAAGCTATTGAAATGTTGATGTAGCAAAGGATCAAAGCAATTGAAACCCTTAAATGCACGACATATTGGTCTGAATCTCTCTCCCTAAACCCTGAACCATAAATGTGCCGACAGGACATGTGTTAATTCTTCTATTAAATGGGATAAGAATGGAGTATACAAGATGAGCAAAATGTTTGGACAATAATGGGGTATACACGACGAAGAAAGAAAGCATATTTTGATGGAAAACAACCCCATTTCCAATCGAGATGTTGTGAGTTCGAGTCTCCCCAAGAGCAAGATGGGAAGTTCTTGTAGGGAAGGATGTCGGAGGTCTATTTGGAAGCAGATTCTCTACCCAAGACTAGAGGTAAGATCTGCGTACATACTACCCTCCTCAGACCAAGATTATACTGGGTTGTTGTTGTTGTTTAGAATATTTGAAGGTATAACATGTAATATTTGATGTAATTTCAAAATTTTGGTATATTATAAAAGTGAGTTTTACAAATTGATATTTCATTAACTTCTCCCAGAAAAATTCTGGTGTTCGTTAGCAAAATCCTGATGGATCGCAAAAACTTTTAGCACACAGTGGTTGAATTCTAGGTGGTTTAAAATTCTGGCTCGCTTTCCAAAATTATAAGGCTATTTTCAAATTTTGGCCAGCGACTATTTTCCTAAGACTGTTTTCTTAATCGATGCCAAAAATTTAAATGGTAATCCTTCCGGGGACAACATTTTTCTCAAAGCTGCCATTACCGAACTGATGAAGTGGCACGACATAAACCACATTCACTCTATTAGTACTTTGTATTTGTAAATAATAATTTTGGAGAGAAGAAAGTTAGCATAATTACTTCGAGTTCATTAAATTCATAGTATTTTCTTAAAGAATTTAATCCCCTCATAGTATCCAAGATTATAAATTATTTTCTTCAGTATAGAACGAATTACACACTGGTGTAACGGTACTTCAAACCCTAGTATTTTAGCAAACACAAAATTCGATAGCAACTCACACTTACTGTTGCTTTATTTGTTGTTAAAACAATGCAAAACAAAGAGGAGAACTCAGAAGTCGAATGAAAATTCTAAAAGGAAGAACTACAATGTATAGCCAGACTTTGAGTGCAAACTGAAGAGGAAATCATAGCTTCACTTTCGATTTCTGTCTGTGTGTCTTCAACAAGCTGCTTACACTATCTATTTATAGTGCAGTGAGCTGCTAAACACAGATCCGTTGCCATTCATTTAGTGGAGCACTCGGCATGGTGGGTGGAGCACTAGGCTGCTAACTAATGGAGCAATTACTTGCTGTTATGGAGCAAGAATTTGGCCATGGTGGAAGACGCACTAGGCTGCTGGAACAAATCCACGGATTGGAACATAGTCGTTACATACGAATAATATTACGTTAATTTTTAATTGGGTGAACTTAAATCAGAATACCTTTCGCTTCTTCTGTCAGCTAATTCAACAATGTCAGCTATTGCCCTTGGGCTTGATTCCGTTCAACCATCAAGAAAGAAGCAAGCCTTTTTTTTTTTACCGGGGTTCCCTCTTTATGGTTAAAATCAAATGCCAACGTGCTTGAAACATAAAGTTCGAATTGGAACATAGTCGTTACATACGAATAATATTACGTTAATTTTTACTATTAACATAAATTTGGTCAAAAACATTGATCAATCAATCGATCATTTGAATAAATCCAAATCCGAGTCTGAAGCCCAAACCGAAGCCGTAGCCGCAACCGAGCAAGCGACGATGATGATGGCGTGAGGCTTGCCATCTTCTTAGCTCTTTTAGAGCTACAAGAAGTGCAACGGTATATATATATATATATATATATATATATATATATATATATATATATATATATATATATATATATATATATATATCCACCAAAATCCTTTTCCTCTTCCAATATGGGAGAATGTTTCAAGAGAGGGAAACTTAAATTTTTACTCAAAAATTTTATTTTTCCTCCATTTCCTTTTTAAGATTTTTCCATCTTAAAATCCTCAACAATTCCCCACATGAATGGGGAATAACTATATCACGGAAATATGCATAAAAACCTTGTATGATTTGCAAGCAAGGATTAATTGCATATGGAAGTAGGCTTCCTTTTGAACTTTCCGTAGCGAACTTATATCAGGTATACTTATTTTATCGGTAGATTTTATATCTTTGAATCATCAAAATTTAGTGAATACCTAGACAACCATAAGTCACACAATCGACTTTTAACCGTATTTGGTTCTTATTGTTGTGTTCGTTTCAGCCATGAACAACGCTTGGTTTCATAAGTGTGTAGAGAATTGGCGTTGCAAAATTCTCCTTGAAGCGGCTAACACTTCACACTTACATAAGTGATTCCTAAACATGTCATCCCGTAGATACACTATTTGATATACCCCGTATCAAACTTAGAAATCATTAAAAAAACTCTTAATGTTTTATCCTTGGTAATGAACATTGATTCATCACGAGAATGGACTAAAATTTTAGTTGACAATGTTGAACCGTCATTAATGACTTTGTTGGATCTCCTGAACCTAGATCTTGGGATCTCCAGTCTTCTAAGTAGAGTTACCACCACAATGACTTGTCCTTGGTCATTGTCCCATTCTTCTAGATGATTCTCAACTAGCTCTCTAGTTAGGCCTTTTGTAAGTGGATCCGACACATTATTATTTGACTTTACATAATCAATCGTGACAATTCCTCTAGAGAGTAATTGCCTAACAGTTTTATGTATTCATCGTATATGATGAGATTTACAATTATACATAATGCTCCCAGCCCTTCCAGTTGCCGCTTGACTATCATAATGTATGCATATTGGTGCCAATATAAAAGAGCATGAGGGCCGAAACATGAAGAGTTTGAGACCTTACTCCCACTCAATGCAGACTCAAGAGTCACATCATCCTGAGCTCGCATCAAATCGACTTAAGCATAGCTCGAGGATTAAAAAAAACGTTAAGGGGTATCCTATTATAAGTTCAAAGATCGTCCATTAATCACTAAAAATCCTAAGGGTTGTTATATTCAGAATCCGAGCTGATGTTCACTTGATCATTAAAGTTATGAAAATTTGTACTAAAATGAAGACAAAGAAGAATTCCGTACAAATCGGAGATAAAGCAAAAAGAAAGGGAATTCCTTATATTTACATAGAGCATTTACAGTACCCACAAAGGGCCTTGCACAAAAACAAAACAAAGGAACTTAATCTACTTAAGGGCCACATCCTTGGGAACCATATTTCTGGAAGCCACATCCTCGGGAGTTGAACTATCACGAGCCGCATTGTTGGAATCTCCTCCTTGGGGACTTCGTCCTAATCTCCCCCTCTCTCGAAGCCACTAGTTGAATCCTCGTTATCAGAGAGCAAAGCGGCAACTTCTTGCTCCAAAGTTTTTGCTTTTTCGATGTCAGTTAAGAGGTCGAAGCCACGATCATGCACCTCCTTGAGAGTTTCTCTCTAGGAATTTCGCCTATCATGGTCGAGAACATATGATAACTTAACTTCAGCCATATGCCCGAGTGTTAGTAGATTTGGTGTTAGCTCGATACGAGGACAAGAATGCCTCTGCCTCAGATTTGGCCTTCGCCAGCTCAACGACTAATTTAGCTTCGAGCTCCTCAACTTTGCGATTCCGGGCCAAGATTTCCTCCTTTGTGTTTTAAAGCTGGAGTTTGATTGAATTTAGTTGTTCCCGAAGCATATCTTTCTCTGAGGCGAAACTATCCATATATTTCTTCCACCCTAGGGTCTCGGCCTCTTTCATCTTGAGCTCTTCTTAAATCAGCTCTACTAGCTCGCCCTTCTGTTGGGCCTGCTAAGTTGAAGTTAGTCACATAATTGGATAAATGCATAACAAATCCTTGAAGGCCATATTATGTTTTCAATAAGCTTGGTTTGATCTTGATGAGCCTTCGCTAGTTCGGCTCGAAGATCGCTGATCTCCCCCATGTTTGACAGAGAAGATCTTAAGGTTGCCCCTCTCTTCCATGAGCTTCTTGAGCTAGGCCTCACATCGAGCAAGCTCTGCTTGAGACTTGGAAAATGCTTCTCAATGGAGCGTCACAGCTTTCACAAAAGGAAAAAGTTAGACTCAGAACAACAAGAATAAAGCACATGCGTAATTTTAAAGGCAGAAACTTACTTGTTTGAAGAGCCGTTGGGCCTCATAAAAAATAAATGAGGCATTAGAATCGGGACCATCCATGATCCCTTCAAGACACTCCCAAAAAATGCCACTCCTTTCATGGGTTGTTTTGACATAAGGAGTCCTTATAGCCTGGGCATCTCGGAATTTCCCTTTGGAGAACACTGGGCCCGACGGAGGATCATCTACATTGATTACCCCAAGTGATTCACTTGGGATATTATCCTGTCTTTGAAAGGGCTCCGAATTAGGCTCTTCGAGCTCACCCACCAAGTGTCCCCAGAAAGAGGCACACCTTTCTACCTTATGGCTCAACGACTTTACTCGAGCTCCCTTCTGAACTTTCTTCGGTTCGAGATTGAACTACATCTTACACTATCGGCTCAGCGGCCTTCGAAGACTTAGTGATTCCTCTTTTCCAAACTAGTAATAGGCAGTCGTCATCTTCTCCCTCATCATCTTATCCCGAAGACGTTGGGCCTTTTCTAAAGATAGGGCCATGGTATCGGCCTTAGGCTTTCGAGCGTTGCTTTTCTTTGGTTTCTGAGAATTATTCTTTGGCTTCTGAGAATTTGAAGGTGACCCCTTTTTCCTTTTCTTTACTTGGTGTGGTTTGGGATTTCTTCTTCACGGGGTGGGGGCGGCAGCATAACAACGGTATCTCCGAGAAAACTCAGCATTGATTTTAGCTTCCCATCAACCCCTAGCCAAGTCATGCCAACTGTATTCTGCGTATGTGGAAGTGGAGGCTAGTTGTCGGACCCAACCTATGAGGTCTGGGACAGCGCCAGGAAACCAAGGAATAGCTGCATTCAAAAATAGATTAGATCGAGTAAAGGATGAGATCGAGAAAGAGTAGGTAAAGCAGAATATTAAGTCATCATTGATAAAATCTATATATATGTTTCATGTTCCATTCCAAGAGGAATGGCATCCTCTCAGCAAGGATCAGATTGGAGGTCCTGATTCAGACAAACCATCTCATGCATCCTCGATACTTGTCCTCATCGATGCTGGAGAAAAGAGATTTCGAAGATAGGTGTTGAAGCTTTATAAGACCACATCGATAAAGACGAGGGCTATATAACCTGATCAGGTGGTCGAGGGTAAAAGGCATCATATCGACATGGCCCGAGAAATACCTAGTCAAATTGATGATGCGAAAGAAAAAAAAGGATGGATCTGGCCAAGAGTCACCTAGTATTGTTGGCAAAAATGAATAATCACTCGGTCTATGGAACCTAAAGCTGGATCTACGAGACCGAACGTGAATGGGTAGGTATACATGCTTAAGTACCCCTACCGTATGGGTAGTAATGTCTTCTTCAGGGAAAGGGATCATAACATCTTTGTTCTCCCAATTGCAATCGTTTTTCACCTGCTCAAGCTCGCCTTTGGTTATCAAGCAGATGTACTGAGACACGGTCTCACAACGGCCTGGTATTGAAACAAGTTTATCAATTTTAAAATATGAAGTTATCTAGCATGGCCGAGGAGTGCACTCCTCGATACGAGGTGGCACCGCTGTTCTATCTCTGGCCGACTGCAATGTCTTTCTGGAGAACAATCTTAGATATTTTAGCCATTGTTGTTGAGAAGTTCAAAAGAGGAGAAGGTGTTGGTGCTGTAGCAAGAACAAATTGGGAAAGAAGTGAACTTAGAGAAGATGAAGCAACTAGTGAAATTTCAGGAGTGATTTGAAAAGTAGAAGATGTGAAATTGTGAGATTGACCTATTTTTAGAGGCCGCCTTAAAATGGTTTGGAGTAACTAACAGCCGACCATCAGTCGCCTTCAATTGATAGCCTTGGAAAATTGTGAAGACGCGACCTTTCAGTCACTTCAGTCACAGACATCATGAGATTAGCATCACGATCGAGGCATCGAATGGTCGAGAATCAAATCATTATTATCATTTTTTTCTAAGAAATGCGGGGACTATCTGTATATGGTCAATATCATATGCCTCCAATTTTGTAAGCACGAGAGGTCACATCAGGGATAAAAGTTCGATATAGACCAAACTCGGGCTCGAAGGTAAAATAAAAGGCTCGAAGACCTAAATTCTCGAGGAACATCGGAGCCAAGTACGACCGACTACTTTGGCTCCGAGACAGTGCTTTTATGAGTTTGTTACACAAGGATCATGGCATAAATTCGGCAATGGATTTTTACGAATTAGTATTCAAATTTGTACTAGGTGGTTATATAGCTATCTCAATAAGATTCCTTAATGTAAATAGAAATGTACCTTATTTAGGGTTATCCTATTATATAAACGGGACCCCTAATCATTTATAAACATCATCTAATCATTGGCAAAGAATATACTCTCTTACCTTTTCACTCATTGTTCATCAGAATTATCCCTTAGCTTTATTACTCTTGCTTTATTGTTCTTGGTCCATCTCAAGGTCACTTTAGTCCGAGGTTAATACTGCCTAGCAACACTGATTTGATTTACTCATTTCTTTCATTTACACGTTATACTTCTTGATTATTAATTAGCATTAAACTAAATCACGTATCTTTAAAATCACAAATCAAATTCAATTGTTATTCGTATTTTAGGTAAACAATGTGGATGACGAAGATTGTTTCGTTTAATTGTATTATTATTAAGAACATTGAATTGTCATCTTCTTGTTAAACCAAAGGTAGACTAACATGCTTTTGAAATATAAAATTGGAGGAGCAATTAATGGAAACTTCTGACTCAATCCGAAATTGAGAGAGTAACTAAGAGGGATAATGATAAAAATAGAATACGTTGTCTCACAGTTGTTTTTTTTGACCCCGGTAATAGAAGTTTTGGGAGCATAGGTCAGCCCAAATTTTAAAGCATGCTTACCAGAATTTCAACCACAATGCTGAAAAATTCTGGTGAACATTAGGATTTTGCCACAAATCCTGATAGATCACGAGAATTTTAAGCGTTATGGCTGAATTCCTGTTGGATCTAGATTATCGCTTCGCAAAATGCTTACTATCGAGTTTCAAAATTATGGTAAGAGTCTATTTTTTCAAAATTTTTCTTACCTGGGTCATAATTTAAATAGTGGTCCTGAAAATGTCAATCCATGGTAATTGTTACAATATTTTTCGTAAAAATGGCATGGGCTATCAAGTTTTCGGACTGATAATTGAAAAATAGCCAGCGTTTGCAAAGTCATTTAAAAGTAGTCACTATTTTGCTGCAACAAGGAAAGTTCCAACATAATATTCTGGAGATTTGTGCACCTGTATATGAATTTCCAGAATATTATGTGGGACCGTTATATTATACTAGAACTTCAGTATAATATACTGCTACTCCAATATAATATACTGGCGTTCTTGTATATTATGCTGGAATATTTTTTCTGATTTTGAAAAAAGTTTTTGTTAAAATTTATCTTTATAAAAAAAAATTAATTTTGATTTGAAACCGTGACTACTTTTTTGTGAACACTTGTAAATTATGATTATTTTTGAATTTCCCCCACATTTTTCGAATTAGCTCTGCCATTACTGAACTGATGAAGTGGCACTAGTTCAACAATGTGAAAAGGTTGGGCCGTCAGCCCATTATAATTAAACCAGACGTTACAATTCGTTTAGGCCAGTAACGATTAAACCACTTAAAGGAAAGATTGAGGACACCAGCGACTATATTACATTCAAATTTATTGGGACATTACATTTCATTTGTAGAACTGTTGTGTCAGCCTGAATTCCCAATTACTATCATAAGCATAGTTGTTCAACCAATCAAATACTAACTCGCAGCCAAACTAAAAAAAAAAAAAATCTTCGTAATCTTTTCATAGAAAAAAAAAAGAATAAGAAATCTCTTGGTTTTGTTTCATTAATAAACCATGCAGTTTGTTTGGACACGAAGTATGATCAAGCCGATAATTTTGAATTGGATATAGTGTGAGATACTTAGGGTGTGTGAAACAGCTAATATGAATTTTGGTTTGTCATTTCCAACGAATTATAAAGCTATCTGATAGAAACCTGTACATTAATGTCGGAATAGTGAAAGGAGGAGTCTGAAACAGACAAAAAGTTGAAAGGAAAAAAAGTCAATGGCCAATTCAAAGGCTTATTTTATGTCTCATAAAATTTATATTAGCCGTAATTTTTTATCCACAGTTTTTTAAATCCAGAATTATAAGGATTTAGAAGTATAAAATTAAAGTTCACAAAAAAATCTCATATGAGATACAAAATATTCTCCCTTTTCTCAATTCTCCACCCACTCCACCTTTTATGAAGCCCAATTCCAAGGACGAAACCGCGTCAATGTAGAAAGTTTAAATGAAAAGCCTAAAGGTAGGGTCAAAATCCATATTTATGTATTCCCAAATCATCCTTGGTCAAGCCTATGACATAAGCCTTTGAATTTTTGTTTTTTTTTTTCTTCTCTTTTAATTTAGGCATTTGGTATTCAAAATTCAACCAATATAAATTCAGAGTAGGCTTATTAAAAGTTTTTATTCTCACAGTTCGCATCCAAAACTCTTTGCTTCAGGTGAAGGAGTTCCAATTATTTCACCACACTCTTGGCAGTAAACTCAACTAATTAACTTATTTTTCTTTTGATTAACCCTAAAACTGGGATAGAAGGCGCTGGCTGAAAGCAAATGATGAGCAGCATTGTGCGATCAAGTCAAATGAAGTGCAACGATTTAATTCTCTAGGACATCAAAGTATAAATTCTCTTTCATATAAAGTTGAAATTTTGATTCGTTATGATGTGACAAAATTCCACATACGAATCAAATTGACCAATTTTCGAACTGAATCCACAACGATGAAACCAATTTTTGAAAATAACAATTAGACCTAAGTTGAGAAGTCTTTCTCCCTAAAGCATGACTCTCAAAGTTACAAACAATTTTTTTTATAAGGTCAAAAAAAGAAAATTAATTGACTTAAAAAGTAAAGCATCTAAAAGTAATGATGGAAAGGAGACAATCGAATGTGGAGAAGATATGGTATTGTTTTGGATGGTTATCATACTTCTACTTCAAGATTCCCCGATACACTTAATTATCTCACTTCTATTATATGGTGTAAAAGCACACCAAATACTTTTCATCTCCAACTTATGAAAACATTAAGGTTTGAAGAAGAAAATCAGAGAAGATGAAGATGAACAGTAAGAGACACAGAGAGAAATCGGAAGCTTCTGGAGAAAGCCAGAAAGCAAAATGAATCCATGTGTATAAAATATCTGTATAAGTCCTTATATACAATCACTTCTTGGGTCAGGTCAGACGGCCCAAGAACAAAAGGAAAGTGGGCTCAGATATATGTACAACCCAAACAACAAATCATCACAGTCCAATTCATTGTATACCAGAAAATACAATAAATATACAATGTATATACAATGTGTACAATCATTTTAGTCTTTCATCTCAACACCCCCCCTCAAGTTGGAGGGACTTGGACAACAGCGGATTAAGCACAGTGTCAGGTAATGGCTTAGTGAGCAGGTCAGCCAATTGACGAGAAGTAGGAACATGAAACAGCTTGATAAGGCTATTCTGGAGCTGATCTCGAACAAAATGGCAGTCCACCTCGATGTGTTTGGTACGCTCATGAAAAACAGGATTATCAGTTATATGGACAGCAGCTAGCTGTCACAATACACAGAAAAAGGAAGTGAAACAGAGACCCCAAACTCAACCAATAAACGAGATAGCAAAGATAATTCAGCAACAACTTTGCTTAGGGCTCTATATTCTGCCTCAGCAGAAGACAAAGTAACAACAATTTCCAACTAATCAGGCAACCACCCAATAGCATAGAAAATCCAGTAACAGATCTCCTAGTATCAGGGCAAGCATCCCAGTCACTATCAGAATAACCAACAACAGAGAAATCATCACTGGCAAAATAAAATAGACCCATAGAAGGAGTGCCTATAAGGTATCTCAAAACATGCAGGGCAGTAGTCATATAGGGAAGTCTGGGGCATTTGAGGAATTGACTCAGATGTTGAACAGCAAAGCATATTTCAGGCCTAGTATGAGTCAGAAATAACATCTTACCAACAAAACTCCTGTACTGGTCAGGAGAAGATAAAAGGTCACCAGAATCAGCATGAAGTTTGACATTAATATCCAAAGGGGAGACAACAGAGGAGACATTTGCACAACCAAACTGATGCAGTAGATCAGAAATATACTTATGCTGATTAAGGATCACTCCACCAGGAAAAACTGACATTTCAAGGCCCAAAAAATAATGCAAAGATCCTAGATCTTTGATTTTAAACTGATCATCCAGAAACAGTTTCAGGGCAGTAATCTCATCACTGTCATCCCCAGTAAGGATAATATCATCCACATAGACTGCCACAACCACAAGGGATCCAGGTTTACCTTTAATGAACAAAGAATAGTCATTCAAAGAATGTTTGTACCCTCGGAATAAAGAGCAGAAGACAATTTGGCATACCATTGTCTGGATGCTTGTCTCAGCTCATATAGGGATTTCTTGAGTTTACAAACCAGAGGAGAAGAAGTAGAAAATGGAGGAGAAACAGAACCAGAAAGAGGAGAAGAAACTGTCAAACCTGGGGGAAGTTTCATCTAAACTTCCTCATCCAAATCCCCATGGAGAAAAGCATTATTGACATCAAGTTGAAACAGAGGCCAGTGATTCTTGACAGCCACAGCAATAAGGCATTTCACAGTGGTCATCTTAATCACAGGAGAAAAAGTGTCAGTACAATCAATCCCTTCAACTTGTGTATCACCCCTAATAATAAGCCTTGCTTTATACCTTTCAACAAGACCATCAGACTTGTATTAGATTTTATAGACCCATTTACAGCCAATGAGTTTCTTACCAGGAGGAAGAGGAATAACATCCCAGGTATGGTTAGCTTCCAAAGCATCAAACTCCTGTCTCATTGCATCCTGCCATGCTGGGACAGATGCAGCTTGAGAGTAATACAAAGGTTCAGATTCCAAAGTAGAAAAAGAGGAACCAGAAAAGGCAGGGAGTTTACAGACATAATCCTTAAGATAGGAAGGAGGATTATGCTGTCTAGTGGATTTTCTAGGAGTAGGAAGAGGATGTGAAGGAGGTAAAACAGGAGGAGAGATATCATGATTGAAAGAAGGAAGGGAAGATGGAGCAGCATCAGTAAAATCAGGAATAGGAGAATCAGATGTAAAATTAGGAGCAGGAGAATAAGGAGAAGCAGGTATAGGAAAATTTGTGTCAGGGAAATGTTCAGCAGGAGGAATAAAAGGAAAGGATGAAGGAAAAGGGTGAGCAGAAGAAGGTTTATTCTTAAAAGGAAAACAAGTTTCATGAAGACAACATCCCTGGAGACAAAACACTTCTTGGAAACCAGATCATACAGTTTATAACCCTTTTTGGCAAAGGGGTAACCCAGAAAAACACAAGAGAGGGCTCTAGGCTTCAGCTTGTCCCTTTGAGGAATAGGGACAGCATCATAAGCAAGGCACTCAAATGCCCTCAAAGGAGAATAGGATGGAGCTTTCCCATAAAACATTTCATGAGGAGACTTATTGTGAAGAATTCTGGAAGCTATTTTGTTAAGAAGATAAGTGGCAGTCAACAAACAATCCCCCCAGAAAGACACAGGTAGGCCAGATTGAAAAAGCAAGGCTCTACATATTTCAAGAAGGGTTCTGTGCTTTCTTTCAACAACATCATTCTGTTGAGGTGAATGAGGGCAGGAGGTTTGATGAGTAATCCCCTGGCTACTAAAGAAAGATATGCCCTCAATGCTGGATCCCAATTCTAAGGCATTGTCACTTCTAAACCACAGTGTTAAACTGAGTATTAACAAAACAGATGAAAGACTTAAGTCGGGAAAAAGCATTGCTTTTAGATCCCATTAAGTGCGTTCAGGTTGCCCTAGAAAAATCATCAACTATAGTAAGGAAGTATCTATAACCAGAAGAAGTAGAAGTGTGGTAAGGCCCCCAAGTATCCACATGTATTAATTGGAATGGTCTAGTAGTACTGATACTGCTGTCAGGAAAATGGAGTCTAGTTTGTTTGGCCATAGGACAAACAGAACAAGGAAAAGGTTGTTTAGAAGCAAGTGGAAAAGACAAACCAGAAATATGTCTCATATTTGCAAAAGAAATGTGTGCTAGTCTTAAATGCCAAATGTAATTCATATCAGTGGTAACAGCATTATTACAAATGGAATTATTTACAATTGGAGGCAAGGCAACAATTTTGCTGTCAGACCCATTGTCATCATTACAAAAATCAGACAAAGCACACACAGAAGTAAAAGAAGAATCATGAGAGGAAGAGGGGGAAGATGGCACCCAAGACAGTTTGTATAGGCCAGCTTCCTCTTTACCAAGATCCAGAGGCCTCTTCAGAGAAGGGTCCTGTATCATGTGAAGTAAACAGGAAGTTTGAGTAAACAAAACTATACAGTGCAATTGTTTTATCAACTTGTGAACAGAAATCAAGTTGTGTTTAAAGGAAGGAACCAGAAGCACATTGTGAAGAGTAAGGGAAGAAGTTAATGCAAAAGAACCTGTACAAGTTACTTTCGCTTTGTAACCATTAGGAAAAGTTACAAGATAAGGAACAGTCAAAGGTATGATGTTAAAGAGTAGGTTTTTATCATGTGTCATATGATTAGATGCCCCTGAATCTATGATCCAGGTGACAGAATTAATGTGTGTAAGCATGCATAATTTGGAATCAGAAACAAGACTCTCAATCAACATAGTACCAGCAAAATTAGCAGCACATATGGGAGGAGGAGCTTGATCACTGGAATCCCCTAACTCGGTCTGTTGCAACAAGCTCATCAATTGATCATAGTGATGTCTGCTCAACCCTGGTATCACAGAGCTGTGACCATCTATGTGTGTAACATGGTGATGGCTAGCAGGAGGATCCCCAAGAGGAACAGACATATTAGGATTCCCATAATTAATAGACACACATTTCTCACTAGTGGAGACATGAGCAGCTGCATATTTCCTTCCCTTGTTGTAATTTATGTTTTGAGAAAACCCATGAATCTTGTAGCACTTATCAATTAAGTGCCCAGATTTCTTGCAGTATCTGCAAAATAAGTGCCCTCTGCTTTGTTTAAAATTAACCCTGGGTCTGAAAATAGGGGGTCTAGGCACTGTGGCCTGATTAAACCCAACCGAGTGCTTGTTTGCATTAGCATTAAAGACATAGAGTCTGGACTGATTTGAGAAATAGATTGAACTTGTCTCTGTTTCTCATCATTAAGCACTATATTGTAAACATTGTCAAGGGAAGGAAATGGCTGCATCATCAACAGATTACTCCTGACCCCCATGTATGCTTTATTTAACCCCATAAGAAACTGGAATACCTTGTTTTCATCATCTTCCTCAATTCTTCCATTTTTAGCAGCACACACACATCTCTGCCCATGATTTATGCACATTGTGACCAACTCATCCCACAGGCCCTTGAGCTTGTTAAAATATGAGGCTACGTCTAAGCAGCCTTGAGATGTGTGGGAAAGTTCCCTTTTTAATTCAAAGATTTTGGTCTTGTTAGGGGTACCATATCTTTTCTCAATTTGGGACCATATACTCTGTGCAGTATCGGAATACTGCACACTATAAGCAATCTGAGGAGACAGGAAGAAATCAACCAGGAAATGACCATGTTATTACATCTATCCACAGCCTCTGTTGAGCCACATTAGTGGTAGGTCGAGGACATGAGCCGTCAACAAATCCGATTTTGTTTTTAGCAGATAATGCAACAATCATTTTTCTCCTCCAACCCCCATAACCACTACCCGAGAAGGGAGTGGGGACAAGAGAGACCCCAGGGACATCAGAGGAATATACAAAGAGGGGGCTGGTAGAGTCTACCGAGGAGGAGGTACCAGCAGTGGTATTAGAAGCCATGATCAATGAACCAGCTTGAAAGAAAAACAGTTTCGACAAGAAAAATATAACGGAACCAGATACTCACATACAGAACCAGATAGTCACACACAAAGCATACAATACTCAAAATAAGGACAGAGTTACCCTCCTTCTTCGCGACCAGAGAAGATTGGCCTTCAATCAACAGAGAAAACCCTAGGTCCAACACCGAAAACTCTAGGTTCTGAAACTCACCGAAATAAGGTCACAGACGCCGGAAAGTTACCCAAAGCGTCCATCAAGTGAAGAGAAAGTCATCGGACAACCCCAAAACTCTAGGTCCGAAAGTCGGAAAACCCTAGAATTTGAAGAACTCGTCGGAACAAAGTCAGAGATGTCGGAAAGTCACCCAAAACATCTACTGATACAGGATCGGAGCCTCAAACAGTCAGAAAAGTCCCGATTAACCGATTATTATTCATCAAAAAAAATATACGAACAGTATTATTTTTCAGATAACCGAAGAAAAACTTCAGCGAAAGCTTCATCAAGTATTGATAACACGTAACAGAGAAGGATCGGAAGATTTTCCCGCTCTGATACCATGAAAACATAAGGTTTGAAGAAGAAAATCAGAGAAGATGAAGATGAACAGTGAGAGACACGGAGAGAAACCGGAAGCTTCTAGAGAAAGCCAGAAAGCAAAATGAATCCCTGTGTATAAAATATCTGTATAAGTCCTTATATACAATCACTTCTTGGGTCGGGTCAGACGGCCCAAAAACAAAAGGAAAGTGGGCTCAGATATATGTACAACCCAAACAACAAATCATCACAGCCCAATACATTGTATACTAGAAAATACAATGTATATACAATGTATATTCAATGTGTACAATCTTTTTAGTCTTTCATCTCAACAACTTATTAAGAGGGTACTTGGTAACTAGTTAAATTGGATTATAAGTAATTTTTGGTTTATTTACGTGCAGAAACAATTCAAAGGTTTTCGTGGCCTAAAAGTAGCCTTTAATAAAAGGCAGTAAAACGTCATTTTTTAAAATCAGTTTTTTCTCAACGGATGATCTAAAATCTATTTAGTACATATTCACTAAAATAGTGTTGTCAATAGCTGTGAATTTATTAATTTTAATTTTTAAAAAATTGTTTCAATTCAATATTAGAGAAATTGTAAATATTTTTTTCTGAGATATATACATTATGTAATAGTTTTCAGTTCCAAATTTGTGAAGATCAAAGTATGGCCAAAAAGAATTACATTCAAATTCAAGAAAATCAATATGGAATTTCATTATTATATTACTACTATGTATAATTATATTTGTAACTTTGAGGCGAGGGTTGGGTTTTGGTTGGGGTGGGTGGGATGGATGAGTGGTAGATGGGTTGGTGGGGATTAGAAATAGGACGGGGATGGTTAAAAAATAATTTTAGAAAATATTTTCTTTCTCTTGATAGGAAAAATATTTTTCTTCAATTGAAATAAATTTAAGTTAATGATGAAAATTCTTTTTAAAATATTTAAGTCAATCGAACACACCCTAAGTTGAATGCACTAACGATATAGTAAATAGTTATATATTCACATCCTTTATAATGTAAATTTAAATAAATCTTTATAGAAACCTTAATCATTTCCTTGATAGAAATTATAATTAATTTGTTATCATAGGCTAACTATATTGATATTGTTAAAAATCTTTGTATTGTATGTATATTTAAATTTAAACTGTATTCACTATCTATAGGCAAGTTTATTTAAAGTTTTCAAAAGACCATGCTAATTAATGTTTTTCCTTGCATTTGTCTCTCGCTTTATTTTTATCTTTTTTTAAGTTGAAGGTCTATGAAAATAATCTTTTTGTCTTTGTCTTTATCGGATAGGGGTAAGACTGTACAGGCATTACTCTTTTTGGACTCCCAATATGAGATTAAATTGGATTTATTATTGTTGTTTTTAAATCAAATTTTAACCCCATCCTTTTGCTAATTAAGTGCATAGTGATCATGACTTAAACAAGATATAGTATTTATTTGGAGAATTAAATAATGAAATGGTACAAAGTATGTTGAGGCGTCATGTTTAGTAAAACAAGGACAAGGCGTTGCAGATAAATACTCCACCATACCAAACGGAGAACCCTATATGCTCTGTCCTACACTCTACAGCTTTCCCCTGCCCCTTAGCTTCACCCACCCCTATATACCAGGGCTTATTCACCCTACCACAAATATTCAAAAAGCACCATCAGAATCAAATCATTGTATTCATCATAGTGTTTTGAAATTCCATTAAACTTTGGAACTAAGAAGTCTAAATTTTTTTTCGAATCTTCCCCTCAATAAGAGGCAGATTTTCAGGGAATTAGCAGCACATAATTATATTCAAGGAGCAAATCAAGATGGGGAAGCTTCCAGCTTTGAGGGGTATGTTGTCTGGCTCGAAGCCATTATCTCCTCTTGATTTAACCTAGTTCAAAAAGTAGTAGGAGTATTTTTGACAAAGGTATATGAACAAACAATAATCAGAGATAGTGTCGTCGGACCAGGCTTCATTCCCCCCAATTTGGAAACAAATATAGGCTTACCTTGCTTGATTGTCTGCTGAAGCTGCAGGTTGGATTTCTTATATATATCACACTAAGTTCTAATTAGGTTTTAATGTTTGTTGCTGTATTTTGGATCTTTTCATTTAAGAATTTCGTATGTGAAACTCACTGGCTCGATTAATTTGAATTTGTACCAAATACACCAGGCAAGGATAAAGTGCACGTGTAGTTGGATTTTCGTTCTGTTCCTGGACTTTAATTTGCATGCAAATTTCCAGGGTTTTACCGACAGGAGTGTTGGAATAATTATGATTTTGACCCAGAGAGTTTTGGGAGAAGTTCATTGGTTTGAGGCTTCTCACAAAATATATTGCTTACAAAGGTATATAGAGTACAGAGAGAAACCAAATCCTACCAACTATAGGACTATACAATAAACCAAATTCTACCAACTATAGAACTGTACAATATATTCTAATATACACTTTTTTTTGGCAAGTGATTTCATTATTACTGTCGAGTCCAGTCTCTGTTCTTTTTATTCCAGGTGGTATTTTTCAACCCTCGTTATCATGGTTGCATAATTTATATGTCTGGGTTTTATCATTGAGTACTACAATAGGTTCTATGCCTCAATGATTGCAAAACCCTTCTTATCTGGTACTTAATTTTGCTTTATGCTAAAGTAATTTTCTATTACCAGTTAGGGTTTCTGTACAGAAAGTTTCAAGAGTCCAGGGTGGATGCTTAACAAAACGGTGTCAATGTAAATTGTGTTTTGGGGTGTTAATTATGTGCTTGATTTCGGCATAAGAGGTGAGATGTTCAAACCTGACTATAACATTTTATGGAAATATTTGGATGAGCCTTTGTGGTTAAAAATTATGATGAATTAGAATTAAACTCAAAACGTTTTTTAACTTAATATTCAACAAAATCAATAGATTAGGATTATTTTTGTTTAATAATATAATAATTAAAGTTATTATTCTAATGCTCTATGATCTTCTAACACCCCTTACAAAATTTTCATGCGTACCCGAAGAGTCCCTTTATGCATCCAAAAGAGAGAACAATAGAAAGATTATAATGGAAATGTAGACACATAGTGGATCTTTCCTGGACAGAACCTTTTATCTGATCTTTTAGTTTACTTTGTAAACCGTTATATATATAGAAAAACATTTTTTTTTCCTTTTTAATGGTGAATAAGAGTTAATGAATTATAGAACAAATGAAATTCTTGTATAACAATTAATCTCATATATATCTACATTATAATAATATTTACTATAAATAAATGCTCTACCAAGACTAGCAGTTCTCGAGATTCTAGCTTTTCCTCTAATAATGAAAATGTATGAGCTTTGCCATTGGAAACTTGTGTGCACACACATGCGGATGGTATATTAAAATCAAGTATGTGACATGTAGGCTGTAGTGGAGGGTATCGTGCTATGAGAAATTTATGGAACACAGAACTGGACACACATATATATATGCAGAGAATGGATTCAGCACCTAAAATCTTCCTTTCTTTTTGGATAAGAAAATAGTTTATCTGGCATCTATGAGTAGCTTTATTTTTTGATAAACTATGCTAATATGCATGGTTAGTTTTAACTCTCGAAAAAATGAACATTAGATTTACTCAATTCCAAAAGTTAGCTCGTGAGATTAGAATTGTTAAGAATCATACGTGGAGACTATATGTTAACTCATTCTCTTAACTTGAAATGTGGGATTTAACACTCGTATGAAATAGAAGTACTATACAACACAATAGAGATAAGTATGGTTGTGATACCATGTTGAGATTATATGGAGTTGAGCTTAACTCATCATCGGAATCTAACTCATTTGTGAGAATTGCCCAATATAAGGGACAATAACTTATTTCCTCTGCCTGAAATGAGGGATATTCTAACACCCTCGCATGCTAGTTAAGCCTTGACGGAGCTAAATAATGTATAATATAGTGGCCTAACATTAGAAAACATAACAGTTGAAAAATGACAGTACACACTATATATACAAAAAAAATGTAACTTGACCTAACTTGAGAACTCTTAGTAATGCAGTTGGTTAGCGATACACCAGAGCTTAATTTCACCTTATTTGTGAGAGTTCGATTATTCACCTTGTAATTTTATCCCTCATTTATTAGTGTCCCGCAATTTTTGAAAAAGATGGACCTTAACCTAAATCAACTGCAAAAGTCAGTTTTAGATGAGTACTCCCTCCATTCCATAATAAGTGACCAGATTATTTTTTTAGTTTGGTTTAAAGTAAGTGTCTATTTATATAACTAAGAAAAAATTTAATTTTTTATCCAATATTACCGTTATGTACGTATCCCTAAAAAGTCTTTTACTCCTCATATTAACTATGCTGCAATATTTAATTAAGGGTTTATTTAGTCATTAACTATTTTGCATAGAAATTAATATTTTTTTAATGGGTGTGCCCAAAGTAAATGGGTCACCTATTATGGACCGGAGGGAATATTGTGCAAGACGAAATACCAGCTCGTTTACTCAAAATAGGAGTATATTCAAACATTACGAGATTTGATGTTTTGCAAAAAAATTTATTTTGTGCCTTACACAACCTCTTTTTTGTCTCACAACTGTGTGAGTCCCATAATTTTGTGGAATCACATGTGTAAGATATGAATTCATAAATATGTGAGATAAAAAGAGGCCTCACACAACTAGCGTAAGTTGTGTGAGACACAAAAAAAAATCACTCATGTTTTGCATATAACCTGATGTTTGATGCGTACCGTTTCAGACGAAGACAGATGAAGCCATGTTTGCTGACACGAGAATTGCATAGGTAATACGCTTTCTGTGCTTTTGAAAGTATTCGGAGGGAGAGAATTCTCTCCCTGTTATTTTGCATGTTCAAATCAATAGATTGGAAGCATGAGAAAGGGTAGGACATATATAGTACACTGAAGTTGACAACACAATTCAGGCAAAATTAAAGCTGGAGCAGGCAGTAACTTACTGAGTTTTACTCACTGGTCTTTATTTGTATGTTTGCAGAATGGCTGCGTCTGATGATATGTATGCACGAGGACAAAGCTCTATATGCTATATTAGGAACGACTGCACTGTTTTTTGAGTTAATTTCCATGGTAATCCAGATTTGAAAGGCATACTTTCCTTCTATTAGATGTAATTTAAACATTTAAAAAACTGCTATTTTCATGTAACTACCTGTCAGTTAAATAAATAAATAAAAGATCCATCAATTGCGCGTATAGACTGTTTCTCTAAAATTGATAAATGTGCTCCTTGCTGAATCTAGGTAATTTAACAATTGTTTATGCTATCGTTTGATTATGTTTCAATATCATAATGTGGTTAATTGATTAAAAATGGGCTTTAGTTGTGAATTGTACATATTGCAGGACAAGGAGCCTATGTGATGCCTTAAAGAAGTAATTGGAACTATTTTAGCGCAAGAACGACCCTTCAGAGCTGAGTACGCAGGAGGACGGGGAAAATAATCAAAGAAACAAGGGATTGGTCCAGCCCAGATGCGCACCCGCGCTACTTTTAGTGCGCTCAACACAGAACGTTGTCCAACTAGCACGGCTAGATACGCGCCGAGGTGCGCGACCGCGCTAGTCCAAATTCCGAAAAGCTTTGTTCAGGGGTATAATCGGAAGTCAGGAGGAAATCCCACTTAACCTATATAAAGTCAAGCTCGCCCAAGAATTATTTAGGAAGGTTTTCATAGTCTCGAACAAGAAAAAGGGAGGCAAGAGGAGGAAGGCATTTTTTAGAGGAAAACACAAGCACAGAGCTGCCATGGCGGCCGGGTTTCATCTTTTCTTCCTCCAAACTTAGTAGTTTTTATGTTTCTTTATATGATTTGTTGTTTTGCTTCCATGTCTATGTGGAGCTAAACTCAAGTTCTTGGGCTGTGGTTCTTTCATCACTATTATTATTCGGATGTTGATTTTGATTTCTTAGTTGATCATATTGGTTTATTTATTCAATCATGCACTTAATTATTTGATTGTTTGATCATCAATTAAATACTATCTACGAATTTTATATTGAACTTGAAAGTGAGAATTTTAGGTTGCGTATAGGATTGAGTAGAGCAAGTTCTTGAACCTGGGCCTCGGGGATTGGATTAGCAATTGGGATATGCATATACCTAATTGCCTTGCTTGGTTGATTTACAGGAATTATAAATCCATTCTTGTTAATCTTAATTCCATAGACATATCGGCATTGAGTTAACTTAAATAGGCGAGTAAGAACCCGACAAATTCTTACGAGCAATATTAACTCTGTCAACCAATAAACTAGATAAATTAGTTAGTCAATTCAATCGAAGAATACAATAGGAATATTAGATAGCCCATAACCCTAGATCATTTTCATTATATTGATATCATAAAAATCTGCTCTTTCTCTGTCCAAAGTTCATTATTTGTTTTATTTTTTTTAAGTAGTTTAGAATCAAATACTTCTAGATTTAATTCTTGTATAGATAATTAGGATAGTATAATTAGTTAATAGTTAATCACAAGTCCTCGTGGGATCGACATCCGATTTTTAGTCACTTTATTACTTGACGATTACGTATACTTGCGTGTGCGTTTCACCGCAACACTCCTCAAATAATATGACTAAAACAAGCTGTTGCTTTACAAATTATTTCTTCTGAAGCTCTATTTCAAAAGAAATCATTAGTAATATACTTCCTCCGTTAACTCTGCAGCACCAAATTTAGAAAGAATGGAAGACTTATTAATTTTGTGGTCTAAAAGAATTCATACAGATTTGTATGACTATAAATTATTATTAATGAGAAAAGTATTATTCTTTTTTAAGTAAATTAAAAAGAAAATGGGTTCATTTTTATTTTTTATTTTTAAATTGAGAGAGCAATGAAATTTGGAAAGCTGGCGAAACATGCCCTTAACAAGGAAAATAATTGGAACCGTAGACTATTCTTAATTAATTGACGACTTTTTTTAAAAAAAAATTGGCCACTTCAGTCGCGATAAGAACTTGGGTTTATAAGGTTGTTTATGCATATTGGATGAACCCTATTTCACAAAATCACGTGTCAAGTTTTTGATGATTATCTAAATAATTAAGGAGATGATTTGCAGGTTGGGTCTTTAATAATTCAAGTTTTCCAAAGTGACTCATAGACAGGGACGGAATCAACATTGTCACTTCAGGTTCGGTAAACCCAATAATTTTGATTTAATTTTTGTATTTATTTTAAAAAATTTATTAATTAATTATGAATTAATAGTTTAAAATCTTTTAGCTTAAAATGCTAGAATATTAAATTCATAAGTTTACTCATAGATATGCAGTGCCACTGTGTCGGTGCAATTAAAAGATTATAAATGAAGCTGATATTATAAATGGCAGTACGTAGATAATGCATTCTCTGTTGTTTTTTAAAGTAATTCATTGGACTTCTCGTCGTTTAGATTGACTGTTAAATTGACTGTCCCTGGGTTTACGAGAAAAGGACAATCACAAGGTCGAGTTGATAAAGGATAAAAGACTACTAAGAGAGAAGTTTTATTTTGTGTTTTATATAGCTAACATTGTATGAGATTTTTTTGTCTCATAAAATTATGGACCCCAATCTTATATGTTTGGGTCCACAAAATTCTTGGTCCACAACTGTAAAACAAAATATTACGTCATACAATTAATGTAAATTGTATGAGACACAAAATAAAATTTTTCATTACAAAAAGAGTTTAGGTTCTCTAAAACCACCAACAAAATTGCAACCTACAAGAATAAAGGCTGATACATACAAATCAATAATTAGAGTAGAATTATTATTTTTTGTAGCTATATTAACGGAGCTCAAATAGCTAATGGAGTTTTTGATCCTCAAACCTAATTGTAGAAGAAACAACTGCATAGTATAGTAGTTAATTTATTATTTTGTAATTAGATGAAGTTAGTAGATCAAAAGGGATTAGTTTGTTAGTTAGTCAACAATATAAATAGAATTTAGTTATATGTCATTAGCTTGAGAGACTAGAATAATTGTCTTTTAATACTGAGAATAAAGCTCTTATTTCTTCTTCACCGGCTTTCTTCTCCTTCTCCCATGGCTGCCTAGCTCAACATGGTGAGCCTCAAGGCTAGATCGAGCTCAGCAACTTCAGGAAAGGAAGATCGCGGGTTAATAGCTTCCTTTCTTCTGTTCCTTTTCAGTTTTTTTAGCAAATTCCCTGAAGTTAGGGTTTGTCTGATTATCGTCAATTTCTGCTGAAATTGAGTCATCTACGATCTATATCATCTCATTTAGAGAAGATCGATAAGATCTATAATATCTACAATGGAAATCGATGGTGGAACCTCGACTTCAACTCCTCCTATGGCGACTCCAATTCAGGATCAAGTACTACTTTCTCTAAATTTGGTACATCACAATCATCCTTTGTATATTCATCCTTCAGATACTCAAGGATATGTTCTTATCTCAATTCAACTTCAAGGTTCTGAAAATTACTCAATTTAGAGTCGGTCAATGGAGATTGAATTGCATGGTAAAAACAAACTAGGTTTTATTTTAGGAACCAGTAGAAGAGAAATGCATGATTCTACTTTGCATGAGCTTTGGACAGATGCAACGCTGTTTTTCTAGCCTGGATAGTGAACACAATATCTCCTAGTCTAATTAGTACTGTGATTTATGCATCCGATACTCATAAGGTGTGGGAAGACCTCAAAGAGAGGTTTAATAAAGTGAATACCTCTAGAGCTTGTTATCTGCATAAAGAGATTGTTGCATTAACCCAAGGCATATCTTCTGCGTCTGTGTATTTTTCGAGACTTAGGGAACTGTGGGATGAGTATAAAACTCTAGCTCCTCCTCCTTCCTGTGGATGTCCAGAGTCTGTCAAACATGATGAACATTATCAATTGCAAAAGACGTATAAGTTCTTAACAAGACTGAATGATTTCTATGAGAATGCTAGGGATCAGATTCTCATGACAAGGCCTTTACCAAACAAAAACCAAGCATATGCTATGATAGTAAATGTAGAAAGCCAAAGGAGAAGTGGCAGTGGTGGAGTTAATGCTAGCATCGGATTTGATGGCAATGATGCAACTACTCTACTAAGCAACAGAGGAAATAACAATAGCAACAATTCTTGTGGTAACATCAATTACAAAGCTAAGACAACCTACAGTTCTGGCAAGTCTACATTTCAATGTGATTACTGCAAGTTTAAGGGTCACACAAGGGATAACTGCTACAAGCTGCATGGATATCCAGCTGATTTCAAATATATGAGGAAGGGAGGCACTCCAAACACTTATGTTAACAATGTGTATGGTGTAGGAAATCAGGGATTTGAAGCTCAAGGATCATCTCAACAAACAACACTAGCTTCTAATACAATATCACCAGCTCTAGTTCAGTTCTTCACTTCAGAACAATACAATCAAATTTTGTGAATTCTAAGCAAGGGAAAAGAGGGAGAACCTATGTCTCATGCAGATCAAGCGGGAACAACAGGTATTCCTACTACTCTAATGTCTAGTCTAGGAAGCCATAACTGGATAGTACACACAAAGGCTACAAATCACATGGTACATTAGTTAGGCTTGCTTCACAAATTCAAAGAATTGTCTCAAATGGATAAAATAACGTACATCTACCTACTGGAGAGAAAGTGACTATCACTAAGACAGGAGAAACTCATATATTTCAGGACAAAACAATCGGAGAATTCTCATACATGCCTGAATTCAAATACAATCTATTATCAGTATCAGGGTTGTAGGATAGGGGCTCCTAGAGTTTTTCCTACTCCACACCCGGGGTTGGGTGAGGCTTGGCAGGGCTATCCATAGATGATTTGTGTTTTGGCTTGTGTCTCCCTTATGGTAGTTATTTATGGTAGTTACTGTATGATATTATTGCATGCTGTTTTATTTATGTTTCTTATGTTTAGATAATTATTTACGCTATTTCTGCTGGAGTTACTAATGCTCTTTTGTTTTTGTTTTTGTTTTTCTTTTCCTTCACTGAGCCGAGGGTCGATTGGAAACAGCCTCTCTGCCCTTTCGGGTAGGGGTAAGGCTCGTCTCATATTACCCTCCCCAGACCCCACTTTGTGGGCTATACTGGGTAGTTGATGTTGTTGTTATTGTTATCAGTATCAAAGATCACCAAGGAATTACAATGTTGTGCATCATTATTTCCTGACTTTTGTGTGTTTCAAGAACTCTCAACTTGGAGGTGATAGGGAATGATAGAGACGAGGATGGACAGTACATTATGAGGAATAGAGGAAACTTATTGAAACTCTCTGAAAATAAAGACGTCATCAGTCAATCATCTGTAAATACCATTTCCAGTTCAATAGTGAAGCTGATTCCAACAATAGAACTAAGATTGTTGATTTGTCTCTTTGGCATAGAAGACTAGGACATTATCATTTAAGAGTATTGAAGAATATTGAAAGTTTGTGTAACTCTCAACTGAATAATCACATATGCTTTTTATGTCCTATTACCAAACAATCAAGATTACCCTTCCTTCTAAGTACTACATGTTCTGGTGAGCCTTTTGATCTTGTGCATGATGATGTATGGGGTCCTTATAAGGCTCTCACACATGATGGCAGGAGATAGTTTTTGACTCTAGTAGATGAATATACATGGCTCTTCCTAATGCCTACTAAGTCAGAGACTATTCTAGTGCTAAAACACTTCCTAATATATCTCAGAACTCAATTTGGTTGTGGAGTGAAATGCCTCAGAATCGATAATGGTACATAATTCCTCAGTGATCTGGTGAATTCTTTGCTTAAAGAGTGTGGGACTGTACACCAACGTTCTTGTGCATATACACCACAAGAAAACTGTGTTGTAGAGAGGAGACATAGATATATCCTAGAAATGGCAAGAGCACTAAGATTTCAAGCCTTTCCACCCTTAAGGTTTTGGGGAGTGTGTGTATCCATAATTGTATACCTGCTAAACAAATTTCCTATTGTGTTGTTGAAAGGTAATTTACCTTTCTAGAAGTTGTTTAACAGAGCTCCTTCACTACAACATCTCAAAGTATTTGGTAGCCCATGTTATGATACCATTGTTAAGAAGGTTGATAAGTTCAATCTAAGAGCAATTCCAGCAGTCCGCCTTGGATAATCTGCAACTCAAAAAGGATATTATATTTATGACATAGCCTCCAAGGAATTTTTTTGTAAGCAAAAACACTGTATTTCAAGAAGACATCTTTCCCTTCAAGCACATATACAATGGTCTTTCTCCTATATTCCTTGTGGTGCAACTGATTGAACCTAATCCTCCCGAGGCTTCTACTGTGTCTGATCCATTACATTCTCCTTCAAACTTCACTTCTGATGATGCTTCTCAGTCTATTCCATAATCTTCTGCTAGGGATACCTCTCCTCAGCCAGTACAACCTAGAAGATCCTCAAGGGAATCAAGGCCTCCTATATGAGTGGGAGATTATATTGTTCAATAGAAATCCTCTTCTTGCCCATATCCACTGTCCAACTATGTGACACATTAAAATCTCACTCCTGTCTACAACGCTTCTCTAGCTGCTTATTCAGCAATTATAGAACCCAAGACCTATGTTGAAGCCAATACTGATCCATTATGGGTGGATGCCAAAATTTCAGCTCCTGAGAGCAATAACACTTGGACAGTTGTAGATCTTCCTCCAGACAAAGTTCTTATAAGGTGCAAATGGGTGTTCAAGGTCAAGTACAAATCTACAGGAGAAGTGGAAAGATATAAATCTAGGCTGGTTGCTAAAGGCTACAGCCAGCAGGAAGGGTTGGACTACACTAAAACATTCTTTTCAGTAGCTAAGATGGTCATAGTCAGGTCTATAGCGACTCTTGATACTGCTTCTCATTGGTCTGTGTTTCAATTGGATGTTCATAATTAAGTAAGATGCCCAAATTTGGGCCGGCCCAATTAAAAAACCCACCTTAAACCCGCCAAAACCACCCAAATACTCGGCCCATGCCCATTTCCACCCGACCTAATCTCCTTGGACGACCAAACAATGTCGTCTTCTTCCGTTTGATCTCATTCGTCTAGGTTGAGTTATCCAACGGCTTAGAATCCTGGATCATTTAATATATATATATATATATATATATATATATATATATATATATATATATATCCTAAATACCCCTACCCCCCTTTACTCCCCGTCTCTCATACCTCCCAGAAGACCCCTGTGACGCCGCCCTAAGACCACCATACACCGTCGCCGGAAATTGTCTCACGACAGCAGCGGGTCTCCGATGACCACTAAATTTACACCATAGACTCCTCTCCCGCCCCTTTTCCAAATATCCAACTAGTTTTAATCGAATCCCAGCCAAACCTCTCGAATGTTGAATCAAAGAGAGGCGGCTAAACCCTAACTCCTCTGTTCAACCTTAAATTAACACCAAATCATCTCCACAAGCCCCTCTTCCCTAATCTCACACTACAAACCCTCAAATCTACGCCAAACCTTTCGAATCTTGAATCAAAGAAGAAACCCTAAAATTCAAAAAGAAGGGGTCCGAATTAGTGGGATTTTGAAGTCCTGAGTTTGGAATCAAGTTTAGTTGTGTGTTCTCATTTGAGAACACATGATTGAAGTTTATTCCACCCTCAAATTCTTGGGTTCGTCAGAGTTCACGTTTGAATCAGAGTCGCTGTTGTTTTGAAGATGTTAAAGATTCCATCGTTATTTTTCCTCATTTCTTTCTTAGTTAAGTTATCAATCTCTTCTTCTTTTAGTGTTATAACTTTTCTTTAATCTAGTGTAGGTTAGCAATGTTTCTGTTGAAATGTTTTGCTCATAATGATAAAAGAAAAGAAGAAAGTATTATCTATGGAGGATTGTTTCAGTCTCATTTCTCATCTTCAAAGTTTTAGGTTTGGATTGGGTTTGGGTTTGTAAGCACAAACAGAGGTCCAAATATTTGAAGCCCGTCTGTTGGCCCAAGATTGGTTTGGGTCATTGGGTCAAGTTGACCTAGGCCCGTTTGATCTATTAAAGGTAAAATTCAAGTGACATAAGGGTAATTTAGGATTTAACATTAGAGAATATTTTCAATAACTACTTAAGAAGCTTCCTAGAAACTCCAGATGACACTACTTGATCCACAAGCCAGTAATTCAGGGGTCTTTAATAAAAAAAGAAAAATTAAAAAAGGTCTAAAATGATACATTTGGCCTATCTGGGATCCCTAGTTACTTGCAACTAAGAAGAGATAGAACTTTAAGAGCTAAAACCAAATCCTTAAAAATCAAAAAACGACTGAAAACTCAAAAAAACAATACTGTTTCATTGAGCTATTAGTGGTTTCTGAATTTTATTGTAGTACTAAACAATTTTGGGGTAGCTGTCAACTAAAATGAATTGAAATCCAGTCTAGATAGAGGTCCTTTGGTTCATTGATGGGTGTGAAGCTATTCTTCTGGGTTGTTTTACTTCCTTTACTGGGTTCTGGGTCGTTTTACTTCAATATCTGGGTTTGAAATTTGATTTTTGAACTGCTTGTTGGTTCTGCTGATTTGTTACTGCGGCTCCCACGTAAAACTAAATCGCGTACAAAGTGAACGTCAAGTTCCAGATGTTTCATTTTGGAGTGAAGTACCAGACTTTGACAAAGTATACATGGTGGAGATATTATAACAGTAGATTATTGGTATTGGAACTGAATACCCCGAGTTCACCAAGGAGATATTTAACCCATTGAACTTCCGCAGCTGCTGAAGCAACCGCTCGACATTCGGCTTCAGTACTTGAGCGTACAACTATTCTTTGCTTCTTAGAGCTCCAACCGATTAGAATTTTGCCAAAATATACTAAATAACCAGAAGTGGAAGTTCTATCTGATGGATTACCAGCCCAATCTACATTAGAATAAGCATGGAAAACTGGTCTTGGCTGAGGTGTAGTATTGATACCCAAATGGATTATGGACTTGAGGTATTGCAACAACCGTTTGAGAGCTTGCCAGTGAGAGTCACTCGGACAATGCATAAATTTTGAGATAGCATATTGACAGAGAAGGCAACATTAGGTCTAGTTATACTTAGATAATGTAATCCGCCAATCAACTTACGATACTCAGTAGAATCAATGGCCTTTGCATTAGAAGAAGATTTAATTAAAGGAGAGGTCGTTTCCATAGGTGTGGTTACTTCTCTAGCACCGTCCATGTCAGCAAGTTGAATAAGCTTGTGAACATAATGGTGTTAAGAGAGAAAAATTCCTTGAGATGTCTTCTGGACATCAATTCCAAGGAAAGAGATAATTCGGTTGGATCTTTTAAGGAAAACTGAACTCCAAGGGATTGGATGAACCGAGAAATAAAATCCAAATTGTTTCCAGTCACAATCAAATCATCAACACATGGCAGAAAGTAGCAACATATGGAACCTTGCCGAAAAAGGAAAAGAGAGTGATCACTCTGAGATGCTTGAAAGCCATATTTTAAAGTGAATGATCTCAATGCTTGGTACCAGGCCCGAGATACTTGTTTGAGGCCATAAATAGCCTTTACTAACTTGCAAACAAGAGTAGGCTTGGTAGGATCGACAAAACCAAGAGGCTACTTCATATAGACATCTTCCTGTAGTTGACCGTGTAGGAAGGCATTGTTAACATCGAGCTGAAGTAGGGGCCATGAATTATTGACAGCTAATATTAGGACTACCCAAATTGTAACCAGTTTTACTGCAGGGTTGAAGGTGTTACTAAAATCAATTTCCGGTGTCTTATTAAATCCTTTTGCAACTAAACCAGCCTTTTACCGCTGAACAAAGCCATTTGCAGTTATTTTAATCTTGAAAATTCATTTACAACCAACCAAATTTTGATGAAGTTCATGAGGAACAAGGATCCAAGTACCTTTCTTAAGTAAAGCATTAAACTCTTCTGACATTGCAGACCACCACTGAGAATGAGACAGAGCTTGAGTAACATTAGTTGGTTCTGGTACTTCATGCAATGAATGTTTGGTGACTTAGTGAACAATTTTGGGTTTGAATATATTATTTTTGGACCTGGTAACTATGGGATGTTGATTTTGAATTGAGGAAGATGATGTTGAAGGTGGTGGGTGAGCAGAAAGTGTAGTTTGAAAAGTTGACTCATCTTGGGAAGATGGCGAGGGAGATATATTAGGAACAGAAAGATGTAGATTAGAAAGTGAAGGTTGTCTGGAAGAAGGTGAATTTAAAGGAAATATGAAATGTTGTGGATCAGCCGAAGGAATATCAAACCAAGTAGAAGGAGGATAAAGACTCTGAAGGTGTTAATACTGAAAAGGAAAACTATTTTCAAAAAATAAGACATAGCAGAATATAATAAATTTTTTACATTAGAAATCATAGCAAATATTGTTGGAAGCGTTGATTGAGCCCGAACAAGAAACTCGACACTTTGTATTGATAAATCATACAACTATTACAATAAATCAGAAAATCAAATTGATTTTCGGATTTACCACCAAATAGGAAATAACAAAGACTCAACGACCAAATTGAAATCACTTTCTAAGTTACCCTAGATTGCAATTTCTGGAATTTCCAGAATTGTAGAACCTTGCACTCAAGAGCTTCGGCTCTTCTCTCCCATTCAACTCTCTAATTTTTTTCTCTCTATTACTACTGCACTTGTAGTATTTTGTGGGATAATTTCAAGTGCAGAGAGCTCCCTCTTTTATAGCAAAGAATGGTGATGGTAGGTGGTGAAAAACAATTGCCGTTTCCAAATTCTCCTCCTCCATTCAATGGTTAGTGAGGACGGCGGTGTATTTTGTTTACTATATTGGAAGTGGGTTTGCCAATTGCCACCAATTCTAACACTCCCCCTCAAACCCAATTCTCCATGCCAAGCATCTGCTTGAGTTTCAAGAACACTTCAGTTTTCAAAGCCTTTGTGAAAATGTCGGCAGCTTGGTCTTCTGTCCAGCAGTAAATTAGTTCAATGATATTGTCCTTCACTTGCTCTCTGACGAAGTGATACTTCATATCAATGTGTTTGCTTCTGCTGTGGGACACTGGATTCTTTGAAAGTGATATAGTCAATTTATTATCGACATATATCGGTGTCGGACCATCTTGATCATGAAACAGTTCCTTCATGATATTCCTCAGCCATATTGCTTGACATGTACAAGCCGCCACTGCCATGTATTCAGCCTCACATGTTGAAAGTGCAACAGTTTGTTGCTTCTTCGAGGACCATGAGAATGCTGCAGATCCAATTGTGAACAAGTAGCCGGAAGTGCTTTTCCTGCTATCCAAGTCTCCACCATAGTCACTGTCTAAATATCCAATCAATTTGGAGTTTTCAGAGTGAGTATAGTGCAACCCTTCTCCAACGGTACCTTTGATGTACCTTAGGATTCTCTTTGCGGCTTGAAAATGGTCTTCTTTTGGAGACTCCATGTATCTGCTTACTAACCCGACTGCATACATGATATCTGGCCTTGTAAAGGTTAGATATCTGAGACTTCCTACCAAGCTCTTGTATAGTGTCGGATCGACTGGATCTTTTCCTGAATCAGTTGTAAGCTTCATTCCTGCTTCAGCTGGTGTTGACAGAGGCTTACAGTCCTCCATTCTGAATTTTCTCAGAATTTGGCCCGCGTACATCTTCTGGGAAATAAAGATTCCATCTTCTGACTGGAACACTTCGACTCCAAGAAAATATGACATTTGACCAATGTCAGTCATTTCAAATTCTTTGGTCATGGCTTTCTTGAACTCTTCGAACATGCTAGGATTGTTCCCTGTGAATATCATATCATCTACATAGAGGCAGATGATCATAATATCTCCGGCTTCATTTCTTTTGGTGTAGAGGGCATGCTCGTAAGGACTCTTTTGAAAGCCGTTCTTTTGGAAGTATTCATCAATTCTGGTGTTCCATGCCCGCGGAGCCTGCTTCAATCCGTATAAAGCCTTTTTCAAGTGATACACTTTATCTTCTTGGCCTCTTTTGACATATCCCAGTGGTTGCTCAACATAGACTTCTTCTTCAAGATAGCCATTTAGGAATGCTGACTTCACATCCATCTGGTAGATTCTCCATTTGTTCTGAGCAGCTAATGCAATCAGCAGTCTGATGGTTTCAATTCTAGCAACAGGTGCAAAGACTTCTTCATAGTCAATGCCGTACTTTTGTTTGTAGCCTTTAGCTACAAGTCTCGCCTTGTGTTTCTCCACCTTTCCTTCAGGGTTTGTCTTCGTCTTGAAAACCCATTTGACTCCAATGGCTTGATGACCTTCAGGTAAGTTGGTTAACTCCCAAGTATCATTCCTTTTGATTGAAGCTATCTCTTCATTCATAGCTTTTCTCCACTTCTCATCTTTTTCAGCTTCCTCATATGTGACAGGATCACATTCGGCAAGTAGACAGAACAACGTGTATTCATTCATCATTTCAACAGGTTCTGTTGAGTCATAGATGTTCCTTAAGCTCCTCGTTTTAGCTGGAGCTCCCCCTGAATTACTGCTACTGCTTGCTGATGTTGATGGTGTTGATTGAGGAGATGGTTGATCTGGACTGGGAGGTGGCGTCTGATCACTATCTTCTTGAGTTGGCTCTTCAGGATCAGCATCATTGTCCTCGTAGAATAATCCTGTGACAGATTTCTCTTCATCAGCCCACTTCCATTGATCAGCTTCATCGAATGTGACATCTCTGGAAATTATGAGCTTCTTGTTAACAGGATCATATAGCTTGTACCCCTTCGTTTGTTTAGCATATTCGACAAAGATGCATTTAACACCTTTATCATCAAGCTTCTTTCTTTTCTGGACTGGAACGTGGGCATAAGCTATACATCCAAAGATTCTGAGATGTCCGACAGTTGGTTTGTGGCCGCTCCATGCTTCATTTGGAGTCTTGAATCTGACGCTTTTGGTTGGACATCGGTTGAGTAGGTAGACTGCACAATTTACAGCTTCAGCCCAAAAATCTTTTGACAGGTTCTTTTGCTTCATCATGCTCCTTGCCATATCAAGAATTGTGCGGTTCTTTCTTTCAGCAATTCCATTTTGTTGTGGAGTATAGGCGGTTGTGAACTGGTGCACTATTCCAGTTTCCCTGCAAAATTCTTTGAAAAGATTACATGTGTATTCACCGCCTCTGTCTGATCTGACGGTTGTCAGATATTCTCCACTCTGCTTCTCTGCCATCGCCTTGAATTCCTTGAACTTTTCAAGAGCTTCTGACTTTTGGCAAAGAAAATATACCCAACACTTTCTTGAAAAATCGTCAATGAAAGTGATGTAGTACTTTTTCTTGCCAAATGACTCGACATCAAACGGGCCTGCTATGTCTGTGTGTACGAGCTCCAATGGTCTGCTTGCTCTCCATGATTGTCCGACTGGAAAGCTACTGCTGTGTTGTTTGCCTTTGACACAGCTTTCACACACTCGTTCTGGTTCATCGATCACCGGTAGCCCTTTCACCATATTAGCTTTTGACAACAGCTTCAAGCCGGTAAATCCAAGATGACCAAAGCGCAAGTGCCACAGCCACGAGCTATCATCCAGTGTGGACTTCAAACATTTGGTTGTTTGAGTCTGGATGTAAAGTGTGAACAACCTGTTTTTCGCCATGTTTACTTTGGCGATCATGTCTCCACTTCCGTTTCTGATGGCAAGCGAGTAGTCCTTCATGTGGATGTCATAGCCTCTCTCCAGTAGTTGTCCAAGACTATGATGTTATTTTTCATAGCTGGAACATAGTACACGTCGGAAATGTACTTGTTATCTCCGTTCTTGGCTTTGATCAAGATCTTGCCTTTACCTTGGACTGAAACTTTGGATGCGTCTCCAAATCTGACTTCACCTCGGACTGCTTGATTTAGTTCTGTAAAGAACTCTTTGGTACCGCACATGTGATTGCTTGCACCTGTGTCAAGATACCAAACATTATTCATGTCATCTTCATTACCTTTGTATGTCAGCAACAGAGTTTCATCTTCAACTGCTGCTAGGTGATTGCTCTCATGTCTGGCTGGTTTAGTACATTCATAACTGAAATGACCATATTCTCCACAGTTATAACACTCATACTGTGACTTATCACCTCGTTGGTGATAACCTCCTCTGCCACGACCTCGATATCCGCAACCGCGACCACGACCACGTCTGCCAGCTCTTGGGTTGGTATATGAAGTCTGTGTTGTCTGATCTTTGTGGTTGACTTGTGGTCCTCCTCCTCGTCTGCCACGGTTGTGAGTATCTCCGAATCTTCCACGACCGCGTCTTCCTCGACTGGAACTGCTTCCATAGTCATTATTGAGAGTGAGCTTACTTTGCAAAGCTTGCTCATCTTTTTCTGAATTGTCTTTGACGATTCATTCTGTACTCGTGGGCTTGCAGGGAACCGAGTAAATCGTTAATGGTCATCGTGGAAAAATCTCTTGACTCTTCTATTGAGGCAACGACGTGGTTGAATCTTCGAGGCAATGTTCTCATGATCTTTTCAATGACCTTGATCTCCTCAAGAGGTTCACCATTCCTCTTCATTTCATTAACTATCCCTTGGAGTTTTGTGACATAGTCGATGACTGGTTCTGAAGTGGAGGACATTTTCAATGCCTCGAACTCTCCACGTAGAGTTTGGATACGATGTCTTTGTACTTTGACAACTCCTTGAAATGATTTATGCAGCAGCGTCCAAGCTTCTTTTGCTGATGTTGCTTCAGAAAACTTTTCAACTAGGTCTTCTTCAACATTCTGGTGGATTAGAAGTCTGGCCCTCTGATCCTTCATGCGAGAAGTTTTTAGTGTCTTCTTTTCAAGATCTGTTAAAGCTTCTTCAGCAGCTTTATCATCTGGTTCAGAATATCCATCTTCAACGATCTCCCATAGGTCGTTAGCACCGAGCAAGAGTTTCATCTGGTTACTCCAATTGCCGTAGTTCTTCTTGTTCAACTTCAAAATCTGTGGTGCAAATATAGCCGCCATTTTTGACATCGCCTATCACGAACCAAGCTCTGATGCCACTTGTTGGAAGCGTTGATTGAGCCCGAACAAGAAACTCGACACTTTGTATTGATAAATCACACAACTATTACAATAAATCAGAAAATCAAATTGATTTTCGTATTTACCACCAAATAGGAAATAACAAAGACTCAACGACCAAATTGAAATCACTTTCTAAGTTACCCTATATTGCAATTTCTGGAATTTCCAGAATTGCAGAACCTTGCACTCAAGAGCTTCGGCTCTTCTCTCCCATTCAACTCTCTAATTTTTTTCTCTCTATTACTACTGCACTTGTAGTATTTTGTGGGATAATTTCAAGGGCAGAGAGCTCCCTCTTTTATAGCAAATAATGGTGATGGTAGGTGGTGAAAAACAATTGCCGTTTCCAAATTCTCCTCCTCCATTCAATGGTTGGTGAGGTTCAATGGTTGGTGAGGACGACGGTGTATTTTGTTGACTATATTGGAAGTGGGTTTGCCAATTGCCACCAATTCTAACAAATATATGCACTTTGGTTGAGAGAATATCCAAGAAATATATAGGAGATAGATTTGAGATCAAATTTTGATTTGGCATATGGTCTAAGACATGGATAACAGAGACACCCGAATACTTTTATGGATGTATAATTGGGAGATTGATCAAATAAATTTTTGTAAGGTGAGGAGAATTAAAGAAGGGGTGTAGGTAATCAGTTAATTAGATAAGCTATTTTTTGGAACGCAAATGACCAAAATGATTTAGGGAGTGAAGCAGTGTGTAATAAGGTGAGATCCGTTCAATTATGTGGCGGTGATGACGCTCAATAGTCCCCTTGGGGAGTATTTGGAGGTGTTTGAAGGTGATTAATTCAACAAGATTGAAAGTACTTTTTATGGGCAATATATTCCCATCCCCCATCAGTGTAAATGGATTGAATTTTTACATTAAAAGTGTTTTCAGCCAATTTTTGTAATGTAGGAAAAATGGTGTAAACTTCATATTTTACTTTTAATGGGTATAACCATATATATTCGGAATACAAAAGTTCAAGAGGTCTAGAACTTGAAAGAGTTGAAGAACCAAAAGATAAATGTTGACTTTTATTACCCTTGCAAGGATGGGAAACGGCCTCCTTAACAGAAGAAAGAGGTAAGTTAAATCTAGATAAGATAAAATTAAACACTTTAGAATTTGGATGTCCAAGTCGTTGATGCCAAGCAATTGAGGAATGGCGAACATTGAAGCAAGCATATGCTGGTAAGGATTTGAGCTTGTAAAGTGATTGGTCAATTTGGTTTTCGACTAGAATCTCCCCCGTGAATTGATCCTTGATAAGAAAAAAATTCAATTAATACTTGATTTGAGCCGCAAAATTGAGAGGCTATAATAAGATTTGTTTGGGAAGATGGGACACAAAGAACATTGGTTAGATGATATTTTTTGGATGGTAAAGACACAATACCAGAACCAACATGTGTAATCGACAAACCTGAACCATCTGTGAGATGCAACTCATCATTTCCATCATATGGCACATGAAGAGAGATTTCTCAAGTTATGGTAATGTGATGAGAAGCACCAGTCTAGAAGTCATTGGAAGTCCGAGTTCGAGTTTGTTGTGGAGTGATGAGCTTGTGGACTTTGTGAAAATAGATCCCTGAAATAGTCTCTAGCCCGAAAACACTTCTTGACATGGTGACCATATTTGTCACAAAATTGACATTGCACCTTTGGTTGAGTGTTGGGATGAGGACACAGAGGATTGATGGCGTGATGCATTATTGTCAAAGCTTGAAGAGTTCTCTGAAAACTAAAAACCATTGGACTGAAATTGAGTGGGAGGTCTACTTGCCTTGATAGATAGGGTGGCCTGCTAGAATTTCCCTTGCGAACATGATTTGGTGTCACTGGGGTCAGATCGAAGTTGTGATCAATCTGCTTGAGATATAGTTCATGGGCAAGCAATTTATCCTGAAGTTCATCAAACAAGATGACAGAGTCTCGAGAATGGATTGTCGCAGCAATATCACGGAAGTTAGAGCCAATTCCATCCAAAACATGAACAACAAGATCAACATCTTTTACAAGACTGCCACATAAGGAGAGTTCTTCCGCAATTGATTTTACAAGTTGAAGATACTTAGCAACTGGGTGAGAATCACGCTTGGTGCATGAGAGTTTTTTCTCGGAGAGAAAGAATTGGTGTAGTTAATTTATAGGCAAAGGCTACCTAAAAATTATTCCATGCCTTCGCTGGGGTTTTAGCATCTGCAATGGTGTTCATAACTGAGAAAGAAACCGAAGCAATGATAGCACCGAGGAGTAACTGATCTTGACATTCCCAAAACTCATAGTCTGCCTTCTTCTTGGATAAGAATAGGAGGAGGATAAATAGTACCAGTGATATAACCCATTAGGTTATGCCCTCGAAGAAGAGGAGTAATCTGAGCACTCCAGGTAGAGTAATTTTGGGTTGAATGCTTTAATGGAAGTTAAGTACTATTGGTTGCAACCAGTGATTTGCCAGAGGCATGAGTGATATTATTAGTGCCTGATAAGGCCATAGTTTTACCAAAAAATAGCAGAAATATAAAGATTTTGATAAGAGAAGAAATAGCAGAACTGAAGACCTAGAAATAACAGAACTGAAAACCTTCACTTTCATCTGTTTATTCATGGTATTAATAGATATAAAGTATAAGTCAGTTACAAATCTTATTCAGAGCAGTTAACAACTGCTACATGATCTTATCAAGTCTATAAATACGGCAATACAAAATTCAAACATTTACTATTGAAAAAATACATCAGATATTATTGAATTACTATTCTTGATGACTTAACATCTCTTTAATGAATAGCCATTGACAGTCATTAAAAAGTTCCGAAACTTTGTATTGGAAAGCCAAATTTGCAAAATTGCTATTCCTTTGGATTTGGTGTTGTTGCAAATGACTGAAAATATTATGTGTAGTTTTAATCTCAATTTTAAGAGAACTTAGTGAAGATTCGAGGTAGTTTTGGTTAAAATTTCATATTGAAACTCGAAAAAGAAACATAAATAAATTGTATATATTTAATATATTGGGTATAGAAACGACATATAAAATATATACAACTAATATAATTATATACAAGTTGTATATAAACTGTATGTGAAATGTAGTTTTTGGCCCCATACTGTAGAAAAAAAATTATATTTTAATTTGTAGATAAATGGTAGATTTTGACCAAATTTGTAATATTTTGTTAAAAACTTTAGTTACTTTTTGTAAATTGAAAATATAGATAAATTGGATAAATAAATTTATAATTTCGTATATAAACGAAAAAGTCCCAAGAAAATTAGCGACCAGAAGAAGTAGATTCAATGGTTGTAAGTGGGCTTTATTAAAACAAAAGGCAGGCAAGACAACAACCACTAATTGTTCGATTTAAAGCAACTTTCCAATATGTGCCAATAGGACCAGCAGTGGCATTTGGATCAGAAGATAAAGAATAAGGTATTTAGCCAGAGCCCCTAGGGCCTCTCTTAAGGCAGAATTAGGAGACTGCAGAATGGTTGAAAAGTTTCTTCAAAATATTTCCTTTGAATGAAGATTATTTATTCAGGGGCGGGGCACAAGCCTAAATATGGATTCGGTCGAATCCAATAGCTTTTGGTCAAATATTATATTTATTATTTATAACTCATTAAATATATACTAATATTAAATTTAGAACTCAATCACTAACACTTGAAATCGTCGTTGTTAAATCCAAAACCCACGCTGCTTAGTTTAGATTCACTTTCAGTTCTGGAAACTAATTTTATTGTGAGTTTTCATATCAGTATTGGTGCTCAACGGCCTCAGGAAAAGCATTTATTCGTACATGTCTAGTTATTCAGCCCCACGTAGGCCTTTAACTGGAAAAGGAGTTAGTGAGAAATTCTTATTGTGAGGCTCTAAACAATATGCCGAAATTCCCCCACCCACACCCACACCCACACCCTCAACCAAAGACCTAAACAGTAACCCCATATATAATGTCATGTTTGCTAATTGGACATGTAAAAGAAAGGGCAGTTAGTTGATTTTACAACTTAGAAATTTATATTTTACTCTTGTTATAATTAATAATGTGGGACATTTTAACCTGAAACTTCCATTTGATGATATATTCAGTAAGTTGGAACATATAATCACTATTTTGTGGTGAAACGTCGAAGGCGTTCTAAGTATTTTGTTTATTTCTAGGCTTCTAAAACTAAAAATACCATCTCTTTTTGGTTATCTGTAAAATAAAAAATAATCCAAAAAGTTGTATGGATTTGACTTTCGGGGAGCTTTTAGATCCTAACAATACTATACTTGCAGTTAAAAAATTAATTTAAAACAAATTATCATTCTCTAAAAAGATATATATTCTTCCAAACGTAATTACCTTCTTCCATTAAAAGCAAATTAATAATGTTAGTTGAAATTTTCACCCTGTAAACTCGCTTGCAAAGATGCTCCTAGCTTCTATTGGACACTAATCTTTTTGCAGAAGGTCAAACGCGCATGTCATTTATACATGGTAATTTCCCAATATCTAGCAGTACAATTTAACACATGAGATAAAAGTCAACAATACTCCATTCAAACCTACCACTTTATCTTTAATTATTCTACGCTTAACCTTATTCAAGCCCTTAACATCCGATAAGATGAGTTGAATTTGTCATCATAGCTTTGAATATTATTGTATTTGACCTCCTCAATCTCACGGTGTGGTGGAGTCAAATATTTCACTTTAAAAAGTTTGAATATAAAAAAGGAAACACAAAAAAATGAAAAATAAAAAACTGATGGAATTCAACATAAAATATATATTTAATAAAATTAATATATATTGGCTTTTCCATACAGCTCAACCCCCATAGAAATAGTCTTTTGAAGAAGTATATAATAATGTTATATACAATAAACTCTTTTGGAGAAACTAAAATTTGAATTTTATGGGTTCAAGATTGCAATCCTTTTAAGTTGCTGGCTTCTAAATTAATAAGTTGTACATATTCAAATTAAAGCTATTAGGTTCGGCTAAATCCACCTCCCGCGCTTTACCTCCGCCTCTGTTTATGGTTCATTCTTTTTCAAACCCCGCATATAGCAGAAGCTTAATGCACCATACTGCCGTTTTATATACAAAACTACCCCTCCTTAATTGCTGGAAAATGGAAATGCTGGAAAACTAGTCCCATTGACCTACCTCATAAGGCGGCAATTAGCGTAATTTTACCTGCCTAAGCTACTACCATGTCAGTTGTTCCGCGTCCGCAACACGCCTTCTTGTATGTGAAGTAAGCATTCGGCATATTCCTAGCTCCATCCCTTTTGCTGGCATATATACCCATCTCCCCCCATTCAACAACTCTCATCTCAAACTCAACTTTTTGTAAAACCCCTAATTAGATATATAGCTAATTAATGAGCAACGTTCCAAGCTCTTTAACAGATTCTTCTCTCACCCTCTTCAATCTAGCTATTTCTTCTTCTGATCCTTGGCCTTTCTCTCTCTGATCTGATCATTTTCTTGTAATATTTCCATCCTTAATTACACAATATCTTTCTGCTTTAACAAACAAGAAATTAAAGCCACCACTTGTCAATTTTCTTTGGTTGGATCTTATTAATTTCGAGAGAGATGGGAAACGTAGACGAACGCCATCATCATTCGAGATTCCATGTTCAGTTACATCTGCCTTTTCACCTTCATCATCATGGGCATGAGAAGGAGGAATTGAAGAACATTCCAAGAGGATGTGTTGCGGTAATGGTAGGTCATGGAGAGGAGCAGCAGAAGTTCGTGATACCTGTGATGCACATCAACCATCCTCTTTTCATACAGCTGTTGAAAGGAGCAGAGGAAGAATATGAATTTCATCACAATGGTCCAATTAACATACCTTGTCATGTCGAGGAGTTTCGCCACGTTGAGGATATCATAGACAAGGATCACCACTTGTGGACGTGCTTTAAGGCCTGATTTTTTTTTATTTTTTATTTTGTATATGCGCTTGGGTTTCTTCTTTTAGGTGATCCATATTTTATAGTCATCTAAATTCGGTCTCTTGCCTTCTTTTTTTTTTTTAACTTAAATGTATTTGTATGTGTACCCATGACGATGACGAAGATTGAATGAAATAAAGCTGCGCTACTGCACTTTTCTTCTGTTTGTAAGCAATTTTGAAGATTAAATAACTTTATATACCTTATTTCGGAGTTAATTATTTAAATGGTCATTTAATTATTTTAAATATTTTTTAAAGTTATTTTCTCGCTTGTATAATAAAATTACTGAATTATGCCTATTGCATTCAGAAAGTCACTCAATTAGATTTTTCAAATTTTAAATTATCAAATACCTATTCTACCCTCTAAATTATAAATATTTATCTTCTTTTTATTTTATTTTAAAAACTTTTTTTGTATTAACAATAGAAAATTCAAAAATTTATTTACACAATTCAGAATGAAAGAAAATAAAAGTTGTAATATATATATATTCTATGCACGTAATATAAAAATAATTATTTAAAATAAAAATATTTTTATAATATACATTGTATATTCCTTAAAAATTAAGTTCAATTATGTTACTATGTTTCAACTAACTTTTCGACGACACCAAGTTATGTCACCGAAAAGCAGGAGGACTATCTGTATAGGATAAAATATGCTATATTAAGTCGTACATGAAATATATATAATATAATTGAGCATAAATGTCAATAGTGTATATTATAAAAAATACTTTTATTTATATAATTATTTTTATATTACGTGCATGATATATATTTTAACCTTTATTTCTTTCATTGTAAATTGTGTAAATAAATTTTTCGAATTTTTATTGTTAATACTAAAATTACTATTACTAATAAATTATTCTAATTAATTTTATTACTATGCTCATTATTTTTTATTCCGAAATTATATATGCTTATATACTTTTTAGAGGATAAAATAGGTATCTGACACTTCAAAATTTGAAAAAAACTAGTTGAATAACCTTTTGAGTGCAATAAGCATAATTCATTGGTTTTGTTATTACAAATAAATAAAATTATATTTAAAAAATAATTTAAAATAATTAAATGACCATTTAAATAATGAACTCCCTTATTTCGATATTAAAGACTTAAGTATTGCTGTGAGGAAGGAACATCAGATATTGCGACTATTATCCCTTGACGACATTGGTGGAGCTAGAAGCATGCAAGTGGTTTGGGTTCCACGGAATTCAGCAGTTCTTGTTCAAAAAGTATATTGATGTTACTCAAAAAAAAAAATACTTATGTTAAAATTTATTAAATATATATAGATATTAAATTTAGAATTGAATCAGTAACTTTTAAAATTATTATTTAAAATTTAAACCATAAAGTTAAAATGTTGCCTGGTTTGACAGTGAGGTTATTGACCGCAGAAGCTAGATTGTTCCAACGATAGCTGTTGAAAGAGTTGAGACAAAAAGGGAGTACATTATCAAAGTATTGGCCAAATGCTTCTTCTTATTTTACAATTTTTTTTTCTATACTGCAAGAAAAGCTCCATTTTGATTAGAAATTGACCCCTTCTGATGAGGTATATGGACGAGTCAAAAGGCTAAAACTAAATTAACATAATTTTAGATTAAATTGCATATAGATTAACTTCACACCATAACAAAAAATGATGTATGTTTTAAATTTTACCCAATCTAATTCATATTGTAAATATTTTAAAAGCACTGGCAAATTCAAAAGTTGTGTTCTTATAACCATTGCTTCTAAAAACTATAGAGTTAAATATGTGTTCTCATAGTTATTGCTTTCACTCTCTTTCTTTTCACATCTTCTACATATACTTCAAAGGGTTGTACGTCATTGTTGCTTCTTACCCTATGTCACCTGGTTGCAATGACAAAAATTGAAGAGTGGAAGTCCACCATTGAAGGTCATTCAAAGCTTTGCTTTCAAAAATATGATTTTTTGAGTTTGTTAGTTATTTGGATTGAGTATTGTTCCAATTGATTGAAATATCAAAAGGAGTTCAAAATTTGAATTTGAAGTGATTTGGAGTAGATTTGAGCAAAATTTGAGTCAAATTTTAGAAAGGATGCATGGAAAAAGACGAAGTCAGTTTTTATATAATTATGTATAATCTTGTATATGGGTGTATAAACACATCTTATACACTTTTATACACCTTTATACAAGCGTTTGTAGATGAACATCTTCCACGATTTTCAGTTGCAATTCTTGTTCAAAACCAGTCCAACTCTCTATTAAATGACTTCAAATTTTATATACAACCTCCTTATATTACTTCTAACAAGTCTAAATGACACCCATTCTAAATTTCTCACAAAATCAAATTCAAAATTTAAACCCAAATTATTTAAGCTTGTTAAAAATTTATTTTTTACCATCTAAATGGATTTGGTTTGTTGAACAATATTTGAGTCACAGTTACGAATTGGAATTAACTTAAAAGCTTGAGAAATCTTTTTTAAAAATTAAATATTATTTTGTAGAACCTATTGGAGTTGAATGTTGAATCTTACCCTATTATTTTTGGGTTAATTAGTTATAAATTGAAATATGAGCTATAAAATTAAAAAGAGAAAAGCTCAGTTGTTTTTATGTGATATTTTTCCTATAAAAATCTGCCTTAAATTTATGAATCTCTAGCTAGGCTACCTACATTAGCTCTCTTGACGTTAGTCAAAATTCCATATGTCTATAATGATTGAATGTGCTACGGAGAGGATCATGTATACCTAAAATCACACACAGAAATTTGTATTCAAAGATATATGAAAGAATAAGAGGAGGGTGAATTGTAGCCGATTTTAAAACTTAGTTGACTCAGAGAGGAATTAGTCAACTAAACTTCACAGTGGTATCAATTGCAGCAGAATTAAATTTCGCAGACAGAAAAGTAAAGAAGGCACAATATTTTTTATATTGTAGTACCGGTGTGGTATCTACTCCAGTTCCCTTGGGTTACAAGGGTTCTCTTAGATCTTCAGTAAGTCTTTACAACAATGGTGGTTTTATTACCTTCACCACCAACGATATATAGCAATAATGATTTTTTTAGTCTTGACACAACTCTCAGGGAAGCCCGTTGGGTCCATCACAATGTGCTCAGTCTACACATAAAAATAATTCTCGTAAAAATTATGGTTAGCCCTGTCGTCCATTTTCACCACCAGACTCCTCGACCTCCGAGGACGAATATGAATCATCGAACCTCGAATGAGTTGAGGAGCAAAGATGCTGAGCACGTTGGTCCAAAATGACCTCACTGCCAGCGAGTTACGCATACTTAAGCAGCATACGGAATAACTTGTACAAGTACGACGAAATTAGGCAGGGCATATCTTGTAAAAATGGCAAAAATCTACTACCAACAAAGGAAGAGGAAGCGTATACCCTATTAGAAAGGGGTAGGCGCAGAACATGCAGTATCCGAGGCGGTCGAAGTGAACTATGGCGTTCCCACCGCCGTCCGCATAACAACATAATTGGGGATTCCCCACCTCTCTTTCAACCCTGCAATGTCCCTCTCTCTCATAATGGAAGGAACATGTTCCGATTCCGCCCCAGTGCGAATATTAAAGTCGGTCGACTCTTTTCCAGGGCGAGGCAAGATCTCAGTTACTGATGGAACCTCCTCATCTTCCACCGTATCTACTCCTCCGGCGGCCTGAGCAGCACCTTCTAGTACTAGATTAGCGGCATGGAGATTGTTGCGAAAAGAACCACTGGCCATTTTTATCAAAAAACACGCCAAAGAAGTAACAAGAAAAAAGGATGAAGGTTTTCAGTAAATAAAGGGGGTGCAGAAATTCGAGATGTCGAAAAAAAGTATGCTAGATTCTCTCAAGTAAGAGAAAAAGAAGTATGTTAATCGAACGATAAGATTCCCCTATTTATAGGAGACACAAATCCCCTGAGCACGAAACCCAACAGTTGCCGCTCGAATCTGATAGGACACGAAATGTTTCAGCTCCTCAGGAACGTGTGTAAGAATGGCGATGATCGCGGAACAACACTATAATTCCAAATAACATTTTGGTTTCGAAACCGTCTCAACGATCCATGGGAATCAACAAAACGCCATCACTCCGCTAAGACTACAAGAATGTATCAAAGAAACAGAGAATCGTAAGTCAGATTTCTCTCGATTCATAACGATCATGATCCGTCTGCCGAGCCCGACCGAGGACGACCCCGGCAGATGGAGGGACTAACTATATTGGTCAAACTATGACCTCCGTGACCAAGTTGACCAACGTCTCGCCTGAATAATCAGGCAGCGAAAAATAATACAGCCCACTCCATATCTCCTCCACGACATCTGACGAGTTAGCAAAGGCGGCGCTCAAAGGTACGACTAAAGCGTATTGCAAGCAAGAGGATATGGGGTCCAGTAAAGGGTGATGGTACCACAACTATACATAACAAGGGAAAGCTTTCAGCAGATGGGGGGCTGCGCTTTCTTCCTCTCAAAACAACTAAATAGCTCTCTTCTAATGTTCTTAAGCGAGATCTACGAATCTCCAGGAAAGCATGTAAAATGGTCTTCCCATGGATTGATGGGGAACATTATATTAAATTTCAGTAAAATCATGTACGATTCCCTTCATCGTGTGCGTGATCCATTCAATTAGCTCTTTGATTTGAAATTTACTGTCTAACTAAGATTTATCCCTTTATCTTCGATTAATTTGTTCAAAAGAATTTCAATAACTTTTGAATCAAACATTTATACGTTACTAAGTATGTACACTCAGAAATAGTTGAAATGGAAAAAGTCATTACTGTTATGAAATAATATAAGAACAAGAACAATAATGCAAGAATAAGAACAATATATAGAGAGAATAGGGAGAGAGAGAAGTATTCTTATTAATACTTGGGGGTGATTTACAATGGGGTAAGACCCCTCTATTTATAGGAAGAGGAATGACTTAGCTTCAAGCAAAAACTCTTAGACATTCACTCTAAATAGACTTCTATTTTATAACACTCCCCCTTGAATGTCTATTCAATAATGTGCCTCATAAAACCTTAAAACCAAAACCCATTGGGAAAAATTAAAGAAAGAAAAAAGAGTACACATGTTTGAATATGCGCTTATTGGTTGCCTCGTTAAAAACCTTGCAAGGAAAACTCGGTGGGACAAAACCTTGTAAGGGAAAAAGAGTGCAACGCGCCTTAACTCCCCCTGATAAGAACATCAATTTATGTCCTTACGTCTTCGCATCCCGATCTTGTGAACTAGCTTCTTGAAGGTTGACTTTGGTAGAGATTTTGTAAACAAATCAGCCATATTGTCGCTTGAACGAATCTGTTGAACATTGATATCACCATTCTTTTGAAGATCATGTGTGAAGAATAACTTTGGTGAAATATGCTTCGTTCTATCTCCTTTTATGAATCCTCCCTTCAATTGAGCTATACATGCTGCATTATCTTCATACAAAGTTGTGGGTAGTTTATCACACTTCAAACCACATTTGCCTTGGATATGATGTATTATCGACCTTAACCACACACACTCCCGACTTGCTTCATGAATAGCAATTATCTCGGCATGATTAGATGAAGTAGCCACAATTGATTGCTTAGTCGATCGCCAAGATATGGCGGTTTCTCCACAGGTAAACACATAACCCGTTTGAGATCGAGCCTTGTGTGGGTCGGACAAATATCCAGCATCAGCATAACCAACAAGATCCGGGCTGCAATTCTTGCCATAAAATAAGCCCATATCGGTAGTTTCCTTTAGGTACCGCAATATGTGTTTGATCCCATTCCAATGTCTCCTCGTAGGAGCCGAGCTAAATCTTGCTAAGACATTAACTGAAAAGGATATGTCAGGTCTTGTAGTATTTGCAAGATACATTAGTGCGCCAATTGCGCTAAGATATGGTGCTTCAGGACCAAGTAGCTCTTCATTCCTTTCTTGTGGTCGGAATGGATCTTTGTTCACATCAAGTGATCGAACAACCATCGGTGTACTTAAAGAATGTGCTTCATCCATGTAAAACCGTTTCAATACCTTTTCTGTATAGGTAGATTGATGAACAAAAATTCCGTTTGCCAAATATTCAATTTGCAAACCAAGACATAGTTTAGTCTTCCCGAGATCTTTCATCACGAATTCATCCTTTAGATAATCAATTGCCTTTTGGAGTTCTTTAGGGGTTCCAATAAGGTTTATGTCATCAACATATACGGCAAGTACAACAAATTCCGATGTTGTTTTCTTTATAAAAACACACGGGCAAATGGCGTCATTTATATAGCCTTCTTTTAACAAGTACTCACTAAGACGATTATACCACATTCGTCCAGATTGCTTTAGACCATACAAGGATCTTTGCAATTTAATTGAGAACATTTCCCGAGATTTTGAATTATGCGCGTTTGGCATCTTGAGTCCATCGGGAATTTTCATGTATATCTCATTATCAAGTGAGCCATAAAGATAGGCAGTAACCACATCCATTAAGTGCATGTCAAGCTTTTTCATTGACAGCAAAACTTATGAGATAACGAAAGGTTATCGCATCCATTACAGGCGAATATGTCTCTTCATAATCGACACCAGGCCTTTGAGAAAAACCTTGTGCAACAAGGCGTGCCTTATATCTTTGTACCTCGTTTTTCTCATTTCTTTTGCGTACAAAGACCCATTTATAGCCGACAGGCTTAACACCATTAGGTGTTTCAACTATAGGGCCAAAAACTTCACGTTTTGCCAGCGAATTCAATTCTGATTGAATTGCTTCTTGCCACTTTGGCCAATCCTGTCTTTTTCGACATTCTTCAACAGATTGAGGTTCGAGATCCTCACATTCTTGCATAATGCTAGATGCTACATTATAAGCAAAGGCATTATCCACCACAATATCCACTCGATTAATATTTGCCTCAATATTAATTGGATTTAGGGATAGTTCCGTATTTTCCAGAGTCTCGGGCTCAATGGATTCTTCATGAATCTCAGAATTTGTTAAATCATGAGATTCTTTCGTGGTGCCATTTTGATCGTTCTTTTTCCTCTTTCTAGGATTTCGATCTTTGGAACCTAATGGTTTGCCACGCTTCAGGCGTGCATTCGACTCATTGGTTATGACACTAGATGATTGTCCAACAGGGACATCAATACGGATTGGAACATTTTCCGCGGGAATGTGGGATTTCGTTATCCTTTTCAAGTCCGTAAATGCGTCAGGCATTTGATTTGCTATTCTTTGCAAATGGATAATCTTTTGTACCTCTCTTTCACAAATAGAGGTATGTGGATCAAGATGAGATAATGATGCATTTTTCCACAAAATTTCCCGTTTGGTTTCACCAACTTCTCCCCCTAATTTTGGGAAAAGTGTCTCATCAAATCGACAGTCTGCAAATCGTACAGTAAACAAGTCGCCTGTCAATGTTTCGAGGTAGCGAATGATGGAGGGCGATTCAAACCCAACATATATTCCTAACCTTCTTTGCGGACCCATTTTGGTGCGGGATGGCGGTGCTATAGGCACATATACTGCGCATCCAAAAATTCTTAAATGGGATATATTGGGTTCATGACCCAAAACCAATTGCAACGGGGAATACTTGTGGTAATTCGTCGGTCTGAGACGAATTAGCGTTGCTGCATGTAAGATGGCGTGACCCCATACCGAAGTGGGCAGCCTCGTTCTCATAAGTAATGGCCTTGCAATCAATTGCAGGCGTTTAATTAACGATTCTGCAAGACCGTTTTGAGTGTGAACATGAGCTACAGAATGTTCAACTTTTATCCCGATTGATAAGCAATAATCATTAAATGCTTGGGATGTAAACTCAGCAGCATTATCCAGTCTAATGGACTTGATTGGATTATCTGGAAATTGTGCTTGTAGTCGAATTATTTGTGCCATTAATTTCGCAAACGCAAGGTTGCGTGATGACAACAGGCACACATGAGACCATCTACAGGATGCGTCTATCAAGATCATGAAATACCTAAACGACCCACTAGGTGGGTGAATAGGTCCACAAATGTCCCCTTGTATACGTTCCAGAAACGTGGGTGACTCAGTCCCAACCTTTGTTGGTGATGGCCTGATAATCAACTTGCCTTGATAACACGAAGTGCAAGGATATTCATTATTCGAAAGAATTTTGAAATTCTTTAACGGATGCCCATATGAGCTTTCTATAATCCGTCTCATCATGACCGATCCTGGGTGTCCCAATCGATCATGCCAAAGTACAAAGGTATTGGAATCAGTAACCCTTTGGTTTACTGTTGAATGTGCCTCAATTGCACTAATTCTTGTCCAATACAGGCCACAAGATAAAGACGGGAATTTCTCAATAACCCTCTTTTGGCCGGAGACATTCTTTATGATGACGAGATATTCAATATTATCTTCATCCATTGTCTCAATATGATAGCCATTCCGGCGTACATCTTTAAAACTCAACAAGTTTCTCTTAGACTTGGAGGAGAACATTGCATTCTCTATGATTAACGTCGTGCCCTTGGGTAGAGTTACAATTGCTCTTCCGGAGCCTTCAATCAATTTACTACTTCCAGAGATTGTAGTAACGTTTGCCTTACACATATTTAGTTGAGAGAAATACTTCCTTTCTTTGAGTATTGTATGTGTAGTACATGAATCAATTAGGCAAATACTTTTATAGTTGAGATATACATATTTGCTATCCCATAGTTTGACATACAAAAGAGATACAAGAACATAAGAATAAACAAGTTCAATTCTTTTGTGTCACATAATATTTTCAAAATCTGCTGCTAACAGTTGACTAACAAAATCAGATATGTTATCCATTACTTTGCAGTTTGAAAATTTCAGTTTAAACGTTTTCTTCAAATAATCGATTGTTACTTACAAACAATCGATTTTTGAACATTGATAATCGATTGTTAAACACACACAATCGATTATTTGCTATTTAGAAAAAATTTCAGAACACACTGTTTCAAGACAATCGATTGTTAGACAAAGACAATCGATTGTGGATGATTTTTGAAAAATTCCAGACCTCACTGTTTCAAGACAATCGATTGTGGATGATTTTTGAAAATTTCCAGACCTCACTGTTTCAAGACAATCGATTGTTAGTCAACGACAATCGATTGTTGATCAATTGTTTTTCAACTTTAATGCGAAAATAGTTGATAATCGACTAGTTTTTCAGGCTAGTCGATTACCCCCACTGGAAAATAAAAGTTTTATTGATATTTGAGCATATTGAAGATATTCTAAAGAACTACTGCTAACATTGCATCATGAACTAACTAATACGAGCTAATACTAATGACTATTAGTTTATTCACTAACTAATACAAATAAGTAGAACAAAATCAAATAACTCCATCTTCTTTCATCACGGACCCATCGCCGATTAGGTGGTCTATTTTCCCCTCGGGTTGCTCAAAGAAGTCTGCCACATCCAGGTGGGTGATGTCCTCATTGTCGTCATAGACAAAATTTGTTTCAGGGCCTTTTCTCTTTCGAGATGCTTGATAAAGGTCAACCAAGTGTCTTGGTATACGGCAAGTCTTTGACCAGTGCCCTTTACCACCGCATTGATAACATATAGTTTCTGAACCATTTGCCTTAGGATCTTCATGACCCCGTTTCTGCTTTCGGCGGTTATCTCTCTTCGGGGGTTGACGGACTTCATTGGAATTTCTTCCTTGTCTACGTCCCTGGCTATGACCCCGTTTACGACCATGACCATGGTCCTTTTCATGTTTGGCATAATGAGAGTGCACCTTATCTGCTTCAGGCAGTGGTGTAGACCCAGTGGGTCGATTTTCATGATTTCTCATGAGCAGGTCATTATTTCGCTCAGCCACTAGTAGAAGAGAAATCAGTTCAGAGTACTTTGTAAAGCCTTTCTCTCTGTACTGTTGTTGCAGTACTATATTGGAGGCATGAAACGTTGTAAACGTTTTCTCAAGCATATCATAATCGGAGATATTATCCCCGCATAGCTTCAATTTAGAAGTAATTCTGAACATAGCAGAATTATATTCAGAAACGGACTTAAAGTCCTGGAGCCTCAGATGAGCCCAATCATATCGTGCTTGTGGCAGAGTGACCAACTTCAGGTTGTCATATCTCTCCTTTAAGCCGTTCCACGAGACGAGTGGATCCTTGACGGTGAGATATTCAATCTTCAAACCTTCATCAAGGTGGTGGCGCAAGAAAATCAAGGCCTTCGCACAGTCTTGGGTGGATGCTTTTTCTCTATCTTTGATGGTGTCTCCGAGACCCATAGCATCTAAGTGGATTTCAGCATCCAACACCCACGTCATATAGTTCTTGCCCGAAATTTCAAGGGCAACGAACTTTCTTTTTCGTAATGTCAGACATAATCGAAAATTAAATTAGGAAGAGGGAAATACCTTAGATTTCTCGAGAATGGTTCTTGAGACGGTAGAGTCTCGTGCTGATAACGTGTTATGAAATAATATAAGAACAAGAACAATATATAGAGAGAATAGGGAGAGAGAGAAGTATTCTTATTAATACTTGGGGGTGATTTACAATGGGGTAAGACCCCTCTATTTATAGGAAGAGGAATGACTTAGCTTCAAGCTAAAACTCTTAGACATTCACTCTAAATAGACTTCTATTTTATAACAATTACGACTTTAAAGATTGCATATGATAAAGAAAGAAAAAAAAAAGATAAGGTAATCTACCCTGATGTAAGTTGTTATCACTGCGGAAGACTCGGAACAACCACTAAGTAAAAGAAAATTACATGGCCATTTAACAATTTCCAGAAGTTTTGGTTGGAAATCAGTCACTATTGGTTTTGTTTTGAAATCAGGTGTAATTAAGTTTCATTTTGGAAAAGGCTTTTATTTATATCCAAGCACACGAGTACGTGGAATTAAAATTACGTGAAAACAAAGAATATGTCAATAAAAAAATCTTTAAAAGGTTCACATCTCCTTTTTCTCCAAGCATAAATAATATTTCATCCGTTCATTTTTACTTATTCAAACTATTAATTTCTTTTTTATTTTATTTGTTTAATATATTAAATCAAGAAAAAATATTTTTTCTTCTATTTTATCTTTATCATTAATTGTTTATTTTCAAATTATTGATTTTTAATATGCTATTATTATTATAGATTATATAGTAAAATATAGACTATAATTATTATTTTTCAAGAGACGTGAAATATAGATTATATGGTAAATGAAGGAAGTACATTTATTTTATGTAAATATTTTCCTGTAGCTTAACACAAAGAATATTAATTTATAATGGACACATCTAGATTAATTATATTCCGAAAAGACAAAGAATGTACTATTCGTTCACAGAAGGTCTACTCTAATAAGATAAAAGTCCAGATATTCAACCACTAAATTGTGGCCAGCCGTCAGCAGAGGGAGGACATTTAATTTAAACCTCCCTCTGCCATGTAGATATACATACGAAACGAGTCTCCTTCTTATCTGCTGTCGTGTCCGGCGTCCGCTGTAAAAAAAAAAAAAGAAATGTCCTGTGTCTTAGTTAGAGGCGGCGGCATTTGGTGGAATTTACCCGCGTCTGGAACCCACCTTCTAATTCTTAAGCGTTAAGAGTCGGTGAAGAGGTATTGACATATTCCTCATAAATACTCATCTCTTTCCCATTCTACAACGCTCTTATTCATTTCTAATTATACCTCATTAATAAATATATTATGAGCAACGTTCCCAGATCTTTAACAGATTCTTCCCTCACCCTCTTCAATTTAGCCATCTCTTCTTCTGATCCTTGGCCTTTCTCTCTCCTCTTCTTCTAACATTAATTTCCTTCAATACATTACATTTTCTGCCTCAGTACAAAAGAAACTTTCAACAGGGATGGGGAGCGGGGAAAAATGCCATCATCATCATCATCTGAATTTCCATGTTCATCATCATCATCATTATCAAAATGGGCGCGAGATTAAGGATGAATTTATAAGGGACATCCCAAGAGGTTGTGTTACGGTGTTGGTAGGTCAAGGAGAAGAGCAACAAAAGTTTGTAATACCTGTAATGCACATTAATCATCCCCTCTTCACCAAGTTGTTGAAAGAAGCAGAGAAAGAGTATGGATTTCATCACAATGGTCCAATTAATATCCCTTGTCATGTCGAGGAGTTTCGTTACGTTGAGGGTATCATAGACAAAGATAACGCCACTCATCATCACCACCACCACCACTTGTGCACGTGTTTCAAGGCTTGATCTTTTTAATTTATTGCCGTCAATTTCCGTTTTACTTTTCTTAATTTTTCCTTGGTTGTATATGTGCTACTCCTATGTACTGTTATGAATGACTACGACGAAAATTTATACTATGACTAGATGCCACTTGTATTTCTAATTTTCATTTTCTGAATTTCAAAGGAAATTGTTGAAAAGATTACAACTATTCATTCCTTCATGAAAGACTTGAGTATTCTAACGACTTGGATCCATAATCAACAACGTGTTATTCTAAACTAAGTAAAAGAAAAGATATGGCAGAGACGATGACAGTTATTATATAGTTATTATATGAGGTCTATCGGATGTTATATGCAAAGGTGCATAATATATCGAAATGGATATCGTAATAAAATTATATTATTTGTTTATAACAATTAAATTTATAATTTGTTTTAAGGATATGAGGATTAATTTGAAATGATAAATTAAATTGGACAAATAAAGATTTGACAAATACAAGCTATATGAGGAGAATTTTAGCCGTAGTGAAATATTCAACCCGATCCGGGCTCCCATGGCTAGCATTGATGAACAAGAAAAAAAGTTAGTAATTGAGAAAAAAAAGTAGTATATTATTTTGGAATGCGTGTTACAACTTGTATAATGAATTATCATACTCTCTTTGTCTAATAGGGAAATTCTACTCTAGGTACAATTTCGTAGAAGGCAAAAATATTCTGTTTAATTGATTATCAGTTCCTTATCGATATGTGCTGAGATTCATCCTGTGATATTCGGCCGATCGCGGATATTACGGCCTTCTATTGGCCGTGCTTGATTTTCTAGCAATGTTGGTCGTGCTTGATTTTCTAACAATGTTGGTCGTGCTTGATTTCCAAACAATGTTCTTCGAAGCCTTTCGAGGTTAATCCCGAATCATGACCCAAATATTCTCGAGGGCGGGCACTATGTCCTCGAATTCTAACTCGATGTGAGACCTTTGCCTTGATTCCGATCCCTCGTCATCATGCCTCGTACTCAGTTTATCCTATCGAAAATCGGAGAGTACCATGAACTCGATTTTTTTTCCATACATTGCTGCTGATATCTTCTTCCATATGCAAAGCTCAGAAAAGGAAGAGATAAGAGGGCCTATAAAGAATGTGATCAAGAATTCACAATAGAGTCCAACTAATAAGGAGAAAGGTGTTAGTAATTTTGATCATTATCCTGTGAGGATGATTTCGAGGAAACAAGTTGGGAGAAGGAATTGGTCAAGGTAATGGTCGACGGTCTTTTATTTACTGTGAACGGAGCTTTTATTATTGATTATATGTATCAATCCTCATTAGTTTAGTGATTTTATAGACGAGACTCAAAACTACAGTAACTGAAAACCTGAAGATTAAGCTAAAGAACATGAAGAATATAGTGAGAGAAATAAGAGAGAGAAAGGGGTAGTTGAGAGAAGGATCGAGAAGATCAAGAAAAATTTTATTAAACACAAAATGAAGTCCGTGTGTAAAAATATCTGCCCCTATATTATATATACAATTCACTATTGGGTCGGGTCGGGTGAGCCGGCCCAAAACTAAATAAATGTAGGCTCGGATACACAGTCCAGCAACAGCAATCATCATAGCCTATTACAAGGTATACCATGAGTATACAGTAAATATACAATGAATATACAACGGATATACAAGTTTATGTCACTTATGCTTTGCCTTGGAAGCCATATAATCTCTCATCTCAACATCCCCCACCCCCTCAAGTTGGAGGGGGATACCACCTGCAACTTGAGCAACAAGGGATGAAGCACAGTGCCAGGCAAAGGCTTTGTCCGAAGGTCAGCCAGCTGACGAGTAGAAGGGACATGAAATAGGTAAATGAGGCCATTCTGGAGCTGATCGTGCACAAAGTGACAATCCACTTCAATGTGTTTAGTCCGTTCATGAAAAACATGATTCTTAGCTATGTGAATAGCAGCCTGGCTGTCACAATACACAGAAAAAGGAAGAGAAACAGAAACTCCAAGATCAAGAAATAAACGAGATAACCAAGACAATTCTGCAACAACCTTACTGAGGGCCCTGTATTCAGCTTCAGCAGAAGATAAAGAAATCACTGGTTGCTTCTTAGACTTCCAACTAATCAGGCAACCATCCAGAATAATACAGAACCCAGTAACAGATCTTCTTGTATCAGAGCATGCAGCCCAGTCACTATCAGAATAACCAACAACAGAGAAATCAGTGCAGTCAGAATAAAAGAGACCCAGAGAAGGGGTACCTTTAAGATATCTCAACACATGAAGGGCAGCAGTCATATGTGGAAGTCTGGGGCATTTGAGAAACTGACTCAGATGTTGCACAGCAAAACAGATGTCAGGCCTAGTATGAGTCAGAAATAAGAGTTTACCAACAAGACTCCTATACTGATCAGGAGAAAGCAAAAGGTCACCAGAATCAGCATGTAATTTTGCATTAATGTCCAAAGGACAAATAACATAAAAGACATTGACACAGTCAAACTGTTGCAGCAGGTCAGAAATATATCTATGCTAATTAAGGATCATCCCACCAGGAACAGCTGACATCTCTATGCCTAAAAAGTAATGTAAGGACCCTAGGTCCTTAATTTTGAACTGATCATCCAGAAACAGTTTCAGGGCACCAATTTCATCACAGTTATCCCCAGTGAGAATAATATCATCCACATAGACAGCTACAATCCCAAGGGACCCTGGTGTACCTTTGATGAATACGGAATAATCATCCAAAGAATGTCTATAGCCTCTGGAATATAGGGCAGAAGACAACTTGGCATACCATTGTCTGGATGCCTCTGAGCCCATACAGGGATTTGTTTAATTTGCAAACAAGGGGAGTAGAGGCAGAGGAGGCAGAAACAGAGTCAGGAGCAGAAACAGTCAAACCTGGAGGGAGCTTCATATAGACCTCCCCATCCAAATCACCATGTAAGAAAGCATTGTTAACATCTAGTTGAAATAAATTCCAATGATTTTTCACAGCCACAGCAATAAGACACTTACAATGCACATTTTAACCACAGGAGAAAAGGTGTCAGTAAAATCAATACCTTCAACCTGAGTATCACCTCTAATAACAAGCCTAGCTTTATACCTCTCAACACAGCCATCAGCCTTGTATTTGATTTTATAAACCCATTTACAACCAATGGGTTTCTTACTAGGAGGAAGAGGGACAACATCCCAAGTATGGTTTGTGTCCAAAGCATCAAACTCCTTTCTCATAGCATCCTGCCATGCTGGAACAGATGCAGCATGAGAGTAATATAGAGGTTCAGATTCCAAAGAAGAAGAAGATGATCCAGAGAAGGCAGGAAGTTGACAGAAATAATCCTTAAGGTAAGAGGGAGGATTATGCTGTCTTTGAGATTTTCTGGGAGCAGGAATAGAAGGGGAAGAGGTCAAAACAGGAGGGGAGATATCAGGATTGAAAGAATGAGGTGTGGCAAATTCAGGATTGAAAGGAGAAGGTGTAGCAGATTCAGTATGATGAGGTATTTGAACAGATGTAGGAGGAAGAGGATAGGAGAGGTGAATAGAAGAATCTGGATCATCAGAAAGTTCTACAGGGGGAACAGAAGGAAAGTAAAAAACAGAAGGATGAGCAGAAGAGGATGCAGTTTTAAAAGGAAAACAGGTTTCATTGAATATAACATCTCTGGAAATCAAATATTTCTTGGAAGCCATATCATACAATCTATAACCCTTCTTGGCAAAAGGATAACCCAGGAAAACACAAGAAATGACTCTTGGTTTTAATTTGTCTCTTTGAGGGATTAGGACAGTGGCATAGGCAAGGAACCCAAATGCTCTCAAATGAGAGTAGGTTGGGGCTATTCCATACAAAATTTCATTAGGAGACTTATTGTGAAGTAATCTGGATGGTATTCTGTTAAGGAGGTAAGTGGCAGTCAACAAACAGTCCCCCCCAGAAGGACACAGGCAACCCAGATTGAAACGCTTCACTAATGACCTTACCTTCAGCAATAAGGTCATAAAAAATAAGTTGAAGCTCATGAACTTGGGTTCCTACAGTTTTGTTGTCGAACATTTTATAGTCTAGAAACTTGGCAACCATGAACTTCTTCAAGCATACATCTTCTATCTTGTTCTTCTTCTCAAGTGCGTCCCATAATTCTTTCGAAGTATTCATTGCACTATATACATTGTACAAGTCATCTTCTAAAGCACTTAAGATATATCCTTTGCAAAGATAACCTCCCTGCTTCCACGCATCAACAACCATGAACTTTTCCTTGTCCGGCATGTCCGCAGCAGGCACTTGAGGCTCTTCACAAATGAATTTCTGTATACCAAGTATGGTAAACCAGAAGAACACACTTTGCTGTCATCCTTTCAAGTTGGTTCCAGAAAATTTCCCCGGTTTCTCGACCGGAGGAACAACAGTGCGGTTTGACGAGGCTATCGTCGTTGCACTAACAATCACATAAGGATTTCCATTATTACTTTCCGTATCTTACTGTCAACAACATAAGAGATAAATTAATGGCAAAAATAAAACTGTAAATAATAATGTAATCAGTAAACAGTACGTAATAAAACAACCGAAGTTTCATATACTGTTTTAAAGAAAAACGATGAACTTTTTATGTTCTTCCAATCGTTTTCTAACTTTCAATACTCTGATGAAATTTTTATATCTCCAAATTAGAATAGTAAAATTCAGACAGAATACAGAATATAATAGATATAATTTTCTTAAGATTGTTGTTAATCTGCGTTGCTAATAATAATAATAATAATAATAATAATAATAATAATAATAATAATAATAATAATAATAATAATAATAATAATAATAATAATAATAATCTTTCTGAAAATAGAAAAAAAAAAGTTAGTAGAGATTAAATTCTGAAAACAGTATTTGAACTTCTTCAACAGTATAAGAATAAATCGAGCCTACTGAATATACAGTGTGCCCTTAATGAAATTATTCCCCTCAAGTACCCAAGGTTCTGGAATATACCCTCCCAAAATAGAACGATTTAACTCACCAAAATGTTGGTACCAAAAATACCGATGAACAGCGAACCACTCGAAGGCGATGAAACACACTGAATTTTTTTGTGCAGAAGAAGAAGATTATCAGAAAATTTCGTAAGTAAACATTTTGGGAATATAAGGTATATTTATAGCCAATTTGGTGTTGTTTCTGAAAAAGTTTGCAATCTTTCAGAACAGTCATAGATGTTGGAACAGGTGTGACACTGTTTCAGAACAGCCATGGTTGTTGAAAATATTACAGGAAAAATATTTGAAAAGAATTTTATCCAAAAAGATTAATCAATAGATCTTTGACCGACGCCGAACCGACCGAGCAACGACGATAAAATCGCGAGGTTTGCCTTCTTCTTAACTCTTTAAGAGCTAAAGATAAGTTTCTCTATATATATACACAAAAAATTTCTTTCCTTCTACCAATGAAGGACAAAGTGCATTAATGAAATGAACTCATTCAAAATTTCACTTCCCTCTATTTCTTTTTCTGGCATTTTCCATTCACACATCTTTTATTATAAATAATAACAAAAACCCAACAAATAATTCAAGTCAAATATGGCATAATTGATACAAAGGATAATAAACTTTAATCGCATATTTTCTTGCAATAACAATTGTTAGAGTAATAAAATAAAACTAATTAATGTATGTAATAAAATTACTATAGTAAATAAATCGATATTTGAATCTAACACGTAATTGGCCACTGCATGTCCCTCCAAACGATCACAACTAAAATAGGTTATATATAAAATAAGATAGCATATGAATCGCAAAAATTAGAATATAGTATTGACTGTCCAAAGTATTGGCTTTATACTTAACCTCACTGAAAGAGGATAATATAGTATTAGTTTTTATGTTCTTTATTTTTCCCAATACACTAAACCATCCAATTTTTACTACAACTAAGAAATATCTGACTCGGATTATAGTCCACATTTATCTTTAAACTTTGAACTTATAAACCATCAATACACGTGCCGAATAAATAAATTAGGAGTAGTTCATAAGAAAAACGTATTTGGAGTAAATTTAGAGGCAATATTCAGACGCATGAATCTAATTGTAAGGCCATAATTAGGACAAAATATAATAACTTACAAATAGCTTCACGAAGAGTATCCTGTTGAGTGTTGCCCGTAAATTTATGGGTAAGGATACATATTTACCTTGTTCATCACGGATTTATATCTATATAGAATGGGGAAGCAAAACCACTATATTAAGACAAGTGTTTTAACCATAAAATGTCAAGTGGTTTTATCAAGAAAAATTAAATTACTATTCTGACCAATTTGTTTTGAATTTTGAATTTTGAATTAATTGGCTATACTAATTGAATTAATAAATATATATATCATATAATTATTTATAAAAAACGAAAATACAAAAAAAAAACTCTATTCAATCAAATTGGAGAGTAATTTTAAGTTGGAGATTTAAAACTATTTTACAATAAAAAACTAAAAGTTAAAAACTAGCATATCAAATCTCTCTCTCTCTCTCTCTATATATATAGGAGAATCAAAAGCACTACATTAAGACAAGTGTCTTAACCACAAAATTCAAAGTGGCTTTGTAAATAAAAAATAAACTATTTTTTTTAATTTTGAATTAATTGGTTACACTAATAGAATTAATAAATATAGATATCTTATAATTATCTTTAAGAAATGAAAACACAAGACAATATTTTACCCATTCAAATAGGGTGAGAGTAGTTTCAAGTTGAACTTTTTAAAAATTTTTATAAAATAAAAGGAAAAAAATAGCTACAAAAATGAAGAAAAAAAAAACTAACCATCCAGATTGAGAAATAGTTTCAAGTTGGAGTATTAAAATAATTTTAAAATAAAATTTAAAAATAATGAATTACCAATTCAAAATTGGGAGTAGTTTCAAATTGGAGTTTTATAAATTATTTTAAGATAAAAAATAATGGATTACCAATTCGAATTTGGAAGTAGTTTCAAATTGAATATTTAAAAATTATTTTAAAATAAAAAACGAAAATAAAGAAAATAAAAAACTTTCTAGCATTTCAAATCTATCTATATAGAATAGCAGAAGCAAAACCACTACATTAAGTTAAGTGTCTTAACCACAAAATGTCAAGTGTCTTTGTTAAGACAAAATAAATTACTTTTCTAACCAATTTATTTTGAATTTTGAATTTTGAATTTTGAATTAATTGGTTACACTAATTGAATTAATAAATATAGATATCATATAATTATTTATAAAGATCAAAAATACAAAAAAAATATTCTACTTATTCAAATTGGAGAGTAGTTTTAAGTTGAAGTTTTAAAATTATATTACAATAAAAAAACTAAAAGTTAAAAACTAGCATTTCAAATCTATATCTATATCTATATATATAGAATAGGAGAAGCAAAAGCATTACATTAAGACAATTGTCTTAACCACAAAATGTCAAGTGGCTTTGTAAATATAAAATAAACTATATTTCTAACTTTGGTTACACTAATTGAATTAATAATATAGATATCTTATAATTATCTATAAAAAATGAAAACACAAAACAATATTTTACCCATTCAAATTGGGTGAGAGTATTTTCAAGTTGAACTTTTTAAAAATTTCTATAAATAAAAGGAAAAAAATAGCTATAAAAAATGAAAAAAAAAAAAGAGAAGAAAAACTAACCATCCAGATTGAGAAATAGTTTCAAGTTGAAGTTTTAAAATAATTTAAAATAAAATTTAAAAAATAATGAATTACCAATTCAAAACTGGGAGTAGTTTCAAATTGGATTTTGAAAAATTATTTTAAAATAAAAAACGAAAATAAAGAAAACAAAAAACTTTCTGAGTAAAATATTAAATATTGTAATATGCTAATAAACATAACAAAAACTTTATTCAATGCTCTCCCTATATAACTCCCGACAGTTTACGAGAGATTTTATACATTAAAATTTAGATAATATTATTAAGAACAATAGAATAAAATTTTTAATAAAAAATTTATCAGTAATAAATTATATATCTTATTATATATTACAAAATGAAAGCGAATACTAAACATTGGCTAATATAGTAAAGAAAAATATGAACAAAAGTTATTGGTTACTATTTTTAAATTTAAATATATATAAAAATAAAAATAATAAAATAAAATAAAATAAAAACTAACATATATATTGATATATATATTAATTGGTTATTTTATTTGAATTAATAAATATATATATATATATATATATCTTATAATTAAATATAATTAAAAACAAAAAATAAATTTATAAAATAATAACTACCCGTTCAAATTAGGTGGGAGTAGTTTCAAGTTGGAGTGTATAAATTATCTTAATATAAAAAAGGAAAAATATTAGGTATAAAAAATTCAAAGAAAGAGAAGAAAAACTACCCATTCAAATCGGGATGTAGTTTCAAGTTGGAGTTTTAAAATAATTTTAAAATAAAATCTAAATTAAAAAATAATAAATTACCAATTCAAATTGGGGATTAGTTTCAAGTTAGAGTTTTAAAATTATTTTAAAATAAATAAAACAAAAATAAGCTATCAGAAAAATAGTTAATACAGTAATATGCTAATAAAACTTTCTATTAACAATGTAATAATATTAATTGTTAGATGATATAATAAAAAATATATATATAACAAATAATTTATTCAGTGCGCTCCCTATATAAGTCCCGTTAGTTTAACAGAGATTTTGTTCACTAAAATTTAGATAATATCATGAAGAACAATAGAATAAAACTTAAAATAAAAAAAATATTTCAAAAGTAATAAATTATAAATCTTCTCATGTATGACAAAAAGAAAGCGAGTATTAAATATTGATTAATATAATAAAAATAAATATAGAACAAAAAAGTTATTCACTAACTATATAAGTACCTTTGATTTAATAACGATTTTACTATTGGGCGTATCGTATTGATAAGTAAGATGATAATTGAATTTTATTAAAGCAATATAATTTAATAGGATTGAACAAGTCTGATCATATTAATTTAATTAATATTTTTTTTATTACTAAGTACAATTAGTAGTGTAAGAGAATAAGTGATGTCTTTTGTGTTAGAAGTCTTAACACATTCAATATGAATTGGGACATAATTTGAACGAATCCAAATTCTTGTATATTTTATGTGATCAAAATTGTAGTTAAAGTCAAACTCTGCTATTAGGAAAAGTCTATATATTACAAATTTATCCAACGTTGATATATATTTTGAGCGAATAATTTAGTTTTTAAAGGATATAAAAGTTAATTAATGTTTACAGATGTTTCATTCGTTCAATATTTAGCGTATAATATTAATAGTTTTATAATAATATAGAAAATATAAATAGTTAGATAGATAGATACACATATAAATATAAATATAAATATAAATATAAATATAGATATAAATATAGATAGGTGGATAAATAGATTTCACTTGGTGGTATTCACCTAATGTCCTAAACTAATTGTCGGCAGTTCTGGGGAGACTTGCTAGTCAATATCATCTGCCGTCTCATAATAAATCTTTCTTACTTCCAATTAATTTAAAAGAAAAGCATTTAATTTAATAACTTAAAAGAAATTCGTTATCGTCGACAGTTTTCTGTTTTGGGCCCAATGTCAATAAGTGGTCCAAGATTTATTGGGTTTTATCTGAAGAAGGCTGAAAACACGTACGTTTCCCAGAATGTAAAACCAAAGTCTACGGGAAGATGATTCGAGGTTTGAGAGTTGTGAACAAAACTAAGGAAAATATATTAGAGAGGAAAGCGCCAAATAAGTGGGCCAATTTTTTGTTATCTTTCTGTATTGGAAGATTAATTCTAAAACGCTAAAATATAGTGCTAGAGAGAGAAGCTCTGCCTTCTCTCTAACTTTCTCATCTTCTTCGCTGATACATCTTCTTCTTTCTGTTGCTTCTGCGTAGGTAAGTAAACCTGGCAGAGGGAGTTATGGCAAAGAGGAGAGGTCGCCCAAGGAAAGAATTGGTACCAATTTATTAAAGTGATGTTGTTTTCCCAAAAGCTGGTATTACTGTTCCAAAGGAAGTTACCACTGTTCCATTGAAATCTGCTGAAGAAACTGTTTCATCGCCTCATGCAACAGTAGATCCACAACCATCTGGAGTTTCCTTGATACCAACAGCAAATGTGAGGGTTACTAACAACTCAGACCCTCAAATTAGTCCAGTAATTGTCCCGATGGAGCCTGAGAATAGGGGTCAGAACCACATGCAACAACCACCACCACCTGTTGTTCCAAAGGCAGCTAGTGATGAAGGAGCAAAAATGGATCCACCCAAACAGTGGGCTAGTCTATTCCAGAGGAATCGACTTACTGCAAATGGTATGTCTCTAGAGTATATTCCCCCTACACTCGTTAATGGTAAACCAGTTGGTCAGCTGGTGAAGGAAGAGGTGGAGGAGGAAGAAGTAAAATGGAAATGTGCCCTTGTTGTATTTGTGCTAGGTAATAGCCCTGGGTATAATGGTATGAAAAGGTTTATTAACCTTCACTGGTCTCATGTTCCTGAACCCGAGCTAATTTATCATGATGAGGGCTACTATATTGTTAAATTTAGTTCCCTAGATGATGCTAAAGAAATTCTGTGTGGGGGGCCTTATATTATTGCCAACAGACCTATGATTTTGAAGCAGTGGTCTGTTGATTTCGACTTCAAAGCAGCCTTTCCTTCAGAAATTCCCTTGTGGATCAAGTTCCCTAACTTGCCTATGTCCTGTTGGGGTAGCAAATCTTTAAGTAGGATTGCTAGTATCCTTGGTAGACCTATTTTTGCTGACGAATGTACTACTAAGCAATCCAGAATTTCATATGCTCGTATGCTCATTGAGGTAAATGTGTCGAGAAAGCTACCTAGTGAGATAGAGATTCTGGACCCAAATGGAAAGAGCTTCATGCAGGATGTGATTTATGATTGGAAACCTGTGTATTGTGAGAAATGTTTGGAGGTTGGACACAACTGCTTGGCTAAATCTGCTCAACCTACACAGAAAAACAAGGTGACACAGGAATGTAGAGTGAAAGCACCAGTCACAGTGGATCATAATAACCAGATAGCTCAAATCCAGCGACCAGAGTTACCAAAGGAGACAAGTACTCTAGCTACAGCTGAAGTTGGAACAAACAGAAGCAGGTTGCTATACAAGACTCCCCAGTCTTTAACATCACTAATTTCCCTCCCTTATCTCCTATAGTGATGTCTAACAGATTTGAAGTTGGGACAGTTAGGTGGGCTGATCATCCCCTGGATGAAGGGGGAACTAGCTATACTCAATGAAGTGGATCTTTTGGAATACTAGGGGTGTAAATAAAAGGTTCAAACAAAAAGAAGCTAGAAATTTCTTTAGAACTAATAAGTTTGACCTTGTAGGACTTGTAGAGACTAAGGTTAAACAACATAATGCTGGTAGAATATCTAGTTTTTTGTTGCCTAACTGGAACATGATTACTAACTACAGTGGAGCAGTAAATGGTAGAATATGGATCCTATGGGACCCTACAAAAGTATTGGTCACTGGATTTCTTGAGGAAGCTCAGCTCATTCATTGTAAGGTTCAAACTATCATTGGTGATACTATCTGCTGGCTTACAGTAGTATATGATTTTATTGACTGTGATCAGAGGAGGATGCTGTGGAAGTCTATTCTAAACTTATCTGCTGGTATTACTGATCCCTGGATCATTGCAGGTGATTTTAGTGCCATACTGTCTAGCAAGGAAAGACAATCCTGCCAACAAGTTAAGCAAAAGGACCTTGTTGATTTTAATAACTGCATTCAGCAATCAGGCCTGGTTGAGCTTCCATGGAAGGGAAATTTCTTTACCTGGTTTAATCAACAAAGTGGTAATGATAGAGTATGTAGTAGACTGGATAGGGTATTTGGCAACTTTGAATGGCAGATGAAGTGGAATCATGTACACACTGTATATGGACCTCCCCTCATCTTTGATCACAATCCCATGTTACTAACCCTGACAACAGATACCTCTGCAAGGAAGACAGATTCTTCAATGCTTGGATCCAGCATAAGGAATTTCCTGCTATGATAAGAACTTACTGGAAAAACAAGGAGCAGAGTACTCTTCAAGGAGTGTGGAACAATCTTAAATCCCTCAAACCAGCCTTAAAATCTCTTAATGTAAGAGAATTTAAGAATGTTTCTCAAAAGATTGAAAGTAGCAGAAAGGAACTGGAAGTTGTACAGCATCAAATGGCAATCTCCTATTCAGATTCACTACAGCAAAGAGCAAAAGTCCTGGTTCAACAGCTTGAAAAGTGGTCCTTAATTGAAGAGTCAGCTTTGCAACAAAAGTCAAGAGCTAAATGGATCAAACTTGGTGACTCCAATAACAAGTATTTCTCAGCAGTCATGAAGGAGAGAAATCAGTATAAGAAGATTATTGAACTCTCCACAGAAGGAGGACTGAAGATAACTGATCCAGCAGATTTGAAGAAGGAGATCAAGGACTTCTATATATCACTAATGGGAACTACAACCAATTCCCTACCATAAATTGTATATGAGGAATGGCCCAAAACTTTCTCATCATCAAAGGAAGGAGCTAGCTGGTGATATTAGTGACACAGAGATTCTAGACAGTTTGAAGGCTATTGGAAATGATAAAGCCCCAGGGATTGATGGATTTAATGCCATGTTCTTCAAACAGTCTTGGCATGTCATTGGCAAGCAGGTTATGCAAGCAATCAAGAATTTCTTTCAAACCTCCAAGATGTACAGACCTACTAATTGTGCCACACTCACTTTGCTTCCCAAGGTATCCAATCCTCAAACAGTTAAAGAGTTCAGACCTATAGCTTGTTGTTCAGTCTTATATAAAATTATTTCCAAGTTATTGGCCAACAGACTCCAGAAGGTTATGAGTAGTATCATTTGTAATGCACAGGCTGGCTTTATACCAGGAAGAAGAGTAGCAGATAATGTCATAGTAGCTCATGAGTTAATCAAACAGTACTCTAGATCACATATATCTCCCAGATGTATGATCAAAATTGATCTTCAGAAAGCCTATGACTCAGTTGAATGGTGCAGTTTACAACAGATTATGGAAGAACTGGATTTTCCTAGCAGATTTATCAGGTGGATCATGGAGTGTGTCCAAACTGTTAGCTATACTGTTGTGGTTAATGGGGAAACAACTGTGCCTTTTCAAGCTGCCAAAGGATTGAGACAAGGAGACCCCATATCTCCCTTTCTATTTGCTATTGTGATGGAATATCTTAGCAGATCCTTGGCAGAGTTGAGTCATACCAAAAGCTTCATATATCATCCTGGTTGTAAAAAATTGGGAATTACTCATTTAAGCTTTGCTGATGACTTACTGCTGCTTGTCAAAGGAGAGCTTCAGTCAGTAAGTACCATGTTCTTATTTTTCTCTCAGTTCCTTGCAGCTACTGGACTGAAAGCAAACTTACACAAAACTGCTGTGTATTTTGGAGGGGTTACTCCTGGGATTCAGCAACAAATTCTTGACCATCTTGGTTATGTTCGAGGGGACCTCCCTTTCAAATACTTGGGAGTGCCTTTGACTACCAAAAAGTTGTCAGTTGCACAATGGCAGCCTCTGGTTGACAGGATTTCTGCTAGAATTACTTCCTGGACTGCTAGATACCTATCCTATGCAGGCAGAAGCCAATTGGTCCAATCAGTTATATTTGGTGTTCAAGCTTACTGGGCTCAACTATTTATCATACCTTCAAAGGTTATTAAAATGCTGGAGTCAATATGTAGATCCTATATTTGGTCAGGTTCAGTTAATATCTCAAAAAAAGCTTATGTGGCCTGGGAAAAGGTATGCATGCCAAAATCTGCTGGAGGGCTGAATATGACCAATATCTTGCTGTGGAATAAGGCTGCTATAGCCAAACTTAGTTGGGATTTAGCACATAAGAAAGATCTTTTGTGGGTGAAATGGATTCATACAATCTATATCAAACAACAACATTTGGAGAACCTAACTGCCCCAAAAAATGCTAGCTGGATGGTCAAGAAGATTGTGGAGGGTATTAAGCTGCTACAACAACATCAACTGCTGTATAATTCTGACTGTACCATAAGGAGATTATACTTGCAACAGATTGGAGACACAACTAGCGTCCCTTGGAAGAATTTGGTAATGAAGAATGATGCTCGACCTAAAGCTATCTTCTGTTTGTGGCTGTTACTTCAAGATAGACTTCCTACCAAGAATAGGCTGCTGCAATGGAATCTGAATGTATCAGGCAACTGTGTTATGTGCCAGCATGATATGGAAACTAGAGATCACTTATTCTTGCAATGTACCTTTGCATCCCAGCTGAGATACCAATCACTACAATGGATTGGAGTTGAAGACTTCACTGGGCAGGAATGGTCACACTTTTGCCAATGGTTCATTGAGCAATCTAAAGGGAAATCTCCCCGAGCTCGCATAATCAAGATGACAGTAACAGAATGCTCTATGGTTTATGGTTAGAAAGAAATGCGAGAATCTTTGAAAAAAACTGTGATAAGCTCCTCAGTAGTATAGCCTATATATTTAATGTTCGAGCTCCTCCTAGGCTTAGTTCATATATTCAGCAGTTCATGTTATAACTGCTGACTTGGCTCGAGTAGTATAGGTAATCTTTTGTCCAGTTTGATAGGCAGCTGAGTTAAAGCTGTCCTATGATTTTGTAAGGCAACCATTTTGGTGATTAATATAAATTTAATTACCAAAAAAAAACGCTAAAATATAAACATAAACATAAACGAAAAGAAAGATATAAATTCAAGATACTGATTCCACAGCGTGTCTTTGAGAAACTTAATCCCCTTTTAGTACTTAAATTTTATAATTATGTCCTCTTAGAATATAACGAATTAACCTCACTGGCATAATAATAGTTCAAATGCGAGTGACTAGCGAATACAAATGGCGATAGAAAATTACATTTACGTTTATTTGAAATACAGAAGATTTCAAAATTGTCATAGAAAAATACGAAGAAATGAGCAAGTATCTATAGCCAACGCGTTAAATAATTACTCTAAAAAGTGCAACTCAAAAGTCGCATCAGTTCTAGTGGCTTATTACGAAAAAGGCTTCACCAGTGGCTGATCTGAACAACTACAAGAAATAAAATGAGGGAAAAGTTAAACTTGTCGTTACGAAAACGGTCATGTTTTTAATATTACATTAATATAATACAAATAAACTTATTTATTTATCCAAAAAATTAATTAGTTAATTAATCAGATTATTTGACCAAACTCAAATTTAAAACAGAACAGTGCGACGACATCAACGTAAAACTTGAAGAGAAGAACTAGAAAAAGTGCTTTATCTAAATAAGAAATTTTTTCATGCTTTTTCCAATGAGAGATAAAATTACTTTATAAAAGGGATTTTTTCAAAATTTTCATTTCCTTCTCCATGTTTTATGCACACCGCACTAAGCCAAAAAAAAACCCAACAGTTAGAGCCTAGAGGGAACGGAATGCAGAGAGCAGCTAAAATTCATTAAGCATCGGCTCTTGTAGTGTTATATATATATATATATATATATATATATATATATATATATATATATATATATATATAAATACATGCCAGGATTTTGAGCGCTTTGGCGTCTGCTTTTGGAGTTCGCGCTGTCGCCCTAAACGTAAACCTGCATGACTTTGTTGGTTCAATCCAACTAGCTTTTGAATTTGTTAAGGATAAATAACACACTAACACAACGTAACATTTTCTTTTTAGTAAACTTAGATTTCTATCTATGGGATTCTAGGATTTGAGAGTTTAAAATAAATCATAAAGAAGATATTATAGAGGAAGCTCCAAGTGGGCCTCGTTTAGAAAAAGCTGAATACAAGGAGAAGTCATAATAGTTAAGCAAGGACTTTTTCTCATAGTTATTGCTCTGTCCTTGCTCATATATATATATATATGACCTTGCAATTTGTATTGTCACTATTTAATTTGTCACCCTAAGTACCGAACACTTACCTAAGTTTATTTGTCCCATATATATTTTTCTCGTTTACTGTCCGAAATCTGGGTGATATGAGGCCCAACCATTATTCGTAGGAGTATTAGGTTTTTGCTTGAAAGGGATAAAAATCTCTTGCTCCAAAATTACTTAATAATTCAACTTGTGGTTTGTGGAAATGTTAAAACAAGAATCATACGACATACTGATGTAAAGTTGTATACAGCCACAGTCGGAGAGCTCGATTTTATGAACATTATATGATATCCTGTAGTCCGCTTACAAAAGGCTCAAGTCCAGTTCGAGGTCCGATCCCGAGGGTATCATATGCTCGACCTCGGGGCAGAGTAAATCAACAGCTACGATGAACGGGTGGGAGATTTCCAAGGCACATGACTAAATCAAGTCTATTAGGCTAGTTCAAGCTCGTACCGTGGCATTAAATGCTTGTACCAGCCATATAACTTTATAATACAAGAATATTCTCTGATCTATAACTTAAACATATTCTCTTGGTTTCACTACTTACATTTTACTGCCTACATTTATGTGTTCTATTAATTATTCTTCATTTATTGCTCATTATTAATCATAAAGAGCCTCCATTAAAGCTCTTAAAATTGTTAGCCCTCTATTGGCTATCACTAGCTTAGCATCGAGCTCGACCTCGAGGCCCCGATTCTCAACTATTCGGTTTGCTTAAACATATTGTTTTCAAGTCCTTATCTTATTTCCTAGTCTCACTTTCCTAAGGACTAGCAGAAAAACAGATCACGTATTTTTAGAACCACAAAATTGAATCTAATTGTAATTACCATTTTTAAGGTAAACAGTTTGGCGCCCACCGTGGGGCTAAAAATAATAGTGATTGTTTTCTTGCTGGTTCAATACGTAAAGCAACTTATCTTTCACGCTTCCAAGAATCTTTGACTTTAGGTCAAAATGTCTAACTCAGTGAATGCATACGAGAACAACAGTCTTGAAGACAATGGAGAGAATGGCGTAGATGTGTCAGGTATTGGTATACCACCACGAAACCTGAGGGCACACCAGAGCCAATCCCCGCGGATGTGGTCTCACGTGACGCTCAACACGCCAATATAAACTCCCACACTAGTAGGAGCACACGACAAGGAGACCAAGAAGAAGCTCAGAAAACCCAGCTTGGGAGGAATAAGAGGCTAGCCTTCATGTTGATTTTGAAATGTTACAGGCACAATAACTGGCGATCGCTCAACTGCAAAGCCATAAAAAACTCCAAGCACAGCGGCCTCGAAAACGGCCCCTCGAACCGAACAGATACCTGAAAGGTCGAGCAATAACGGGTCAGCAGCCGACCTTACTATTATGAAAATTCTCGAGGACCTCACAAAGAGAATTGATCGACGAAAAGAGATAGAAGCCAACGACAAAAAAGGTAGAAGCCTACAACTCAAGGGTCGATCATATCCTTAGTGCACTCCCGATCCTAAAAGGTGTTTACTCAAAGAAATTCGTGCAAAAGCCATTCCTGTCAAGCGTGGCTCTGAAGCCCATCACGAAGAAGTTCAAAATGCCCAATCTTTTGAAGTACAATGGAACCTCGGACCCCAACAAGCACGTCACTGCTTACAACTGTGCGGTGAAGGGCAACGACTTGAGGGACGACGAGATCAAATTTTTCCTTCTAAAGAAGTTTGGAGAAACACTCTCGAAAGGGGGCCATGATGTGGTACCACAATCTAGCTTCAAATTCAAAAGACTCATTTCCCACATTGGCAAATCCTTTCATAAAGGCATATGCCGGTGCTATCAAGGTGGCTACAAGAAAACCCGACGTCTTCAAAATCAAACAAAGAGAAAATGAGATATTGTAGGAGTTCGTATCTAATTATCAAATAGAGTGAATAGAACTACCACCAGTCTCCGATGACTGGGCAGTACAAACCTTCACCCCAGGCTTGAATGAATGAACCTTGAACCTTGGTGGCTTTGAAGTAGCTGAAGCATAATTTGGTTGAATATCCCGTCGTGACCTGGTCAGATGTCTATAGCCGATATCAATCGAAGATCAGGGTCAAGGACGACCAAATTGGAGCCCCCTCAGGCTCGGTATATCTAAGAAAACTCCTGGTGAATGAACCTATGCCAAATAAAGAAAGGTACCAACCATATATCGAAAATAGGAGAAATCCCCCAAGGAGTAGCATACCCCGAAATGATGGAAGAATAGATCGAGGTCGGAATCCTCGGGGACTCATGCCGAGTCGAATACAATAGGTAAACAGGACCACCAGAGGCACCCCGCCTATTAAAATACAACTTCAATGTTGATGTTTTAGATATCGTATCCGCCATAGGTAAAATCAGAGGCACCAGGTGGCTAAGAACTATACTATCGGATTCGTCGGAGAGGAACCTAACCTAGTATGAATTTCATGGCACACACAGTCATAGGATCGTAGATTGCAGACAACTCTGAGAAGAAGTAGCCCGGCTGCTCAACAAAGGGCACCTCCCGGAGTTCCTTCACGAATGGGCCAAAAGCTAGTTCCAGGAAAGAGAGGCGAATAAGAAAAATGAAGCAAATGAGTCGCAACATGTCATTCACATGATCATGGGAGGAGTCGACATCCCACAGGAACCAAATGCCGAAGAATAAAAATATCCATCACCAGGGAAAAGTGAACTCGAGGTTACATACCCGACGATGCTCTTACGTTCAGAGACGAAGACATCGACATCTTGTCTCAGCCTCATAACGACGTATTGGTAATTTCTTTTCTTGTAAATATATTTCAAATTAAATGTGTACTTATGGATCCAGGTAGATCAGTCAATATTATCAGGTCAAGAGTCGTGAAACAGCTCGAACTACTCAACCAGATCATGTATGCCTCTTGAGTCCTTAATGGATTCAACATGGTGAGTGAAGCAGCAAAATGGGAAATCACCCTCCCGGTCAACATTGCTGGTACAACAGAAAATGCTAAATTCCATGTCATTGAAGGAGACATGAGGTACAATGCGTTGTTTGGAAGGCCATAGATACACTGCATGAGAGCAGTACCATCAATCTTTCATCAAATGATGAAGTTACCAACAAAGGACAGCGTAAAAACCATGTACGAGAACAACATGCAGCAAGAGAGATGTTCGCAGTATGCAACGTAGTGCCGACATCGACGCCTTCGACATCGAAGGAGCCACAAGAAAAGCAAACAGTGCAATAGCACTAACAAGATACATTCTCGGCTATACCGAAGTAAAACATGCAAAGGACAGTGTTGTGTCCTCGGAACAAACATTGAAGTAATATCAAGGTTCAAAGCGCCATCGCTACTAAGGTATGACCATATCCCTTTTTATTTACATCTTACATTAACCTTTGCGCAGATGTCCGATCAAAACAGTCGAAATGCCCTCTATCTCGAAGACCTTAAGGTTTCAAAGCATACGTTGCACTCTTTTTAATGAGGCAACATCTATATGCTACCTAAGGAGAATTTCTCAAGTGTTTAAGACTTCTCTTCAATCAACCTCGAACACTGGGGGGCATCCCCCCGGAAGAGCACCTTCTCGAAGAATTCAAGGTGCGCTAAAAGGGCTCGATAGGAAAATAATGTATCGGGCCAAACAATCGAACGAACCGTGTCCGCACAGAATAATTGAGCCCTTGACGGTGAAAATATGTATACTTGTGCCAAGTAATCAAAGAACATTTCCTCCTCCATAAAAATGCTTTACGCTTCAAAGAAGTTTGATGCTTTCGCAAAAAAATGACTACAAAGCCAGAAATTTCCCGAACACTCAAGGACTGATGTCAAAAAACTTGACCTCTTGTTCAGGAACTTCGGACTCGTTAGCCAGAGGTAGTGCCAAGTTTATAAGAAAAATGGCTCCATAGCCAAAAGACATTCGATGTCTCTGGGACTATCGCCGATTGTCACCCGTATATTTGTTAAAAAGTTGAGGCTATAAGACCCCATACGGGCAACCCCAAGCTCATAAAACCTTCATAATGCAATACAAAACCTGTAAGACCTCAAGCAAGGCATCAATTATACTTGTACCAAGTAACCAAACCTGTAAGACCTCAAGCAAGGCATGAATCATACTTGTACCAAGTAACAAACATGTAAGACCTCAAGTAAGGCATGAATCATACATGTACCAAGTAACTAAATCTGTATGACCTCAAGCAAGGTATGTTAAAATTTATAAGACCTTATAAAAGGCATAATCCCGATCTTAAATTTAAGGCTATATATTTGAACTAAGAATACCCCTAAAAAGGCATACCCTCGAAATAGACGCAGAAACTACTTCACTCGGGGATTGAAAGGCTCTGTCCAAACACAATGAATATGGTCAAAAGATTGTACTAGCCAAACTAATGCGAATCAGGGACGCCCGACCGTCGCTATAAAATCACAGGCCTTCAATTACTTCAAAAAACTTCGTAAACAATCGGTTAATCAAGCTACCCTTGTTATAAGCAAAAGAGCTTCGATTATATCATCTTCAAACAAAAAGGCTTCAAAACAACTCAGCCTTCGAGTGAAACCTCCCGAGTTGCTCATTTATCGCTATGTAACGGCTCATAGTCGAGGTTCTTATCAAGCCGTGGAAGAGTCGAGCAAACATAAAAAATCTTCAACAAGGGAAAATAACTCCCACATAAGAGGTTGTACTGACCCAATGCGTAAGAGCCACTACCGCCAGCCTATAATAAAGGTCGAACCAACCCAATTTGTAACATCCACTATCACCAGTCTATATTAATAGGTCATACCGACCCAATGTATAAGATCCTAAGGGCCATCATAAAAACTTAAGGGTCAATGAGCTCAAGTCAAAATTCGACTTGGAGACCGAGTCTAAAACAGTTAACTAAAAATGCCCACGGGCAAATGCGTAAGAGCCCAGACGTCATCCTATATTAGAGGTGTACTGACCCAATGTGTAAGAGCCTAATGGACATCTTAATATCCAAAACCTAAGGGTCAATGAGCTTGAGTCAAAATCTGACTCGAAGACTGATCCCGAAACAATTAACTAAATACGCCTAAGGGCAAATGTATAAGAGCCAATGTCGCCAGCCTATGTTAAAGGCCGTACCGTCCCTACGCGTAAGAGCCTATGGGCTAGCCAAACATGCCTCAGGGCCGAATTATATACCTAAGAGTCATTACTCAACGTCTAGTTCACTTGCCTAACCATCGACAAACATATAAATTCAAAATAAAGGAAAACATACACAAGTAGAGGGAAATGCACGAAAAATGAAATCGAAAGGTTTTCTTTTGTACGCACACGTGAAAAATACAAAAGGCTCCGTTTGCAAAGTTCTCTAAGAACACTGTACAAAGAATCAAGAAGAAAAACCTAGTCTATTTTGTCCTCGCGTACTACGGCCCTGTCAGCCCCGTCTTTACTATCTTCGGCATTAAATACGAGGAATTTGGAATCGTATTCATCCGCCTTGGCATGCGCTATATCTTTGATCGAGTCCAACCCTACACCACTACAAAGTGGCAAGAGCGATCGATACAGCTTTTACCCGAGAAGATTGGAATCGAATCCACGGGGAGCTAAGACAATGTTTAGAGTTAGAGTCATATCTAATCTAGCAGTGTGTAATGCTCTTGATTACACTTCCAATCATTCTTGTTTGTTTGTTACTTCTAATTTTATACTAATAATACACAAAAGTAAGCTACGTAGATATTTTTGTAGGATTTTCTAAATGGCTTAAGAGGCACTAGTAAAGTGACTTCCTCATAGGATAACGCGATCTAGAATTTAGGGAAATAATGTTATAGTTGGAATCGTGATATAGACAACGCACGAAGATACTCACTCTACACCTCTTGATAGTAAAAGTGACTTTGCTCTAATTGGCTTTCTCAAGCCCAATTGGGTGTTCAATTTGTGCAAGCAATGTTGGCTCAAGTCGGGTATTACTATCTCTAGGTTTAACCCTTTAATTGATGCTATCAATCTCTTGAATACACCCAAATTCCTTGTTGGCCTGAAAATCCTAGACTTACACTCTCTTTCTAAAGAAGAGCCTAAGTCAAAAAGGCACAAATTAGTATTTGCAACCACTAATTCAACATAAAAAGCATAAATCAGGCCAAATAACAGCCACCCATAAACATCGATGCCCTAAAATAAAAGACTCATGCACACACTAGGGTTGAGCCACAACCCTAGCTAATGTGTTTAGCTACTCGTAATTGAAGAATAAATAATAGATTGACATGAAGAATAATCCATATATTATAATTACAAGATAAGAGACTAAGATTAATTGCTAAGTACGCTGCAAACTTACTAAAAATAGGTAATGGTCTCCATTTCACGTGCTTACTACTGATAAGATGACCTAAATATCTAAAGTATTTATACACAGCCAAATTTTTGGGAAAAAATTACCCCTGACGGGGTTACCCTTGACAGCGGAAAATGGACCACTGCAGCGATGAGGCTACCGCAGCCGCGGTAAATCAACTGCGGATTGTGGCCTTCAGCTTTATCTCAACTCCAGGCTCTCTGAATGTCTTCTTCGTGGACTGCGGTAAAAGGATTGCTGTCGAGGTAGGGTTACTGCAGTTGGATAAAATCACCGCAGACTGCGGTAACTTTCAATGCCTCAATTTGTATCTTTCTGAACTTTACCATCGTGGACCATAATCGCGGTGGGTCTTCTGCAGTCGAGGTGGATTTTCTATTGTAGTGCTGATTTGATTTGGCTTTGAACTTGTGCAGGTTCCACTCCTTTTTTAGTTGGTTATGACATCCTTGTCTCATTTTGACCAAACACTGCAAACAAGCAAGACAAGTTAGCTTTTGGGAATACTTATACACCTTTTAGTCCAAAACTCAAGAAAAAAGGAGTATAAAATAGACTAGAATCCCTAGTTATTACTCTTTTGAGAGATCGAAGCTCCTATTGTGAATCTCTTGGAGGTTTCCCTCTAAGATCTACACTGGGCATGTTCATTGCTTTTACTCTCTCGATTGGAAGCACCTCTCAACTCAGCTCGAGCATCGGTAATGTCTTTTAGATAGACGGCTACTTTCTTGTTGGCCTTAGCTCGAATATCTTCAGCTTCAGCCCGGGCGGCCACAACCTCGGCCTTCATCTCCAAACACTCGAACTCGAGCCTTGCAATCCTGCTCATATGAATCAAGCTGTTTTCATGCGCGTTTCAGAGTTATACCTCAAGGGCAGAAACCTTGGCCAGAGCATGCTTATTGGCCGTAACATGGACATCTATCTGAGCCCTTCGCCTATTACACTCAAACTTGGCCTGGCCAACCTCACCCCAAAGGCGTTCCAAATCCTCTATCTTGCACGGCAATTGAGGTATCAAAATATTAATCCCTAAGGATAGAAGAAGAAGAATGCATTCCCTCATAGCAAAGATTACCTGTTTCTCAAGGTGACTCTCGTGGTTCAAGATCATATTCGCTTCGTACCACAAATATATCAACTCATCTTCCCTCTTATTACAAAGAATCCAGAGCGATTTCTCCTCATCCAAGGATTTCCTTAACCTCGATTCACAGTGTAGCAAATCGAACTTGATCTTTTCAAAGGCCTATGAAAAAAGGAGATCAATAAGAAAGTGGGAGTGCAAAACTGAAAAGCTGATACAGTCAACAAAAACTCACCACGGAACAGAGCCTTTGAGCCTTCTCAAAGATCGAACATACACTTACCAGCCTGGTTTTGTCGACTCCAGCAGAACCGCTCCCAATAAGAACGTGATCATTCAAAACCTCGCTTGAGCCAAATGGCCCTTGGCCTTGAACAGCCCTCAAAGTACCTTCAATGGGAAGAGAGGACGACGACACATAATCATTGTCCCTCGAAGTACCTGTGACGGGAAAAAAGATGATGGCAAAGCAGGAACCATCTTTCCAAGGCCGGAAGCCTCGGGTGTTGAAGACTCAGTCGAGATATCTTCTCTGTGCCTCCGGTAAGGACTCATCTCGCTATGAGTGCCTTCGCCTCGCGAGGGTTACTTTCATTTGATATTACTCCTCAGTCCTGAAGCTGACGACCCTTCCTCCTCTCCGAGGGAGAACGACCTCCCTCTTGAAATTATACAATACCTGCGGTAACAAGGTTAGTACACACAGAGTACCCTCTAAATAAAGCAAACCACACAGCATGTATCATGGTGTTTTCTCTCCCACATACCCTTGGACACATCTCATCACTTACACTCGTCATAGGTTGAACGGGCTTCCAGTTTCCAATCCCAATCTGCCAAGTCGAGGACCTTGTATAGTATCTACAAGGTCGTCGCAAAAAGAAAAAGAAAGCATCTTCACAGAACCCGTCCCCGTCATGAGCAAAAACGATAAAAACATAAGTGTACCACTTACATGTAACATTCCACTTCTCAGAAACCGTAAGGAATTCCACGGGGATAACATCGACGGTACTTACTCAGTTAAATTGATTCATCCACCCTCGATCCCCATCTTCTTCGTCATCAACAAAGAAGTGCATGTTGGAGAGGCACCGCAAAGCTAGCATGCCTCAGTAATGAAAGTATGGGTACAATATGATGAGGTGGCTAAGGGTTAACTCGAGCCCGGCTTCTTCCGCAAAGAAGCTCATCATCGGCATTATCCTCTAAAACGACAGAACGATGGGTGAACCTATGCTAGGGTAGCCCGATATCTTCGACAGAAGTCAAGCACGACTCTATCAAGAGGACCCACCATAAAGGGATACGTGTACATGTGTAGAAACACCTCTGCATGATCCGTAATGTTCTCCTCCAAGGAGGGTACCTACAGCACCACCTCTTCTTCCCATCCACAGTCTCTCCTCACTACCTCGAGGTGTTCCTATCCTATTGATGAAGTAAACCTTGATGCATGATCCTAATGGACCTCAATATTGGGAGGCCTCTCTAGCGAAAGGTCCCTCCTCCAGACAAAGCACCTTGAGATCAACAAGTCCCAAAGGGCTAAGCTTTGTTCTAAAATTCGAAGCCCTATTCTAATTTAGTTCGAAGTTAGGGGTCCGGGCAGCCTAATTTTGTATCAATTCAATCCGGGATCAGTTCGAGGAATGGTAAAAGGTTCCAAGGAATATCATATTAACTAATCAAGAACCAAGGGAATACCTACGCCTGGGCCCAGTATTCAGACCGATTGGTAGAGTCACGTGGTCAGATTTCCTCACAAACCTAAATAAAGGGAAATCCAGCACAATCAGAGACAAATTGAAGAAACATTTTTGTATTTATAAACGATAATTACAAAATCCCACGAAGGGTCCTTATATATGATTACAAAAGCCTATGGAGTGTCCTTACGCAGAAACAAAGAAGAGAAAAATAACAGCTAAAAGTCTAATCTACTCTCGGAGGTATACCCTCAGGGGTAATATATTCGAGAACCATTTCTTCTGGGGCATCATCTCAGCCTTCCAAACGACATCTTCAAGGATCTAGAAGAAGCAAAAAATGATAAAGAAGAAGCAAAAAAAAGATGAAGAAGAAGCAGAAAACAATGAAGAAGAAGCAGAAAAAGATGAAGAAGAAAGTAGAAAAAATTGAAGAAATAGAAAAGGATGAAGAAGTGGTTAGGTGAAAATTTTGGCGAGTATGGGTCTCGCCAGCACTACTACTGGGGAGACACTTCTTGAAATATTACACCGGTAAAGGATGCAAAGGTTAGTAGATGGCACCACCTCACTCCATGAAAAGAAAAAGGAGTGAAGCGCCATACCACATGGAAGTTAAGAGAGATGAAAAGCAGTTTACAGTCCACATATGCTCCGATACGAAGATAATTTGAGATTCCTCACTCATTATTTTGCGCTAACAACAACAACAATGATAAACTAGTGCGATACCATTCAATAAGGGAAAGCTCTGATAAAAAGCCATAACATAACTGGCGAAGGCACTATCATGTGACCTTTTGGCCACGGGCTTTAAACATTAGAAATCGAGTTGGATGAGTAAGAAGAAAAGAAAAGATTTAAAGGTTGTTGAAGAATGACTGAATGAAGTTTTGAATCAAGAAAGCTTTATTTTATAGAAACATGGCAGCGTAACCGACGATGCAATCAATGTCTTTGGGAAACGTATCGACATGCACCATCAATTCCTTTTGGAAGCCGGATCAGCGGCAATATTATCGCTTTGAGAAAATAAAACATCGCTACATTGAATGCTTCTGTAAAGATGTATTGATAGGACGACTCAGTTATCACAAAGTCTTACGTCATAAACATGATGTCATAACAAGAGGCTCGAAGAGATCGGTGTCAAAACTGTTTCTTGTCATTTTCATTCTAAGAAACGCAAGGACTATTTTTATAGGGCTAAAATTGGAGAGCCTAATTTTATGACGATTATGATATCCTGTAGCCCGCTTTCAAAAGGCTCAAGTCCTGTTCGAGGATCAACCCCGAGGGTCCCATATGCTCGACCTCGGGGCAGAGTAAATCGACGGTTATGATGAGCATGTGGGAGATTCCCAAGGCATATGACTAAAGCTAACTAAGCTTATTAGGCTAGTTCAAGCCCGTACTGTAGCATTAAATGGTTGTATCAGCCATATGACTTTGTAATAAATGCATTTGTACTATGCTGGATTTTCTCCTGGTATATAAGGGGGATCCTAGTCATTTTGTAAGGGACGACTCATAACATTCAATACAAGAACATTCTTTGTTCTCTAACTTAAACATATTCTCTTGGTTTCACTACTTATATTTACTTCCTGCATTTATTGTGTTTTGTTGATTGTTCTTCATTTATTGCTCGTTATTAATCTTAAAGAACCTCCATCAAAGCTCTCAAAATTGTTAGCCCTCCATCGGCTATATCTAGCTTATCATCGAGCTCAACCTCGAGGCCCCATATAACCCAGCTCGAGGTCCCGATTCTCAGCCATCCGATTTGCTTAAAGATATAATTTTCAAGTCATTATCTTATTTTATAGTTTTACATTTAATATTTATTACCTAATAACTAGCATAAAACTAGATTACATATACTTAAAATCATAAAATTAAATATAACTGTAATTACTATTTTTAAGGTAAATAAAAGTGACCGATTTTGAAAGAATAATGGGTGCATGTATTGTGGTTTGGGGTTGGTCTGTTAGCGAACTTGTCGCCTCTTGATTTGATTTGAATATTTTTACGAATTGCTTATATCATATTGTCCTCCCACCTAGCTCATCTCTTAATCATGGGCTCATGGCACATTAAAAGATGTATATGACACAAGTAGTTCAAATCTCGAAAGAAGTGTTCTATTTTTATGCTGAAAGATATTTTTAACATGCAGTTACCTCAAAACACATACTCTAGCCAGTATAATATTATATTCTCTTACTTAGGGTGGAGACAGAATGTTAAGTATACATTATGTTAAATTTAATAATTTCAAAACTATATTTTTATTAAAAAATTTACTAAATTGATATATAATATTATATTTAAAATTCAACTACTAACACGGTAACACCTAATATTGTTATTTTGAACTTTAAAATCTATAAAATTCAAATTCTATGCCTCTGATCTTACCGCACTTCATTAATTTTAGTTGACGATCTTAAAAAGTGGACACAGTCGGGAGAAAGGAAGCACTACTTGCTAGGAGTAATAAATATGTTTGGGTTTGTAAATTATAACCAGCTTTTGAAACATGTTTTTTGAATCATATATATTGTAACCGATGGTTAATTAACTTAACCCATATGTACTGTATTATACCCAGTCCTTTCGAACCATTTTTCATGTACTATTCCAAGTGCGTTCATCATTTTTTTTTTCAATTAGCTGCATAGAAAATTTTATCACCATTTAGATTGCTTACATTCATAATTGTGGATATTATACGTTAATAATTTCAATTAATAAATTATCAAAAAAGGGTATCCTCTTAGCTTCTTTTTGATTCCTTATCATAACATGACGTATTGTGTACTGACAGCAATACCATAAACCAGCCCAAAGTCAATATTTAAATTATGAAATTAACATCTTTGGTTCAAAAAAAAAAAAATCAAAAGTGCACGCATCAGGAATTGGATCACCTAACTAGACAATTCCACAGAATTGCTTGCATTTTGCTGACGCTAATTGCAGCTATATAATATTGAGACTTTATTCTTCCCCGTGAATCTACGTCTTTATCGAAGGGTCGAGGCGTCTAGCAATTCAGCCTCATTCTCAATCAAAGCTCCAATCTCCAATAGAAAGGAGGGATCAGTAACGGCCATATAAGAAAGGTAAAAGTACCCGTCATATCAGACAAGATACGATCCCTTCATTCTTACAATAACAACAATCCAGCATAATCCCACTTAGTGGGGTCTGGGGAGAATAGTGTATACGCTGACCTAACCCTTACCCTTGGATAGAGAAGCTGTTTCCAAATAAACCATCGGCATCCTTCCCTCCAAAAACTTTCCACCTTGCTCTTGGGGAGACTCGAACTCACAACCTCTCTTGGTTGGAAGTGGGGCTGCTTACCATCGGATACCTTATTCTCAATATAACTTTTAATACGAGCTTATAAAAAACTCCCGGTACCAAGCTTTTCCCTCCTTAGTTGACGTGGATTTAAAATTATTGGGCTAAAGAAGTTTAGATATCGAATGGTTAAAACTCTAAGAAAAGAAGGGCAAAATTAAGGGTAGATATATGCTTGTCATTTTGATTTGATCCTTCTCGTTTAACAGAAAACATGCACGTACTTCTTTATCTTTAATTAGGAATAATTGAGAAATGGGTAGTTACTTATCTCTTACTCGATAAATAAAGTAAAATCTACCCAAAAGCAATGCAATATCTCATTCGTACTTTTTTTTATCATCTTTCTCTTTAGCAACCCCATTTAAAAGTCTTCTTACTATCTTCATAGACCAATCACGTCATGTCAAAGAGACTGCACCATTTTCTCGCAATAAACAATACATACTGATAGTATAAATATATTAATATTGTGTACCCGCGTAACATAATCAATTTGCTCTAATATAACTATCAATTGTTGATTCTAAAATTTAAACCCGTGACCTATAAGTTGTTATTGTTGCTCCAAGATTCTCTATTAAAGGAAATATATGTTTCAGAAAACAAAGTAGAAGAAAAGAGACTGGAGTTATAACTTATAAATCTTGGGGATTTAATTGTAAAAATTGCATAGGGAGTCCTATTCGGTCGTCCCCATTTAACTTATACTTATTTTTTTAAAACTTTTAACTTGTACCAACTTTTTAAATAACTTCAGCCTCATTTCTTCACCTACTTCTCCTTCTTCTTCTTCTTCTTCTTCTTCTTCTTCTTCTTCTATGAAAACTTTTGTTCATGGGATGATTGCCATAATTATGTTTATCAGATTATTTAAAAATAAATTATAAATAATTACGTAAGTTAGTAGACAATAATTCATGAATATTTCCACGTAAGTTAGTAGACAATGATAATTATATTTTTTCACGTTTATTGTTTCTAAAATTTATGATATAGTTATTGTTGGCAATCTGATTACTTATCTAGTATGTTAGAAGCTTTTTCAAAATTTTCAACTTATATAGTTCTTAAGTTTTTACAAATGAACTAAGTAACTTCAGCTTCGACAGTTACGAAACAAAAACTTCAGCTCTAGAGCTGAAGTTTGCCAGTTACAACAAAAACTTCAGCTCTAGAGCTGAAGTTCGCCGGTTACAAAAATAAAAACTTCAACTCTAGAGCTGAAGTTTGCCAATTACAAAAATAAATACTTTAGCTCTAGAGCTAAAGTTCGATAGTTACGAAACAAAAACTTCAGCCAGTTACGAAACAAAAACTTCAGCCAGATACAAAACAAAAATTTCAGCTCTAGAGCTGAAGTTCGCCAGTTACAAAAATAAAAACTTCAACTCTAGAGCTGAAGTTTTCCAGTTACAAAAATAAATACTTCAGCTCTAGAGCTAAAGTTCGATAGTTAAGAAACAAAAACTTCAGCCAGTTACAAAACATATACATCAGCTCTAGAGCTAAAGTTTGCCAGTTACAAAACAAAAACTTCGCGAGTTACAAAAACAAAAACTTCAGCTCTAGAGATAAAGTTCACCTGTTACAAAAACAAAAACTTCACCAGTTAAAAAACAAAGAGCTGAAGTTTGTCAGTTACAAAAATAAAAACTTCAGCAAATAAAGAACAAAACTTTAGGTACTATGCTTAAGTTCAGCAATTACAAACAAAAACTTCAGCACACTTGCTACTTCAGGCATGTCTATTAGAATGCTGAAGTTTGCGTGATTGACTTTGCTATTCCAGTCCCGTATACTGAAGTTATGCGAAAAAATGGGTAAACTTGTAATTTTTTTACAAAACAAAAACAAGTTAAAATGTAATAAAAAAAATTGAATATAGATATAAATATTCCGATTTAATTAAGCCGGTTAACTTTAAAGCTCAGGAGACTTCATAGATCATGATATAGGAGAAGCACGTGAATGAGGAAGCAAAGTGGGCGACCGCTCTCTATAAAGGGAAGTTTACATAAATACATGTAAAAACATAAAATATTTCATAATCTACAACTATAAAGTAATTAACATATTCTACAACTTAAACACGGTAAAAAGATAAAGAAAATAGCTCTTAATACGGTAGCTTCCTATAAATGAGGAAACTGAATATCAAACTCATTTTAAAATCAAATGTTCCCTAAACATACTCCATCGCAATTCCTATAAATAAGGAAATTAAATAGGAAAAATTCTTCATTGCCTTTTTATTTGTAGAGGAATTTACATAGAATACAATCCTTTAAAGATTTATTTATATTTTTTACAACAGCTTTAATAAAATTATTTTTAGTACAATTTATTTCCAAAATCTTGCCTTTTTAATTAAATTTTATACAACTTTTCATATCCTAAAATCTCTCTCTTAAGATTAACTCTTTCTGATTCTCTCTTACCTAATGTATCCATATATCTCCTTTTCTTCGTCTCATATATTCTGTATAGGTCAAAATGCATAAAAACATTCGATTTGTAGACTTTGGCCAATGAATCAATGTCTGCTTTAAACATTTATTTCTTTGCTGCTTCGCTCCAGCAAACCAAACTCGGGGTCGCCGTTTCACTCCTCCCATTATACCTGAGTGTGGCAAATCCGGCACAACCACCATTGACTCAGGTCAAGAGATCAACTTTTAAAAATATGCTGATAATGTTTATATGCATTTTGACCTACACATAATATATGGGACGAAGAAAAGGAGATATATGGATAAATTTGATGAGAGAGAATCAGAAAGAGGTAATCTTAAGAGAGAGATTTTAAGATATGAAAAGTTGTATAAAATTTAATTAAAATAAATTATACTAAAAGTAATTTTATTAAAGCTATTGTAAAAAATATAAATAAGTCTTTAAAAGGTTGTATTCTATGTAAATTCCTCCTCTTACTTTGTCAAGACAAAAAGCTCCAAACCAAATCCGGCACCAGATTGGGTCGTGCCTTATCTGGCCCATTCATGCCGTAACCTGCGCCTCCATTTCGCACTATTTTTTTAATTAGTTCGTTTAATAGAAGATGATAAATTTATAAGATTTAAAATAATTTTAAATATCTCAAATTTATAATACATTTAAAATTATGAGTTCCAAAATCTTTTTTTTCTTTTAAGAATTTGATATCGAGTCAAATTTTGTCCCATAGATTAAGTGTTATAAAGACACCTCAATGGAGTTGTAAATTCTAGGGGGGGCATTTTCGGTAATTACGTAAATCTATTTCACTAATCATTGATATCTACTTTAAAGAATTTAAAAGTAAATAAAGAGTCAACAATCAAGAGTTCATGACATAATATGATGCCTACGTGGACCCCGACTTGATGACCTGGCACTTTGTCAGACATTAGCAAAGTGCCCATACGGCCACACCTTTAATTTAAACAGTTTTCAAAAGATTTTGCCGTTACCAGCTCGGTTTTTAGTTTTGCTAATTATTCGGCTGGACCCTCGGCTTTTGTTAAAGTCTAATAATGGTGTATCGAAAATTTAATAATGCCATCACTTTATCTTTTAAAAGAAGCATATACCGTGAATGTACTTTCCGTCCTTGACATCAACAACAAAAAAATTAATGAGTAAAAACATTTTACGCATGCCATTAAGTAACTTTTATTTTGTAAAAGGCGGATATATTAAGTACGTATTTATCTACGTGTTTGAGAATAAAAAAGAACCGAAAAATGTTGATTGTGATATGAAACAATAAAAAAAATAAGAGCGATATTGCAGAGAAAGAGAGAGAAAAAATTCTATTAAATTTTGGAGTGATGATTTACAATGGGGTAAGACCCCTCTATTTATAGGAGAAAAAATGACTTAACCTCAAAGTAAAACTCTCTACAAGATAGACATTCAATCTAAATAGAATTCTATTCTTAACACTCCCCTTTGAATGTCTACTCAATAAGTAATGTGCCTCGTTAAAACCTTAACCAAAACAAAACTCAATGGGAAAAAAATTCTAGAAAAAGGAAAAAGAGTACACATGTTTAGAAATGCGCCAATTAGTTGCCTCGTTAAAAAAACCTTGCAAGGAAAATTCAGTGGGACAAAACCCTGCAAGGGACAAAAAGGGCAACGCGCATTAACTCCCCCTGAAGAGAGCATCAATTCACATCATTGAGCCTTCGCATCCCAATCTTGTGCACTAGCTGAAGGTTGACGATGGTAGAGTTTTGGTGAATAAATCATCCATATGAACTCCAATGAATATATTGCTCCTTGAAAATTCTCACTATCACATTATCATGCTTATAGTTATAGCAAGATACAAAAGTGCACAAATTGCACTTAGCATGTGGTACTTCAAGGCAAAAAATTATATATGCTTTAAGCGGTTTACGTCCTTCAAGGATTGTCATATAAGTTAAGCCATATAAGCCATCTAAAGAGGCTTTAGTGCATATCAAGTTTTTATGTCTTGCATAGACATATAAGATATCGAAAACTGATTGCACATAGCGTTGACTTTATACTTTCAAATATTTGAACTACATGTCCAAAACGACATGCCTTTCATATGGAATCAATTCTACTTGAATTGTATCTCTTCCATTTGGCCAATACTTTTGTGTCTATGATCGATAGACTTAAGATCCTCATCTATACTTAGCGTTATGATAAATGTCGTCGACGAACATGTTATATCGGTTCTAATAAATTTTCATAAAGACATAACATAGAGATCTTCATTTATATATTCAGATACTTGAATCTCTCATGAGATTTTATGAAGTGTTATGTCATGTGATCTTCTAGATCACTTGCCACCTTTATTATGATCACTTTGATCATTTGCTTATCTTCATTATCAAGAAGTTTATTTGAAATCGAGATGTCTATACGCTTTAAGCGTACCATAGACTTTGTCCTTCTAAGACTTAATATAAGCATTTGCAATGAGAATATAGTTACTTTCTTTAGGTCAGCAAATGTGTATGGCATGCTTTGCATGTATTGCAAACGAATTATCTTTTTATGAACTTCAAGTTCATATTATCGTAATCGAGGATCTGGATATACAAATAATAATTTATCCCACGTAACGTTTTCTCAACTGTTTATCATGTATCCCCCTCATGTTAAAAAACTAACTTATTTTCTTAACTTTTGAGAACTCATCTTTGTGCTTTATGATGTTAATCAAAATATACATCGCACATCAATAATATTGAGATGGAATTATTTGGTTCCTGGCCTTGAATCACTTATGAGGGGAGAATGTAATATGCTTTCGTATATAACCTATATCAAATTGATATGGATAACTTTGTTCTCATAAGCAATAGTTTAGCTATTAAGTAGAGACACTCAATAAATTATTTTGCTAAACCAGCTGTGACGTAAATCAACTTATCAAGATAATCTATCTTGGACAAAAAATATGGAAATTATGCTCTAAGTTAAATTATTGAGTAAATTACCTCGCAAACACCAAGTTGCGGGTTAATAATAATCGCACATGTAATCATCTCATAAATGCATCTTATGTTGCATACACGGCAGGTGAATATGCCCATATTCATCTTTGATATTTCCAACATTCATGGGATTCAATCACAATTTTAGTTGGTTTATTAATTAATGAGAATAAGCAATATAAGAGAATTCATAAAGAACTTTCTAGTTCTTTAATATTTACCCATGTGAATTCTCTATTATTTTTGCACATCATACTTAAATTGATTGTGCCAACTGAATAAATTATCAATATTGGTAAGTTCATGTTTACACCATGACATGTGCAGTTCTCAATAAACTTCGGGTTTATTATGATATGGGTTTTTATATCAATAAACATCCATTTTATTGTGCTATTCGTTTATTTGTGTAGTACAAATTGAAAAATAAAGCGGGTAACTTTTCGCATATATATTACCCCGCTACAAGTTGTAGTAATAGAAGATATCAAATCTTTTCTTTATTTATAGTCTCAATATAATCAATCGTTTTCGCGTATACTTTGGAAACTGAATAAGTTTCTTTGAGACTTACTACAATACAATACCTTATCGGTAATCAATTGTGTTTCTCCAAAATAGTAATAATTGGCTCTTCTAGAGCTCTCAATTAATTTTGTACTACCACAAATTCATCAACATCCATATGGTGAATATCTCTTTTAAAGAGAAAGTTATACCATTATGGTCATGGTCAAAATTATATGCAAGACATGTTTCTTGCATTATTGTTGTTCTTTAATAATCACATTGCCAAAATATTTTGGTGTATAATAGGTACATGACCAATGACCATTCATGCCATTATAATGACATTATTTATTTTTTTCATCTCAAACTCCCTTCTAGAGGTGAGCGTGGTGTATTCAATACCAATAGCACGCTTATATTCTTCCAAAAATGAATGTCTTCATAAATCAGATGTTGTCACATTCCCATCATGAATAGACCATACTCATCTATATGTGCTATATAAAATCTGATATCAAATCGATGACAAATATTACTTTCACATAGTAAATGATTATTTTGAGAATCCTTATCGTTCTCAATATCACAATAATGTCGATTATAATTTCGTCTATTTTCAAGTCCATATCCATTGATACATTCATAGTAGTAGTTTTGTCTTCTTTCAAACTCATCACATACTGCTAATCACATTCTCTAAAGGGAATGAGAATGGAGCAAATTCAATTGGACGGGTTTTCAATTATTTGCCCACAATCATACATGAATTTAATCATGGCAAGACATAGAAATTTTATCACTTCACGTGGTTATAATTTCTTACAAACTCCATTAGAGTTGCAATCAAAATTTATCGTCTATGCTTGTATTTAAAATGAAATTATAGAATATCAAGAATTTGAAAGAAAAAAGTTAAATACTTACCTTAAATCCAGAATTTAATCATGAAGGAAGTTCATAAAATAATTGACAATCATTATGCTCGATTCCAAAGCTTCTACTCAATTGGTTAGAGTCTCGTGCTGATAACGTATTATGAAACAATAAAAGAATAAGAGCAATATTGCAGAGAAAGAGAGAGAGAAAAATTCTTATTAAATTTTGGGGTGATTTACAATGGGGTAAAACCCCTCTATTTATAGGAAGAAAAATGACTAACCTCAAAGTAATACTTTTTACAAGATAGACATTCACTCTAAATAGAATTATATTCTTAACTGATTGATAATTTCATTTCCCGTTTTCTTGGATTATTAGGTAAGGAAATCATTTCTGGCTAAAAGAATTGCAAATCTAATATGTCCGTATTAGTTCCTTGTTATCATATATGAAGAAACATTGTACTAAATTAATCAGCAATCTGTATCCGGCCATTAGGATGTCTTGTGTTAAAGCTCAAGTATAGCATCGTAATAATGAATTTATGGCTTGTAGCCTGCAAGCTAGTGTCGTCAATAAAATGATGAAATGAGCTAAATGGTTAGTCATTGTTTGGCTCAAAAAACATAAGAATTCCTTTGAACAAATTAATTAAAAGAAAAATAGGTAAATCTTAATCAAATATAACTATATTCGGATCGAACCATTAAATGACAATAATAATGCACAAGATGAAAAGAGCATGATAGATCTTCATAATATTGAATATAATCTTTCTCTATCGATTGATGAGGAAATAGGTTTACAGATCTTCTTTTGGGACCTTTTCCCTGTTTTTTATTCCAGATCTAAAGAAAGAGAGAGATCTTTTCTTTTCTTTTCACCCCCCCCCCCCCTTCCCCCGAACTCTTCTTGACTATATATAGTTGAAGTAGTTTTACTCGTTGCTTGACCCCATGCTTTTTCATTGCTGACGTATCCTAGTCGTGATCATAGGAGTCACCTTTCCCGATTGGTTAGGTGTCTTTGGAAGAGAAATGGAGTGGGCTCTGTCAATTTTTACCGCATGGTTATCGGAGAGAGGTGACAGGCCGTTTGGTCGTGACAGTCAGATTTTGACCAATACAGTTAGTCCCTCCGTCAGTCGGGGCCTTCCCATGTCGGACTCGGGAGAGGGATCATGTTCCTTACATAGTCGAGAGAAATCTGACTCACAATCCTTTAATCCTTAGCCAGATTTTGTGGGCTAAAGGGGGAATAAGAGCATTTCTTCAATCCTCGTGGACCATTACGACTATTTCAGAATCGAGACGTCGGATGGAGCTGAAACATCAGTTTGTGGTTACCTCCATTATGTTCACACATTTTTGGAAGGTTGAAACATTTCGTACGCTATCAGGTCTGAAATGGTGATTCTTGGGTTTCGTGCTCGGAAAATTTATGTCTCTCATAAATAAAGGAAACTTGTCATTTGATGGATTCACTTCATCTATCACTTGAGGGAATTCTTCAGACATAGCTTCTACTGATATCTCGAATTTCTGTTTATCTTCTTGCTCGTCGTAATTTTTTACTTTCTCTTCTTATCTTCTCATCACTTCCTTTTGAGCGCTCTTCACTGGGAAGAATGGCCAGTGATTCTCTTCAAGACAACCTTCCTGCCATTCATCTGGTGCCAGAGAATTCTGTTCAGGTCGTCGGAGAGGCGGATAAGGTGGAGGATGAAGGAGTTCCTTCAGTGACAGAGATCTTGCCTCACCAGGGGAGGGAGGTGATCGACTTTAGAACGGGCAGTGGAGCGGAGCCAGAACATCTTCGTTCTGTAATAAAGGAGAGGGGGGATTGCAGAACTGAAATAAGGCAGGGAATCCCCGATTATGTCGATATGCGGCTGGTAGAGGGGGATTCGATCGTCTGGGGTGTTGCGTGTTCTACGCCTACCCTTTCATTATAGGGTACACCCTCCCTCTTCCCATGTTGGTGGTGGATTTTTGCTCTTTCTACGAAATGTGCCCCGCATAGCTTTCACCTTACTTGTATAACATATTTTTTATGCTGCTCAAGTATTCTTAGCAGCAAAAGTAAAAGGAGATTTACATCTGTTCTATGTAAACAGAAATCTTTTGCTTTAAATTACTAGTATATATTTATTTTTTCTTGACTCCAGTAAAGATGTAATAAAAGGTCTAAAGAGATTAAGAGAAATAATGAAAAGTCTACTTAATTCTTAAGGGAACTTATTTGCCTCATAATTTAATCCAACGATTCAAGAAACAAAAATTATCTGATATGAATATTCTGCTTCCTCTCGATGATTGTTGACTCAACATTGATTTCGTGCTTGAGTTGGAGGGCTCTCCCTCCATCCATCGAGTCAAGTAATTCGCTATCGGAAATTGATCCGCCGCTTGTCTTATTGACAGGATCAATGTGATAGAAAACTATGCAGTTTGATATGGTACTCCAAATTACCAATACATCTATTTGATCTAAGGAATACACCAACATGTTTTCAGGTATAGTGCTGCTCAAGAATCTGCAAGCTCACCAAAAGAATTTATAGAATTTTCAGATAAAAGAGAATATCATGTTAGCATTCCTTTAATAAGCGTTTCACTGTATTTTTTGACTAATACCGATTCAATCTCATGCTTAGTCAAATTATTGCCTTTTACGCATCTTGTGAATGCAATCACGTGGGTATGTTGTTTCATCGTGTTTTGGAATGTCAAGACATTTTGAATTTCTTTGGAATTGGCAGGGAGCAGCACTTGGCTTCCAGGGTTGCTGTGAATATTTATCTATATCTACCCCTTTGATTACGGGTGGAACCCCAAGTATCTGTTCTAGCGGTTCACTTTGCTCCTTGAAATGTTTCTTCAATGTTAGTACTAAATTTTATAAATTACAGTTAATTATATTACATGGTTCTCCCTCCTGTGATTTATTGGGAGTTCCACCTCTACCTGAGTTAACAAGCCCGGAACGAGGGTTCTCCAAAGTGTTGTTATTTGGAGTGGGTGCGGGTGTCACAACTGGTAAACGGTTAACAAATGCTTCAAGAGCCTTATTAACTTGTGTAGCAATCAATTATTGCAAAGCTTCATCAATAACATCAGCATTTTCAAATTGAGCATGTTCATTTGTATGAGATCCATCAGGAGTTCCCTCACGAGATCGCTGTGGAGAACCTCATGGTGAATGGATTGGCGTGTTAAGATTATGTGGATCTGGTTGATGTTATTAGTTCTCTTGGTTTCCTCGAACGTTGTCATTGTTAATCAACATGGTCAATGCAATAAGAGAAGTTAGGCTAAAAGAAAGTAGACTATCAGATTTTCGGTAACGGAACCAATTTGTTTAACCAAAAAAATAGAATTTCGATTAAAGCTATAATTTAGAAGAACACGGATTACTGATAATCGAAAAAATGAGTATAAGAAAGTAATTTGAATAACGAGAATTTAATCGAAAGAAAAATAAGTGAACCAGAGTATATTCAGATAATGTTGTGTTTACAATTGATCAGTTGTCTCTCTTTTATAGCTCTTTGACAAATATACATTTTGCCTTTATCATAATAAGGCGATTATGAGTAATTAAGGACATTAAATGCTACGTTACACAATCATTATATTTTAATATAGATTTTCTAACGTATTCAGTATTCAATACTCATTAAATATTACATCTGTACTCCCATATATTGTCAAATTTATTTTCCTTGATTCATAGATCTAAATGACTTGAATAGGTACGAGTGATGAGTCTTTTAAATAATTACCCGTGCTTCTTCCTTTGCCCTTGCTCGTGTCTGATGCTATTCGTATCTCTTTGCCAGTAATAATTCTTTGACAATTTCACATGTCTTGACACATATGTACGCTCAATTTCTCTCAGATACATCAACTAACATAGAGCACGACCAATTGATCTATGAAATAATAGAGAGATAATACTAAATACTTAGTTAATATCATCCAAAATAAATTCCAATCTATTCCAATTTTTTCTCCTCTTTTTTTTAATGCATATTTTACATGTCTTCAGCTAGATACTTTTTTCGAGAACTATTATGTTCTGCCTATCTTATGATATCTTGACATTGTAACATATTTTCCAAGGTGTTAGTTTGCCAGTTTTCAAGCTTGATATACGAGATATATCAATAGACTATGTGACACGAGAATGCTAAATGCAAAGTGAAAGGGACACTTTATTGTTGCGATCGTGGCTATAAAATCAATTATGTTATAAATAGACTTCTATTTAAGGTGAATGTCTATAATTAGAGAGATTCTAGAGTTTTATTCTTGGTAGCTAAGTCACTACCTCCCTATAAATAAAGGGGTCTTCTACCATTGTAAATCATCCCTAACAATCTCAAAGTATCAATAAGAATACTCCTCTCCTTATTCTCTCTACATTGTTCTTGTTCTTACATTATTTTACTTGTCTTTTATATTATTTCATAACACGTTATCAGCACGAGACTCTACCGTCTCAAGAAGTACTTTGAGAAGATTAAGGAGAAATTCGCCCACACGAATTTCGCTAATTCCGAGCATTATTCGGGTCACGCTTCAAGAGATAAGTATCGAGTTTATGTTCGATTAAAATCTATAATTATGTGTTGTCTATATTACATACAAGTGATCCTAGCTATTTACTTCCGCTATTCCTTTCTTTGTTACAATTGAATTTGATTTCTTCCTTCTTCTGATTTCTTATGCTAAAACCATGGAGTTTTATTAAAGTGAGGAGGTTTGTTTGAAGTTAATTCAAGTTTGTCACCGATTTGAGGTTTCGGTCATGGCTCTCGTTGCTATCCATTTTCTCCGTCAAGTTCGAGTTGCTGGAATTTGATATTACTGTAAACAAATTGGAGTACTGCTCAATCTCATTATCACATCTTCGCTATCGATTTGAGAGCTTATGCAGAGATTTTCTATACGGAAAATAGAAGATGTATATTCGATATCACAACATTTATTGGTATACCTTAAAGGTAAGTAACTAACTTTTCCCTTTCAAATTCTTGGAATTCTATAATTTGATTTTATATACAAACATAGACAACAAAGTTTGATTATAACTCTAATGGAGTGTGTAAGAAATTATAACCACATGAAGTGGTTAAATCTCTATGCCCTGCCATGATTAAATTCATATATGATTGTGGGCAAAGAATTAAAAATTCGTCCCATTGAATTTGCTCCATTCCCTTTAGAGAATGTGGAAGCAGTATATGATAAATCTGAAAGAAGACAAAATTATTACCATGAAGGTATCAATGAATGTGGACGTGGCAAAGAATTCCGTCTAATTGAATTTGCTTCATTCCATTTAGAGAATGTGGTAGCAGTATGTGATAAGTCCGAAAGAAGACAAAATTATTACCGTAAAGGTATCAATGGATGTGGACGTGGCAATAGACGAAATTATAATCGTCATTATTGTGATAATGAGAATAATAAAGATTCTCAAAATAATCTTTCACTTTATGAAACTAATATTTGACATGAGATTGTGTATAGCACATACAGATGATTATGATCCATTCCCGGAAGTGAATGTGATAATTGTAATAGAGCCCGTAAGTATGAACATGCTCTTGATGTAATTCTGTTTCATGTCTGACATTATAAAAGAAAGTTCGTTGCCCTTGAAATTTCGGGCAAGAACTATATGACATGGTGTTGAATGCTGAAATCCATTTGGATGCAATGGGTCCTAGTGACGCCATCAAAGACAGAAATAATGCATCCACCCAAAACTATGCTAAGGCCTTGTTTTTCTTGCGACATCACCTTAATGAAGGATTGAAACTATGCCAATGGCCTTGATTCTCTTGCACCATCACCTTGATGAAGGAAGATGGAATTGTTTGATTTTATTTCACTTATTTGTAATAGTTAATGAATAGACTAATATTCATTAGTATCACCTCGTATTAGTTAGTTCATGATATAATGTTAGTATTAGTTCGTTAGAATGTTTCTACATGCTCAAATTTCAATAATATTTTTATTTTCAAGTAGAGGTAATCGACTAACCTAACAGTTAGTCGATTATCTAATATTTCGCATTAAAACTGCAAAACAATCGATTGTCAATATTCAACAATCGATTGTCTATGTTTAACAATCGATTGTCGTAAGACAGTGATCTGGAATTTTTCAAAATAGCAAATAATCGATTGTCTATGTTTAACAATCGATTGTCAATGCCCAACAATCGATTGTCTATGTCTAACAATCGATTGTCGTGAGACAGTGTGATCTGGAATCTTTTCAAAATAGTCAACAATCGATTGTCTATGTTTAACAATCGATTGTCTTAAAACAGTGTGATCTGGAATTTTTCAAAATAACAAATAATCGATTGTCTATGTTTAACAATCGATTGTCTTAAAACAGTGATCTGAATTTTTTCAAAATAGCAAAATAATCGATTGTCAATGGTCAACAATCGATTGTCAAAGTTCAACAATCGATTGTCTATGTTTAACAATCGATTGTCGTAAGACAGTGATCTGGAATTTTTCAAAATAGCAAATAATCGATTGTCTATGTTTAACAATCGATTGTCAATGTTCAACAATCGATTGTGTGTGTTTAACAATCGATTGTTTTAAGAAAATGCTTAAACTGAAATTTTCAAACTGCAAAGTAAACGATTATGGAAAACATATAATCGACTATCTGATTTAGTTAGTCAACTGACCTCAGCAGATTTTGAAAATATTGTTTAAATGTGAAACAAACGGATTGAATTTGTTTATTCTCATGTTCGTATATTTTCTTTTGTATGCCAAACCATGGGAAGTAAATTGATTGAAGGCTCCGGAAGAGCAACTGTAACTCTGCCCAAAGGCACGACGTTTATCTTAGAGAATGCAATATTCTCCTCCAAGTCTAAGAAGAACTTGTTGAGTTTTAATGATATCAATCAAAATGTTCTCCTCCAAGTCTTAAAGGAACTTGTTGAGTTTTAAAGATATCATTCAAAATGGATATCAGTGAGACAATACATGAGTATAATCTTGAATACCTCATTTACTCATGAAAACGAGGCTGCCCACTTCGGTTTGGGGTCACGCCATTTTGCATGCAGCAATGCTAGTTTGTCGGCTGCCTATTTCGGTTTGGGGTCACGCCATTTTGCATACAGCAATGCTAGTTCGTCTCTGACTGACGAATTGACACAAATATTCCCCGTTGTAATTGGTTTTGGGTCATGAACCTAATATATCCCATATAAGAATCTTTGGATGCGCAGTATATGTGCCTATAGCACCGCCATCCCGCACCAAAATGGGTCCGCAAAGAAGGTTAGGAATATATGTTGAGTTTGAATCGCCCTCCATTATTCGCTACCTCGAAACATTGACAGGAGATTTGCACGATTTGCAGACTGTCAATTTGATGAGACACTTTTCCCAAAATTAGGGGGAGAAATTGGTGAAACCAAACGGAAAATTTTGTGGAAAAATGCATCATTATCTCATCTTGATCCACATACCTCTATTTGTGAAAGAGAGGTACAAAAGATTATCCATTTGCAAAGAATAGCAAATCAAATGCCTGACGCATTTACGGACTTGAAAAGGATAACGAAATCCCACATCCCCGCGGAAAATGTTCCAATGCGTATTGATGTCCCTATTGGACAATCATCTAGTGTCATATCCAATGAGTCAAATGCACGCCTGAAGCGTGGCAGACCATTAGGTTCCAAAGACCGAAATCCTAGAAAGAGGAAAGCAAATGATCAAAATGACACTACAAAAGAATCTCATGAGGAAATTCATGATTTAACAAATTCTGATATTCATGAAGAATCCATTGAGCCGAGGCTCTGGAAAATACGGAACTATCGATAAATCCAATCAATATTGAGGCAAATATTAATCGAGTGGATATAGTGGTGGATAATGTCTTTGCTTATAATGTCGCATCCAGCATTATGCAAGAATGTGAGGATCTCGAACCTCAATCTGTTGAAGAATGTCGAAAAAGACATGATTGGCCAAAGTGGCAAGAAGCAATTCAATCAGAATTGCATTCGCTGGCAAAACGTGAAGTTTTTGGCCCTATCGTTGAAACACCTAATGGTGTCAAGCCTGTTGGCTATATATATGGCATGAATGATCGTTGGTCACGTACCTATTGTACGCCAAAGTATTTTGGAAATATGACTATTAAAGGACAACGATAATGCAAGAAACATATCTTGCATATAAGTTTGACATGACCATAATGGTATAACTTTCTCTTTAAGAAAGATATTCACCACATGGATGTTGATGAATCTGTGGTAGTACAAAATTAACTGAGAGCTCTAGAAGAGCCAATTATTACTATGTTGGAGAAACACAATTGAGTATTGTGCTTTAGTAAGTCTCAAAGAAACTTATTCAGTTTCCAAAGTACACGCGAAAGCGATTGATTATATTGAGATTATAAATGAAGGAAGGATTTGATATCTCCTATTACTACAACTTGTAGCGGGGTAATTTGTATATGAAAAGCTACCCGCTTTGTTCTCCAGTTTGTACTACACAAACGAAAGAATGCCACAATAAAGTGGATATCTATTGGTATAAAAACCCATGTCATAATAAACCTGAAGTTTATTGATAAGTGCACATGTCATGGTGTAAATTTGAAGTTTACCAATATTGATAATTTATTCAGTTGGCATTCGTGTTAGCAATCTCATTTTAAGTATGATGTGCAAATTCACATAGGTGAATATTAAAGAACTAGAAAGTTCTTTATGAATTCTCTTGTATCACTTGTTCTCATTAATGAACTGACCAACTAAAGAGTTCGGGTTGAAGCCCATAAATTCTGGAAATATCAAAGGTGAATATGGGCCCATTCACCTGCCATGTATACCACATATGATGCATCTATGAAATGGTTACATGCGCAATTGTTATTAACCCGCAGCCTGGCCGGTAATTGCGAGGTAAATTGCTTAGTAATCTAATTTCGAGCATAATTTCCAGATTTTCTACTCAAGATAGTTCATCTTGATAAGTTGGTTTATATCAAAGTTGGTTTAGCAAGATAATTATTGAGTGCCTCCACTTAATAGCTAAACTGTTTCTTATGATAACAAAGTTATATATATCAGTTTGATATACGTTGTATACGAGAGTATATTCTCCCCTCACAAGTGGTTCAGGGTCAGGAACCAAATAATTTCATCTTATTATTAATGTGCTGTGTATATTGACATAATAATGCACAAAGATGATTTTCCAAAATTGAGGAAACAAGTTAGCTTTACTAACATGAGGGGAGACATGATAAACGCTTGAGAAGAGGTTACATGGGATGAGTTATCATTTGTATATGTAAATCCCCAAATATCATGATATGAACTTGAAGTTCATAAAAGGATAATTCAATTGCAACATATTGCAAAGCATGCTATACGCATTTGCTGACCCAAAGAATGTAACTATATTCTCACTACAAAAGTCCCTGAAGGACAAGGTCTTGGATACGATTGAAGCGTATAGACAAATACTTGATTCCATGTGAAAGACATGTAGATTTGGACATGTAGTTCAAATACTTGAAAGTATAAAAGTCAAAGGTATGTATAGTCAGTTTTCGATATCTTATTTGTTTAGCATGACATGAAAACTTGATATGCAGCTAAAGTCTATCATGTGACTTACATGACTTAACTTGAAAGATTTAAGTTGCTTGAAGCATATGCAATTCTTGGTCCTGAAGTACCACATCCTAAGTACAATTTGTGTACATATGTATCTTGCTATAACTATAAGCATGATGGTATCGAGAATTCATCTATGAAGATATTGAAGAGTCATTCCACGACATTATATGAAGATGTTCATATCTATCAAGAATGATGATTTCAAGGTGCGGAATATTTATTCAAGTCAATATGGTTGATTTATATATCAAGCATCTACCAAAGATTGTTTTGAAGATGGTGCACAAGATTGGAATGCAAATGCTCAAGGATATAAATTGATGTTCTTATCAGGGGGAGTTAATGCGCATTGCACTCTTTTTCCCTTACAGGGTTTTGTCCCAACTGAGTTTTCCTTGTGAGGTTTTTAACGAGGCAACCAATAGGCGCATATTCAAACATGTGTACTCTTTTTCCTTCTCTTTAATTTTTCCCATTGGGTTTTGGTTTTAAGGTTTTAACGAGACACATTGTTGAATAGACATTCAAGGGGGAGTGTTATAAATAGACTTCTATTTAAGGTGAATGTCTATAATTAGAAAGATTCTAGAGTTTTATTCTTGGTAGCTAAGTCACTACCTCCCTATAAATAAAGGGGTCTTCTACCATTGTAAATCATCCCTAACAATCCCAAAGTATCAATAAGAATACTCCTCTCCCTATCCTCTCTACATTGTTCTTGTTCTTACATTATTTTACTTGTCTTTTATATTATTTCATAACAAATTAATAATAATAAAAATATTTTATATAGATAATTCCTACGGTACTGTTTATTTTCTATAATTGTTCAACGAAATAAAACGAATCCCAGGGGAAAAAAATATAAAGAGGAACCCACTCCTATTTATTTTGTAGTATTTTTTTTTTTGGTTTAAAAAAAACGTATCATGACAAGTGAGATGCTTCTTTCTAATTGCTATCCTTATCCTTATCTTTTTGCATTAACTAAAACTAAAAAGCATTAAAAACGTATGCTCTAAACCTTTCATGGTAAGGTGTAAACCCTTAGAATTTTTGTTTCCTTTTAATAAGCAACTAATTAACTCGGAGACATTTATTAAATTTAAAAATTGAAACTACTAATTATAAAAATTAGGCAAACCAACCCCAGTTAAAGTCTGCCCCCTACCAACTACAAATTTGACCTTTAATTATGCTTACCACTTATTAGTTTCTATTTAATTATTTTGTTTGATTATTTTTCTCCTAGTCCTTTTTTGCCGTTTAGCCACCTAAAGTGTCTCTTTAGAACAGTTATTCTCCAAAAAAAAATGTTGACATCAATTTCTGTAAATTTACAAAAGAATGTATGAAAATTGACAGCATGTAGCTATATTTTCAATTCCTTATTGTAGTTTATATCATAGACGAAGCAAGAGAATGAAAAATGATGGGTCGAAAATAAAGCACTTTAAAGTACACTGTAGTTTATTTCATTTTAAAAGAATGAAGTGGTCCGAAATTACTCCCTCCGTTTACCTTTTTTAATTGTCCACTTTTAATTCTACACTCCCTTTAACAAAAATCAAAAAAGCATATATTGTATAGTTTATCCATAATAATATCAACATATCCAAAAGTTTTGAGAAATAATTTAGAAAATGAGTAGTTAATAATAAAGTAAAAATATTATTTTCTCTTGATTAGTATAGTGAGCAAGTAAAAATAAAAAAATATTTTTCATGTAACGAATAAGTAAAAGTAAACAAAGAGTATCTTGATATTAATTTAAAATCATTAAAATTTTGTAATTCTTTTTGTTATTTAGTGATTTTATATATATAAAAGTAACTAGGTGGGTTATGACTTATGAATTTGAGTGCATTAATTGGGAACTTAAATTATGGTTTCCATTTATTATGTTCCCATATTCTTTTTCCCTTTAGCTTTTTGCCCTTTTGCCACCCAAAGAGTCCCTTTTAAACAGTCATTCTTCAGATGTGGTGACAGCAATTTTTGACCTGAAAATAGCAGCTTCCTTTTTTGCGTATTTATCCCTTTGTAAAACGGAAAAGTCTTCTTTAACCTTTAACTAATAATTACGATTTCCACTTGGATAAGGCTTTTACCCACCCACCCATTACTGTTTCAGTCCTTATTTGTGTAGGATTATATTTCTTTAACCAAAGGTTATATATAGACCACTTCTATCTCTCGAAATCACTCTGATGTTCCTCACCAGAATTATATTTCAGAGATAAATATAATATATAAATATATGCGTTATTTCAGCGTAGTTAGAATATGAGCAACGTTCCAAGATCTTTAACAGACTCTTGTTTTACTCTCTTTAAATTAGCCATCTCCTCTTCTGATCCTTGGCTTTTCTTTCTTTCACCTTTCTTGTAACCCATTTCTCTCAACTGTACAATCTTTTTCTAGATTTCTTTGTTCTTGTTTTTTGTTCGTTGGATCTTGATTAGTATACACAGATGGGTAGCGGAGAAAAACACCATCATCATCATCATCATCATCTGAATTTCCATATTCACATGCCTCACATTAACTTTCATCATAATCATCATGGGAAGAAAGAATTGAAAGATATACCAAAAGGGTGTTTTGCAGTTATGGTAGGTCAAGGAGAAGAGCAACATAGGTTTGTTATCCCTGTCAGTTATATCAACCATCCCCTGTTCTTGCAACTATTGAATGAAGCAGCGGAGAAATACGGATTTGATCACAAAGGTCCAATTAATATTCCTTGTCATGTTGAAGAATTTCGCCATATTCAGGGCTTGATTGGTAAAGAAACTGCACATCATCATCATCACCACCCCCATAATCACTGGTGTTTTAAGGCCTGATAGCAGTAGTGCTTTTTGACTCGGAATTTTAGTGCTGAAATAATGTAAATTTCCAGTATTGCCTCGAGTCTTTTTAGGTTTTTTTGTTTTGATATTTTTACTTTTTTTTACATGCTCTGTTCTATGATGTTCATGTACTCAAAAAGTGTGGTGAAAGAGTATTAACTGATTGGAATGATATTCGTAATACATATTTTCCTTTTCATTATTTCAGATTCACTGGGTCCGTGGGAATTCATTGGATTTGTTGTTATCTTTTGTTAATTCAAATTGAATTTTACTATTGAAAGGTAGATTTGGTTCTCGTGTTCTTTTAATTTGGTCGCCATGAATTTCTTTTTGCCTTGAGTGTATGGCCTAAAAAGGAACATGTTTTATAGCCTTTATAAATTAGGCTTTCTTTTTTCCTTCCTATATTTGGGGTAACAATGCAGTAAAAAAAATAACAACTAGAAAGACTAAATCTTAGTATCCATTTTTGTGTACGAGGTGCATATTATTTGGTGTAAACACTCGATATAAATAAATTTTAATGTATAACTAGAGAGTAATTTTATTTCATGTCTCACACAAATGAGATCTTTTTTATCTCATATATTTGTGTATCCATATCTTACACATCAGAATTCATAAAATTCCGAGATCCATACAGTTATAAAACAAAAAAACCCTCAAATAACTAATGTCAGTTATATTAGGCACAAAATTAAAATTTTCCCCGTGAAATATGCTTCTCCACAAAGTTATTTTTGGTAGGGAAGTTCATTGATTAGGGTTGAGAAAGGTAGGTCCCAAGCTCCTTATTGCCATCTACATATGTTCCTTCCTTTAACGTTGACACCTTTGTCACTTTTGGCGCACTAAAAATCTCAACACATGGCCTTGGTTTTTTCATACTACTTGGTTTTCACCTGGTTCTGATTTTTCTATGTTTCAACTTTTTTATTTCCTCTTTCATGTAATGTATGTTTTTGTCTGCATCTGCTTGGTTATATCTTCCAAAAATCTCGGGTTCCTTTCTATTGGGATATAAGTTCAGTGGATAGATGCAGTATTTCAATTATTTCCTGCTACTAAGATAAGTATTTTATTACAAGTAATATTTAACTTTGCTTTGAAAACATGGTTCGTTAATTTCTTTGAAATCAATTTTCTTGAGAAGTGATGACAAATCCTCCCTTTTTCTTTTTTTAAAGGCACTTATCTTTTGGTATTGAACACTACTAAAAAATTCCATGATTAATTTTAGAGTAACGATAAAATTATTTTTTTGTGATCTATAGGTTACATATTCAAACTGTGAAAGCAGTCACTTAATTTTGTATTAAGGTAGGTTGTCTACATTTACTTCTTAAATTACGACCTTTTTCAGACCCTACGTAACATAAAATACTTTATATACTGAACTGTTTTTTCTTAATTATTCTAGTGTTACCACAGAGAGATTTGTGTATGAATCCAGCTAATGATTGTTTCTTTGTTTGTAAGTGAATGCTCCACTACCTTAGGGTGTTTATGGATTTCATAATTGATCATAATGTGAAAGTGAAGAGTAAAGTAGATTTCTGAAGAAGCATGTAGGGTCATGTGCAGAAATATTTTAAGTTTGACAATGTTGAATAAGGTGCTAGATTTTGTATAGTTGCCACAACGGCAAAGCTGAACTGTAGACAACTACTAACTTAGAATAAAGAAAGTTGAATGCTCTCCCTCAAAACACGAGAAACTAAATAGATCCCACTCATTGCGTTTAAGACTTGTAATTGGATGTCAAATAAGCATTTGACTTCGGAATTTTTTTATATGTGTTGTGGCTCTCCTGTTACAAATCATATATTTAAAATAACTCCTCTGCGCTGTCGAAGGTTATAGCGGAAGGGATAGGACCCAAGGTTTCTGTTTCGAGTCTTGTGAATGAAAAATAAGGAGCGATTTCTTTTTCAATAGGTCTTACCTGATACAAATTCGAATTAATGAAATAATTGATAATTTAATTTACGTACAAATTATTTTGTATATTAACATATGATTTTTTAAATCAAATTAGGTATTTTTTGTATATATTTCTTATAGCTAATCTAATATTATTTGGTAAAAATTGCACAAGATATCCTATTTGAGTGGGCCCATTTAATCTATACCTATTTTTCTAAATTTGAACTTGTATTTAATTTTTATACAACTTGAGCCCCTATCTCCTTCTCCTTCTCTTCTTTCTCCGTCTTCTTCTTCTTCTTCTTCTTCTTCTTCTTCTTCTTCTTCTTCTTCTTCTTCTTCTTCTTCTTCTTCTTCTTCTGCTGCTGCTGCTATTGTTGGTATTGTTATGAAACTTCAGTTGATGGGACGATTGTCATAAGTATGTTTATCATATTATTTAAAAATAAATTATAAATTATCACGTAAGTTAGTAGATAATAATTTGTGAAGATTACCACATACGAGAAGTTTAAGGCCACACTTAGTGATTCTTTTCATGATAATTTTGTTCTTTTTACGTTTATTATTTTTAAAATTTATGATTTAGATACTGTTGGCAATCTAATTATTTTATAGTAGTAATACACTATGAAAGAATTAGGTGATTATTTATCTAGTATGTTAGAAAGTTTTTTCAAAAACTTCAGCTTATATTGTGCTGAAGTTTTTACAAATGAACTAAATAACTTCAGCATCTTATACTAAAGTTTTTGAAAAAGCTTTATGACAAAACCAATGAATCTAGGCCAGAAAAATTTCAGCTTATTTAGTGCTGATATTTTTTATAAATGAACTAAATAACTTCCGTATCTTCTGCTGAAGTTTTTGAAAAAGCTTTATGAGAAAACTAATGAATCCAGGACAAAAAAACTTCAACTTATATAGTGTTGAAGTTTTTACAACTGAACTAGATAACTTCAGGATCTTCTGCTGAAGTTTTTGAAAAAACTTAATGACAAAACTAATAAATCTGGGACAAAAAAAAACTTCAGCTTATTTAGTGTTGAAGTTTTTACAAATATACTAAGTAACTTCAGTGTCACATAGCTTCATCTACCGGAATGCTTACGTTTAGAACTTACAAATAAAAACATCAGCAAATAGAGAACAAAATTTCAGCACTAGAATGCTTAAATTCAGCAATTACAAATAAAAATTTCAGCACACTTGGTTCAACAATTTTTGCTATTTCAGGCCTGTTTAGTAGAATGCTGAAGTTTGCGTAATTGTCTTTGCTATTTCAGGCCCGTATGCTGAAGTTACGCGAAAAAATGGATACTTTTATAATTTTTTTTACAAAACGAATACAAATTAAAACGTAACCTAAAAAGCGGGTATAGATAAAAATACTCCTATTATTTTTTGCTCATGAATGATACACTTAATTAATATTGAGTTATTTACCTAAAAGAAGAGGGATTAATTTTCACTATATACCTTTTTTTCTCTTTTATTAGTGCACCCATATTTTAAAAATTTGAAATCCGAATATGAATATCTAGCGGAAGGAAATACCAAAAAGAATAAGAAAAGGAAATCGTCTACTCCGAAAAATTTCGACAAGTTCTGCTTCCCGAGGTCCATCCAGACAAACTTTGATTAACAATGAAAATTATACTCGTTTCGACTCAAAATACGTAATTTTTTAAATATTTTTATACAAATTAAAAAATCTATCTTTAAATATTAATTAGCAATAGAATTGATTATATTATTTTTTATTATCTCACATAAATACCTTTTAACGCATATTCCAATACTATTTACTACAAGGACAATATAAGAAAAAAATAATTAATTTATTTTTAAAATTTTAAAAAATTACTTATTTTGGACCACAAGAATAAGGCTAAAGAATTACTTATTTAAATCTAAAGGAGTGCTATTATTTTACTAATTTGATTTTGAGAAACATTAGAACTTATAATACATTTTTAGTTAGTGCCTGAATATTATAAATTTCAATTTTCAAAGGACATACATTAAAGGACATGTTTCACGAGGTATGTTACGCAGCGCCTTCCTGAGATTTTTTGGAAGGGCAACATAAGGCTAAATAATCGATGTCAGTGTGGTTGCTATCTGCCAATGAGGTTCCCGTCGCACGTTAGACTAGATTGTCAGTGTCGTGCGAGAAAACCAATATCACGAGCAATTGCGGAAGCTGAGAGAAAATTAGGTTTTGAATGATGATGATTTTTTTGATGACTGAAAGCTGATTATAAAAGATGTGGTGTCGAGGGGGAGAGACACTAGTACAGAAAATGCTTGCTTGAAAATGTTTGATTGCTTGTCCCCCCTAATAATACTAAAAAAACAAAAAACAAAATTATATGACTAGCCTTAAGAAAGCTGTAAAAGCACACTGAATGAAAATAAAATAAAACTAGCCTCGAATTACAATGAAGAATACTTAGTTTATTACAATGTAGAAACAAGTCTGATGGCAGCAACTTTGTCTTGCGGGTCAGGGTCTGCGCACGCGGTGCTGTGAGCGCGCGCGACATTTGTTGTGTTTGCCTGAGGCTGGGCGCTATAGCTTGGCATCAGGGTCTGTGCGCGAGGCGCTGCTGGAATGGGCTTGTTGCTGAGCGCCGGCAAGACATCAGGATCTGTGCGGGCGGTATTGTCAATGCGCGTGGTGCTATTGTCTTTGACTAGCTACTGGGCGCTGGCGAAATGCATCGATGGGGTGACTGAGGCTAGGGGTGGGCATATATCGGGTAAAACCGATAACCCGAACAGTTAATACTTTATTGGGTTATCGGTATTGGGTTATTGGGTTAACGGTTCGGTAACGGGGTGGAACTTTTTTTTATTGGGTTATCGGTTCGGTATCGGTTTGCATTTTTGTTATTGGGTAAAAACCGATAACCCAATAAGAATGAAGTAATTTACTAAAGTACCCTTAAGCATATACTAGGGTTTTATTTTCTGAATAGGTATGACAGAGCTTTTTTCCCTCATCATTTGTCTCTCTCGAGTCTCGACTCTCTTTCTGCAAACCCATAGCTTGCCAAGCCGCCACCCCTCAAGGCTCAAGCTCACCAGTCGGCAGTCACACCAGTTCTCCGCCATTCACTTCTGTATTCACGTCAATATTTACTTACTCACAATACATCACTAAAGGGAGGATAGTTGAATTAACAAGGTAATAGTTGTCTATTTGAATAGGTGTGACAGAGCTTTTCTCCCCCTCTTTCTTTGAGGAGTTTACATCACACAATTGCATCTGGTTTTAGCTTTCAAATGTTGAAATTATTTTTTGTCAAACAACTGTAAAAGGCAATTTTGCTGGTAAACTTGTGTGAATGATGTTCTTGTCTTTTGCTCCATGTTGGTAGGTGATTTCTTTTTCCTTGTTGTGCTTAAAGAAGGCTATTTCACAAATGTTAAAGACACTCGAATGGCATAGTTATGTTCAACGTTTCCTGCTGTTTTTGTACATTTGTAACAGCACTCTCTTGGTTCTCTCATTACCATTTACCAATACATTATAATATATGTCTTCAACTTGTTACCAAACAAATAGTTTGCTTGATTTCATTAAAAAATAGGCAAAGAAGACATGCCAACATATAAAGAAGGTGAACTCAAAGCTATTTCATATTATAGCTGTTGTGTCGTTATAGCAGTGCCTATATCATTATAACAGGCCAGCAGCTGGATTTGGTCTGAACTCTAAAGTTTCTCTCTTTAGTTGAAAGCAGTACTGCATTAGTCAGGCACTGCTATTTTTTCTGAAGGGTATAAATTTAGATTATCTACTATCTAGTTTTCTTGACAAATGTGGCTTCATGGTTCCTCGTTGAAATACTTCTTTTATTATCTGTCTCATGATGCAGCAGCTGCCTCCTCGCCTCTTGTTCTGAAATAGTATTGATTCCTCTCCTGCCATATGAAATAAACAGATCATGCTAGTGACATATTGCTAATGAGCAAACAGAAACTTCATGCTAATGAGCAAATAGAAACAGAAACTAACAGGATGCTAATGAGCAAATAGAAACTTCATGCTAATGAGCAAACAGAAACTTTAGCAACTGCTATTTTTTCTGCACTGCTCAATATTTTTTCTACAATATATTTCTATAGATCTGTTTTATATTTATGTTTGCACTGCTATTTTTCTGCCACCGCGGTATGTCGTTACAGCTAGCAGTTGTATTTGTGCTTTCTGCAGCTATTATCAGTTAGTTGAAGTTTCAACACTTTTAAGTTTAGTTTTATCTTATCGGGTAAACCGATAACCGAACCGATAATAATCAATAACCGATAAGCCGATAACCGATAACTAATATCTTATCGGTTTGGTTATCGGGTTATGATATTTGTAAACCGATAATCGATAGGCAAAACCGATAATTTTCAAAACCAAACCGAACCGACCGATGCCCACCTCTAACTGAGGCGCATGAACGCTTGTCACTTGGCATAGCCAAAATTACAAGGCTGACCATGACGCTAAATATTGTAAGGCTTGCTAAATTACTATGGGGTGGGACTAAGGGGTCATGGGACGTATATAAAAAGCAGCCCATGACAGGTATTGTGGCAGCTTGGCTTTTGGAATTCTTTTGGTGATTTGAATTGTTGTTGAAACACGAGTTGAGCTAAATAAAAAAGTATAATAGAAGTTAATGCAAGTGGGCAATTGGATCAAACAGTCGAACCATTCATTTCTGTCGTCGTTGCAACAGGTAGAAAACTATATCTGTATATTTTTCCAAAAGAGAATTTCCCTCATTAATGGGAAAAAGTGCCATCCTATCCCATTCACTTCCTTTACTTTCGCTTCTCCTCATTTCTTTTATGTGTTCTTTACTTTTATCTTCTTTAAGGGTTGCCCCAGAAAAGTATATTATAAAAATCAATTTACGAAATAATATCCATAGACTATATTGAACACCTTATTACGCTCTGACTTTTGGATTCAAAACAGTTATTGCTTTATTGTTTCGTTTCTATTTTCCAATTTAGGTGTGTTTGAATAGTGTTTTGCTTAGATTATATAATCTTTTAAAAAAAAATTTGCTAACTAATCAAACACCAATAAATAATCACTTATTATTCAAGAAAATATTTTTCAAATTTTCTGCAGAAAATATTTTTCAAATTTTCTGCAGAAAATATTTTCCTTCATATCAAACACACTCTTAGTTTTGTGTCCACTACATGAATAACTTCTGGAAACAACGGTTTGGTTGTATTTTATTTTCCGGAATATTTTCTGAAATAAGCTTGTAGTACGCGTTGTTTTCGTTTCCCCAATATTTTGTTTTTTGTTTTTTTTTTCCAAAACATTCCATGGTCGGCATAAGAAGAATCAATAATCATATTCTTTTTATGCACATTCAAGACTTAACCTTTATGCGCCTACTGAAAAATATAGTGGAATAATTAAGATTCTTTTATCCTTAATAAAATGTTTCAAGTTCTAGCAAGGAATCAAAAACTTGAAAATGAAGCATTTTACCTCAATTAGTGAGTGATAAAAGATTGGTCAGATTGTAAGAACCCATAGAAGGAAGATTGATGTGAAAAAGAATAGAGATAAAAGTCATGTGTTCATATTTATTCTTTCAAATATTTCTACTAAATGATATATAGATCAACGGTCCGTCGTAATAAGCTCCAAAAATAACAATCAAAATCGTTAGCGTAACAGTCTTGATTTAAATAACAACACTACTTAAGGAATTAATTGTCGACGCAACATTAGTGCTTAGTAAGACTTTGTAGGACTACCAATATTCCATACATTTTTTTAAGTGTAGTTGGGACTTGGTAGTTTGTATGGTCAATTGTTAGTTTCGTAGTGGTTGCTTTAGTTGAGAGGGGAAATTCAAATGTTGTTTTCCTTAGCCACCTGCATACACTTTGTGTCTTGTTTGGCAGATTCAAAGAACGAAAAAAAGATCAAAATTACCCCTATCATTTGCTAAATGTTATGAAATAATATAAAAGACAAGAACAGTAATGCAAGAACAAGAGCAATAGAGAGAAGAGTAGAGAGAGTTCTTCTTATTGATACTTAGAGAATGTTAGGGATGGTTTACAATGGTAGAAGACCCCTTTATTTATAGGGAGGGGGATGATTTATCTACCAAGAATAGAACTCTATAATCTCTCTAATTATAGACATTCACCTTAAATAGGAGATTTCATAACACTCCCCCTTGAATGTCTATTCAACAATGTGCCTCGTTAAAACCTTAAAACCAAAAACCCAATGGGAAAAATTAAAGAAAGGAAAAAGAGTACACATGTTTGAATATGCGCCTATTGGTTGCCTCGTTAAAAACCTCGCAAGGAAAACCCAGTGGGACAAAACCTTGTAAGGGAAAAAGAGTGCAACGCGCATTAACTCCCCCTAATGAGTACATCAATTTATATCCTTGAGCATTTGCATTCCAATCTTGTGCATCATCTTCAAAACGATCTTTGGTAGACGTTTGACAAATCAACCATATTGACTTGAATAAATATTCCGTACCTTGAAATCATCATTCTTGATAGATATGAACATCTTCATATAATGTCGTGGAATAACTCTTCAATATCTCCATAGATACATTCTCAATGCCATCATGCTTATAGTTATAGCAAGATTCATATGTACACAAATTGTACTTGGGATGTGGTACTTCAGGACCAAGAATTGCATATGCTTCAAGCAACTTAAATCTTTCAAGTTAAGTCATATAAGCCATATAATAGACTTTAGATGCATATCAAGTTTTCCATGTCATGCTAGACAAATAAGATATTGAAAACTGATTATATATACCTTTGACTTTATACTTTCAAGCATTTGAACTATAGGTTCAAAACTACATGTCTTTCATATGGAATCAATTCTTCTTGAATTGTATCTCTTCCATTTAGTTACTTTCTTTGGGTAAGCAAATGCGTATAGCATGCTTTGCAATATGTTGCAATTGAATTATCCTTTTTATGAACTTCAGGTTCATATCATGATATTCGGGGATATACATATACAAATGATAATTCATCCCATGTAACCTTTTCTCAAGCGTTTATCATGTCTCCCCCTCATGTTAGTAAAGCTAACTTGTTTCCTCAACTTTGGGAAATCATCTTTGTGCATTATCATGTCAATATACACAACACATTAATGATAAGATGAAATTATTTGGTTCCTGACCTTGAACCACTTGTGAGGGGAGAATATACTCTCGTATACAACTTATATCAAACTGATATATATAACTTTGTTCTCACAAGAAACAGTTTAGCTATTAAGTGGAAGCACTCAATAATTATCTTGCTAAACTTACTTTGATATAAACCAACTTATCAAGATGAACTATCTTGAGTATAAAATCTGAAAATTATGCTCGAAGTTAGATTACTGAGCAATTTACCTCGCAAGCACCGGCCAGGCTGCGGGTCAATAACAATTGCGCATGTAACCATATCATAGATGCATCATATGTGGTATACATGGCAGGTGAATGGGCCCATATTCACCTTTGATATTTCCAGAATTTATGGGCTTCAACCCGAACTCTTTAGTTGGTCAGTTCATTAATGAGAACAAGTGATACAAGAGAATTCGTAAAGAACTTTCTAGTTCTTTATTATTCACCTATGTGAATTTGCATATCATACATAAAATGAGATGGCTAACACGAATGTCAACTGAATAAATTATCAATATTGGTAAACTTCAAATTTACACCATGACATGTGCACTTATCAATAAACTTCGGGTTTATTATGACATGGGTTTTTATACCAATAGATATCCACTTTATTGTGGCATTATTTTGTTTGTGTAGTACAAACTGGAGAACAAAGCGGGTAGCTTTTCATATACAAATTACCACGCTACAAGTTGTAGTAGTAGGAGATATCAAAGCCTTCCTTTATAGTCTCAATATAATCAATCGCTTTCGCGTGTACTTTGGAAACTGAATAAGTTTCTTTGAGACTTACTACAGCACAATACTCAATTGTGTTTCTCCAACATAGTAATAATTGGCTCTTCAAGAGCTCTCAATTAATTTTGTACTACCACAGATTCATCAACATCCATGTGGTGAATATCTTTCTTAAAGAGAAAGTTATACCATTATGGTCATGTCAAACTTATATGCAAGATATGTTTCTTGCATTATCGTTGTCCTTTAATAGTCATATTTCCAAAATACTTTGGCGTACAATAGGTACGTGACCAACGATAATTCATGCCATATATCATCTCAAACCTCCTTCTAGAGGTGAGTGTGGTATCATCTCAAACCTCCTTCTAGGGGTGAGTGTGGTATATTTAATACCAATTTCATGTTCATATTCTTCCAATAATGAATATGTATTCGTGAATCAAATGTTGTCACATTCACTTCGAGGATATGTGATTTTTCTATAAATGCGTCAGGCATTTGATTTGCTATTCTTTGCAAATGGATAATCTTTTGTGCCTCTTTCTCACAAATAGAGGTGTGTGGATCAAGATGAGATAATGATGCATTTTTCCACAAAATTTCCCGTTTGGTTTCACCAACTTCTCCCCCTAATTTTGGGAAAAGTGTCTCATCAAATTGACAGTCTGCAAATCGTGCAGTGAACAAATCTCCTGTCAATGTTTCGAGGTAGCGAATAATGGAGGGCGATTCAACCTCAACATATATTCCTAACCTTCTTTGCAGACCCATTTTGGTGCGGGATGGCGGTGCTAAAGGCACATATACTGCGCATCCAAAAATTCTTGAATGGGATATATTGGGTCCATGACCCAAAACCAATTGCAACGGGGAATATTTGTGTCAATTCGTCAATCAGAGACGAACTAGCATTGCTGTATGTAAAATGGCGTGTCCCCAAACCGAAGTGGGCAGCCGACAAACTAGCATTGCTGCATGCAAAATGGCATGAACCCAAACCGAAATGGGCAGCCTCGTTTTCATGAAGAATTCAAGATTATTCTCATCTATTGTCTCAATATGATATCCATTTTGAATGATATCTTTAAAACTCAACAAGTTCCTTTTAGACTTGGAGGAGAACATTGCAATTGATATCATTAAAACTCAACAAGTTCTTCTTAGACTTGGAGGAGAATATTGCATTCTCTAAGATAAACGTCGTGCCTTTTGGGCAGAGTTACAGTTGCTCTTCCGGAGCCTTTAATCAATTTAATTCCCATGTTTGATATACAAAAGAAATACACGAACATAAGAATAAACAAGTTCAATTCGTTTGTGTCACATAATATTTTCAAAATCTGCTGATGTCAGTTGACTAAAATAAATCAGATAGTCGATTATATGTTTTCCATAATCGATTACTATGCAGTTTTAAAATTTCAGTTTAAGCATTTTCATAAAACAATCGATTGTTAAACACACACAATCAATTGTTGAGCATTGATAATCGATTGTTAAACATAGACAATCGATTGTTGACAATTTTTGAAAAATTCCAGATCACACTGTTTTAAGACAATCGATTGTTGGCTATTTTGAAAAATTCCAGAGCACGCTGTCTTAAGACAATCGATTGTTAAGCATAGACAATCGATTGTTGACTATTTTGAAAAATTCCAGATTACACTGTCTATTGACAATCGATTGTTGACTGTTTTTGAAAAATTCCAGAACACACTGTTTTAAAGACAATCGATTGTTAATCATAGACAATCGATTGTTGACTGTTTTTGTAAAATTCCAGATCACACTGTTTTAAAGACAATCGATTGTTAATCATAGACAATCGATTGTTGACTGTTTTTTGTAAAATTCCAGATCACACTGTTTTAAAGACAATCGATTGTTGATCATTGACAATCGATTGTTTTGCAGTTTTTATGCGAAATATGAGATAACCGACTAGTTTTTCAGGTTAGTCGATTACCTCTACTGGAAAGTAAAAATATTATTGATTTTTGAGCATATTGATACATTTTAAAGAACTAATACTAACATTATATCATGAACTAACTAATACGAGCTAATACTAATGGCTATTGGTTTATTCATTCACTAAAACAAGTAAAATAAAATCAAATAGCTCCATCTTCTTTCATCACGGATCCATCACCGATTAGGTGGTCTATCTTCCTCTCGGGTTGCTCAAAGAAGTCTGCCACATCCAAGTGGGTGATGTCAAAGTTGTCGTCAGAGACAAAATTCGTTTCAGGGCGTTTACTCTTTCGAGATGCTTGATAAAGGTCAACCAAAAGTCATGGTATACGGCAAGCCTTTGACCAGTGCCCGTTTTCACCGCAACGATAATATATAGTTTATAAACTATTTGCTTTTGGGTTCTTATCGTATCGTGCTTGTGGCAGAGTGACCAACTTCAGGTTGTCATATCTCTTCTTTAAGCCATTCCACAAGATAGGTGGATCTTTGACGGTGAGATATTCAATCTTCAAACCTTCATCAAGGTGATGGCGCAAGAAAATCAAGGCCTTAGCATAGTTTCAAACCTTTTTCAAGGTGATGGCGCAAGAAAATCAAGGCCTTAGCATAGTTTCAAACCTTTTTCAAGGTGATGGCGCAAGAAAATCAAGGCCTTAGCATAGTTTCAAACCTTCATCAAGGTGATGGCGCAAGAAAATCAAGGCCTTAGCATAGTTTTGGGTGGATGCATTATTTCTGTCTTTAATGGCGTCTCCAAGACCCATAGCATCCAAAATGGATTTAAGTATCCAACACCCATATCATATAGTTCTTGCCCGAAATTTCAAGGGTAACGAACTTTCTTTTCATAATGTCAGACATAATCCAAAATTACATCAAGAGCGTGTTCATACTTACGGGCTCTATTACAATTATCACATTCACTTCAGGGAATGGATCAAAATCATGTGCTTTACACAATCTCATGTCAAATATTACTTTCATAAAGTGAAAGATTATTTTGAGAATCCTTATTGTTCTCATTACCACAATAATGACGATTATAACTTCGTCTATTGCCATGTCTACATCCATTGATACCTTTACGGTAATTAGTCTTCTTTCAGACTTATCACATACTACTACCACATTCTCTAAAGGGAATGGAGCAAATTCAATTGGACGGAATTCTTTGCCACGTCCACATTCATTGATACCTTCATGGTAATATTTTAGTCTTCTTTCAGACTTATCATATACTGCTTCCACATTCTCTAAAGGGAATGGAGCAAATTCAATGGGACGGGTTTTCAATTATTTGCCCACAATCATACATGAATTTAATCATGGCAGGATATAGAGATTTTACCACTTCATGTGGTTATAATTTCTTACAAACTCCATTAGAGTTATAATCAAACTTTGTTGTCTATGCTTTGTATATAAAATCAAATTATAGAATTCCAAGAATTTGAAAGGGAAAAGTAAATTACTTACCTTTAAGGTATACCAATTATATTTTCAATGTTTTCTTCCTTTTCTCTTTTGCTTTCTGTTTCGTTCCTCTTTTTTTTTTTTCTTTCTTTCTTCATTCTTTCTTTGAAGCAAAACCTACACAGACAAAAAGTTAAAACAATCGAAAATTTCAATTGGTTAGAGACTCGTGCTGATAACGTGTTATGAAATAATATAAAAGACAAGAACAGTAATGCAAGAACAAGAGCAATAGAGAGAAGAGTAGAGAGAGTTCTTCTTATTGATACTTAGAGAATGTTAGGGATGGTTTACAATGGTAGAAGACCCCTTTATTTATAGGGAGGGGGATGATTTATCTACCAAGAATAGAACTCTAGAATCTCTCTAATTATAGACATTCACCTTAAATAGGAGATTTCATAACACTAAATAATTTATAAATATTTTTTGTATATTTATTCGTCCAAAAAAATATATGACGTTAACAAAATTACCCCTCGATTTAACGGCAACATATGTAAGCCCCACTTTTAATAATGTATCAACGTATTACTGGGACACATGGCAATCACCGACTAAAACAACAATGGATATTATTTCGATCCACTTAACTGACCCGAACCAATAGTTTCCTCATTTTTCCGATCTTTACCCAAACTCTCTCTCCCACATTCATCTTCTCTCTTAAACCAAAAAGTTCCCCTAAATTCCAAAAAATTTCACTCATTTCCGGTTTGCAGTCTCCCTCCCACTCCCAAAACCCCAAGGAGCAAAACTTAACCGAGAAATAAACTAATTTTTGACAAAATTCTACTTATTTGAATTGAAAAAACTGTAGATTTGATAGAATGGGGAAGCCAGAAGCTTTAGTTGGGGAATTCTTCTATGACCGTCAAATCCAGCCTATTTTTTTTTTTGGTTTTACCGCGACCTTTTTAATGCCAGAAGAAACAAAAAAGAAAACTTCCAAGGCAAAGGATTTGACTGAGGCTTCGAAAGTCGCCGGAAATTTAAAGGCAAAAGGAAATCATATTTCAACGAGAAAACGTCTTTTTTCAAACTTGTCCATGTAAATGAATACGTTGAAGTGGTCCAGATTTGTGGTAGTTATGGAGGAAAATAGGGATGGTGACAATGATGAAGGAAGAAGATGCTAACTATTTTTCTTTTTCTTTTTTAAGTTAAAAAATAATTAGAGCGGGTCAAATAATTGGGGCGGATATATTCTGCCCATAATTTTGTTTGACCCAATAAGCTACATGGCCCAGTAATACGCTGACACGCTATTAAAAGTTGGGCTCACATATGTTGCTGTTAAATCGAAGGATAATTTTATTAATAGAAATAACGTTATATATTTTTTTGGACGAATAGATGGACGGAAGGTATTTATAAATTATTTAACAAACGATTGGGATAATTTTAACTCTTTTCCATTAAAAAAAATCCTGATTCTCACTGCATAACTCCTCACTCTTTTTTCCAGATTAGAAGTTTCTGAAATAAGCCTCAAAAGAAGGAAGTAAAACTTCACCAATACCGTAATAGCTGGACTAGGAGTATGAGAATCTTCTTGTTATTTGGACCAGCTTACGCTTCATCTCCATAAATCCAATATAGGAACGTTCTTGCTACAATCCACAAGGACAGGAGCAGGGTTAAGTCTAACCACCAAATTTGGAGCAGATTGACACAAACGGGCTAGTCGAATCATATATGAGATAGGTAGAAACGGATAATGTAAAAATGAATAAATTATCTGACCTAACCCTATATAATAAGTATAAAAAATGAGTTAATCGTCAAATGATATGGTTATCCATATTATCGATGTTTTATTTTAATATGATCATTTTTGAAAGAATTCGTAATTTCCAAACTTCAAAAAACCGCAACTTGAAGCTCTACAACTATAAAAGTTAAACCCAATAGTTATCAATTGGATAATATAGTTCTTATATATATTTGACACATTTTTAAAAAGTTCATTATGCAACCCATTTATAATAGATAATATGAGTATACAATTATTTTCTTTTATTCATTTTGCCACCACTAACTAGTCGTGGTTCAAACATATAATAATCAGGCTATTACTTCTATGCCTCAACTACCGAATCATCCCTTTGAGGTCTTTCCAGTAGTGAATTATTGAGGCACAATTAAATTACTGATTTGATGATAAACGTGATGGAAAACACAAAAATTAGTTGGTGATTTGTACATTTCGGCCCCTAATGGACCATTCCAGTTTTGATTGTTGCTTTCATAACTACCGGCGTGGCATACTTGGGAAAACGTGAAAAAAGGCGTTACCTCCATCCAACCAACCTTCAACCAGTATTTGCAAATTACCACTAACGGAATGTATTAAGCCAAAATAATAGGACTGCTACTTAGTAAATTGCAGAAGAATGAACTTTTTAAGCTTCAGATTGACAATCAGCATGTTTCGCTCTCCTCAAGTTTTGTTCCCCCCCCCCCCCCCCCCCCCCAAAAAAAATCTATTACAACGATACAAAACCCAAATTACTAATTCTAAAGAATAAGGATCGTTGAATCGAAATATCTTTGACAACAGATAGTTTAACACTTTCTAAATCTGCACAAGAAAAAAGAATAGAAATGTACTCTTCTTGTTCTCTCCAATCAGCCATGTTATCGATGATGTCTTGTGCTTGAACCACGAATAGTTACACCGTGCAAATATTTGGTATACCCAAGGAAACTCAGTTTTCTATCAGATGGTCTAATGCAATCCTTGAGGAAAGCATAAGCCGTAGGGCCCAAATTCATTTCCTGCAAACACAGATACCACATTAGAATAGCAAGATGAATCAAAATACAACGTCACTGCCAGTACCCTTGGCCTACCTGTGCTAATTCCTCAACGGAAATGACACAGTTCCCTTCTTGCTCAAAATACTCAAAAGCGGCACTAGCAATCTGTTCCCAATTTTCAAGAGCCTCAAGCTGATATGTACTAATTGCGGCAGCACAGAACTCTTCAAAATCCAGTGGTTTATAGGATAATGGTTCCATCTTTAATTTAACAAACAAAAACATCAGGTCAAATTTGTGGGAGCAATAAGATGTCAAGCTCAAACGCAAAAAGTACAAGGCGCGAGTTCTCTACCTTGTTCCTGTAATCTAATAAGAACCATCTTCAATTTAACAAACAAAACCGCTTGTTCAAAATTGTGGGAGCAATAAGATGTCAAGCTCAACCATAAAAATGCAATGTGCCAGTTCTCTGTCTTATATATAATCTAGTAAGAAGAAATTTCACATGCATTCAGGAAGCAACAAACTAATAGCACTTATCTTTTCATGTGGCAACTCCATAAGTCCCACATGCCAAAGGGAAAAAACACCTTACTTCACTTTCTGATACTGTTTCTTTTTGCAAGGAAAAAGTAATGGAACTAAACAATATATAGGATGCAAAGTAGCAAAAAGTAGAAAGATTCCAATATATTGTACAAAGATCCCAATATATTTAGATTTAGGAATGCAGAATGCCTTCTTGGTTGAGAGTCCCTAATTCGGGAAGGAAAAAAGGACTTGCATGAAAGACGGTATCTTCTATGCTCTCTCTCCTAGGTTATCTTTGACAAGTGCATTAAATGATGAGCTTGTGATGAGTGCATGTGCACATATGACCGACTCGAGAACCCAATGATTATCACTTAAGAACTTGAGTTGATATCTAGAATGTAACTCAATGCATGTACCAATAGATAAATGATAGAAGCCAAAGAGATTCCAAACGCAATGAAGGATAAGATACTATATTATCAGGTGTCTCACCAAATTTAAGATGTCAAAAACTCTCGACTCCCTCATGGCATCAGTCGTTTGTTTAGTAAGTGCCTGCATAGCCAGTTCATGATGACGTACTTTGGAATTAGATAATAGACGAAGATGATGATAGGTCAAACAGAATATACGAATAACTGTAAATTTTTAATTAAAAGAATGATACAGTAAGACCACCAACCATCTTAAAATTATTGAGTGACACACGACCGTCTTTCGGTTCCAATAAATTGAATTGAGCCCTGAGGTAGATTAACTCTTCTTCTGTCAATGCTTTTGAAAGAGCCTGCATATCAGAAAACCAAAATAGATTGAAATGGCTTATGCTCCTACAGAAACAGACTTCAAAAGAATTCTCCAAGAAGCATTTAAAACCACTAGTACCTTCAATGCTGCACGTTTCAAGGGTGAGGCTCGAGTATAAGACTTGACTAATTTAAAGATCAATATGTCTAAAGGTAAAACAGGATTTTCCGTCCTTAACCATGGATGAGCTGCAAATGCAAAATGAAGCCATCAGATGCACAGGGTGAAAGCATACAGTAAAATTTGTAGATGATATATGCCAAGAAAAACCCAGACACTTGGCGCAGAGTATCTACCAGTCACAAAATCATTTGATACATTGAACACATAACAACTTACCCAGTGCTTGAGAAGCAGTCATTCTCTTCCTATGATCTTTATTCAAAAGCCTTTTCACAAAATCTCTGGCCTCTGCAGACACTGAAGGCCAAGGTGAGTCCTCAAAATTAGGATCAGCTCGTAACACGGATCGAAAAATGCCTGACTCTGTACGCGCCCAGAAAGGTCTACTTCCACATAATAAGATATACGTTATCACACCAATACTCCACATATCTGCTTCAATACTGTATGACCTATGAAGTACTTCAGGCGCAACATAGTATGCACTGCCAACAATATCATTAAGACGTTGATCTGCAAATGCAGAAGAATTGATAGGTGTAAATCTTAAAGGTAGATTAGAAAGAAAGAAATTGAAAGAAAGAAAAAAAGACAAAAGAAAGCACAGCTATGATGACATTCAGGAGATATTAGAAAAATGGATCAGGAGAATCAATGAAAATGAATCCATGGAATAAATCATTTCACATCTTTATAGATGAAGGAGCATTTCACGTGGCTTAGCAAGCAAAGAACGATTGGTAACTGTGATATGTGATAACACTGAAAAGTTAAATGCATTATAACAGAGGAACTTCTCATATCATGCTTATCCACTTATCTTGACATTGCCTAAATATGATATAGTAAGCAGCTGACTTGTTGTCCACGGTGATAAAAATCATCATAAAAATGAGAATCATGCTGGTATTTCCATTTATATAGTGACTGAGCATCTGCTGAAAAGAGAGGTATCAACTCTACTGCTTTTGATTTCTAGATATCCAATATTTTATACAACCAGTATTTTGAATTACGGTTTTGGGACTCGTCTTGGGACAGGGAAAACGAAAATCTCAGCTTCACTTTCAAGCTGCTGAAAGTCTTACATCCGGGCTGGACATATATCGGGTAAAACCGATAATCCAACCGTTAATTGTTTATTGTGTTATCAGTATCGGATTATTGGGTTAATGGTTCGATAACGTCTTAGAATTTTTTTTACTATTGGGTTATCGGTTCGGGCCTCAGTTTGCCAATTTTGTTAATGGGTTAACTGATAATCCAATAAGTATTGATAAAATTACGACTTACCCTTAGTATATACATATGTTAGGGCTTCAGTTCATTCTCTCCTATTTTTTCTAAGCCGCACACTTATTTTCATTCTTCATAGACCTTACTAGTTACTCCTAGCATAAGTCTTTAGTCTTATATATTAGGCTTTTAATTTCTATAACAAAATTCATCTTTATATTAGTATTTTTTACTGTTAATGATTCCTTAATTTTTCATTTTCGTTTCTTAATTTTGTGAGCTCATGTTGTGCAGCCTATACCTACTATCAATTTCTCTTCGCACTTATCAATTCTCAATAACAATCTTCGTCAGTTTCGGGTATATTTTTTAACATTATTATTCTGTACAGTGTGCTGAGCTTTGACAATAGGATAACATTTTCTTGCTTCCGGGTGTTTTTCATTTCTGCGTTAGTATTGCCCATGCACAGATCGAGGTTTTGCTCTAAGGTTTTTTTTTTCAGGTTAGGCATTTGACAAACAACATCAGGTTTATTTTAGACTGTTAGTACTATATGTTTGGACTTGTTAATTTTAAGGTGAAATTGCTACTATTTTGTATTAATATTAATGTATTAGGACAACTGTTGTTGAAGAATTAGTACTATTCCAGTTGTGGCCACGGGACATAACGCAGAAATGGGTAATATACCCTCTCTTTTTTGCTTAACTGTAGATTGAGTTATCTTATCGGACCGATAATGATCGATAACCGATTAACCGATAACCGATAACCGATTTCTTGTCGTCTCGGTTATCGGTTTATTAAATCGATAACCGATATGCTAAACCGATCGAACCGACTGATGCACACCTAAGTTGTAAATACAGGTTACATCTAAGTTGAGGTCTTCCTTTGATGAATCCATCTAAGTTGAGGTCTTATCTTAACAATCTACGTGCTTTACGTAAAATGTGGAATTGATTATGCGAACTCCACAAACAACACTACAACCTAAGGTTATACAAAAGTGATTCTTTGCCTACTAAGATTGAGAAGTTTAAACTGCTTTACTTGATATCTCTCAAAGAAAGAACCAGTTCCAACTATGAAAATTTCTTTGCGTTTAAGTAAAAATTTCTTTCCTAATTATCATTAGCTCTCGACTTATTACTTTTTGCAATGTTTTTATAATTCAACAACAACAACAACCCAGTATAATCCTACTTAGTGGGGTCTGGGGAGGGTAGTGTGTACGCGGACCTTACCCCTACACTTGGGTAGAGAGGTTGTTACCAAATAGATCCCCGGCATCCTTCCCTCCAAGAACTTTCCCACCTTGCTCTTGGGGAGACTCGAACTCACAACCTCTCGGTTGGAAGTGGGGGTTGCTTACCATCAGAGCAACCCCTCTTGTCAAATTAGACAAAACTGGCAGGAGTACTTGCTCTTGCACCTTTTAACATTTTGGCACAGCATGAAAAATGGATTTTGCGAAGAAAATGGATCTTGAACCTAATTCAACTTTAAAAGCTAGCTCACGAGGGAAGGATTCTCCAAGACCATATAAGGAGACTACAACTCATGTGAATATCACCCCCCCCCCCCCCCAAATCACCCAAGACTGGATAATGGAGCGCGGGTAACATAACACGAAGACCCAACATTGAGAGCACAACAACAAGGATCGATGGGCCTGGCTCTAATATTATGTGAAGAAAAAATACATGGGCCTAAGCTCAACCCTAAAAGCTAGCTCACAAGGGTAGGATTGTCTAAGACCATATAAGAGAGCACAATTCATTCCCCCAACCAATACGGGACTTAACATGATTCTTTTCAAAAATGCAGAGCATCCTAACAAAGATCTTTCGACATATGGTAGGCAGTAGCCGCATCTCCGCATAAACTTCAATAACAAAGTGGCACAGGGAGTAAAAAGTTAAAACCCATGGCATCTATGGTCATTAAATGATTGTGGAGCTGATAAATCACCACCACCAACCCAAAAAAGAAAACTTACATGTTTTTTTCCAAAACAAATGCAATTATTACCTGGTCTGATGAAGTCTGATAGACCAAAATCAATAACCTTCATTGGTGCATCCTCTTCTTTCTTCGTAAAAAGGAAGTTCTACAAAGAAATCAAGTTACACAGCCAGTTAGGTCAGCGGAATAAGAGGAGAAAATTTCCAGAAATGTGATTCACATTTGTGCATGTGTTTATTGAGGGTTGCTTTACGTAGTACCTCTGGCTTCAGATCACGGTGGACCACACCTTGAAGATGACAAAAGGCGACAACATTTAGTATTTGAACCAGTATACTTTTGGCATCCTCCTCCGTGTATCTCCCACCTCTGAAGAAGGAAAAGAGAAAAGGCATTTTGAATTTAACCATTTATATTACGATTCACAGGCAAATATCGCAAATTACCTTGATAGAATCCTGTCCAATAGTTCCCCTCCTTCACATAACCTATTGAGAACAAAGAAGTGAAAAAAAAAATGACAGCTCATTTCAGAGTTATGTTAAAGCAACAAAAATAACCACACCTCAATCATAACCTATGAATCCTCAATATCCATTCCATTCCATCAGGTCCCATTTCATTCCAATACTCGATTATATGTCTTTTAAAACAAATCTGACGTTCTCTAACATTAGAAGTTATCTAAATGTCAAGCTTATTACACTGACATACAAATCTTTGACAAACTAAAAATATTTCTGCCAAGTATTATACCTAATAAAAGTGTACCGACGTGATAGAGTTATCTTAAAGCAATTTAAAAATTTATACCAATAAACTGGAGCCTATCAAATGCAAACAACAACAACAACCCAGTATAATCCCACATAGTGGGGTCTGGGGAGGGTAGTATGTACGCATGACCTTACCTCTACCCTGGGGTAGAGAGGTTGATTCCAAAAAGACCCCGGGCATCCTTCCCTCCAAGAACTTCCCACCTTGCTCTTGGGGAGACTCGAACTCGCAACCTCTCGGTTGGAAGTGGGGGTTGCTTACCATCAGAGCAACCTCTCTTGTCTAAAGCCTATCAAATGCAAAGACTTCGGAAATAAAGGTTCTTGGTAAAATAGAGAGCTACATTATCATTATTGCACAAAATTTGTGTTATAAGAAATGGTTTCTGACATTTATTGAAAGCATCTCTAGTCAAAATAGAATATGGGAAGTAAGATGAAATTAGAGCGAAGGGAATACAGTCACGTACTCCATTACTATGTAGACATTGTTGGCATCCTCAAAGGCATCATAAAACTTGACAAGATTCTGATGTCCAGACAAGGCCTTCAATATCTTCACCTCCCTGCGAACATCTTCGATAGATATAGCTGTTGTCATCTGTCAAACATATTCATCCAGTCAACAACCCACTCTTCGGAAGTCAAACTTAACATCTACTATGAACCATGTCATTGCTAGAAAAAATAGTGCCCACGTGACATAAAGGTAGTCTCACTTCAGAAAGAAGGGGTGGCAAATATTTCAGTTGCAATTCCTCAGACCATAACGAAGGCCAAAGTGTTTAGGGTCACCAGAATTTACATTTGCTCGTGAATGTGATCTCAGAGTATCCAACTGCTTAGTCTCAATGTCTTTGCTTATGGGATTTCACAGATAGTCAATGACTAAATGGAACATCAATATTGACAAAATAAATGGGGCCCTGATTATGTCTTAGTATGTCATCAAGTCTGGCGCACTAGTTTTAATACCAAGGGAGAGCTCAAACTCACATATGCATTATGCAGTAAATCATCAATCACCTTGAAGAATAACTATAGCTTCTAATTCCTATTAATTGCCTTTACACCATTACTAAGCTAGTCTTATAGGTCACACTGGCTTGAAACATTTCATATTTCTAGAGTTCTATTAACATGTATGTATCCACAACATCATGGACATTCACTTTTCTCCACAACAAAGGACTGTATCATCCCATGGAGAAAGACACTGATTCACATTGGCAGGTTTTATTACAATATAGGACAAAATTCCCAAACCATAGAGGATTTCCACCTACATTACCTTCGCCTTCGCCTAGCTATAATCTTAAGCCGTGATCTGATGGATTTAGTCTGAATTATATAGCTTTGAGAAAAAATAATAGCAAAATGCAAAAACACATACCACACACCTTAGCTTTTGAAATGATCTTCACAGCGACCGGTTGATTTTTAAGTTCACCTTTTTTACCTTTAGCCCAACAAGTATGTCCAAAATGCCCTCGACCTACTTCCTTACCAAGCTCGTACTTTGCCGTCAAGTTCTTTGGATAACCAAAGCTTTTATCCAGCTGTCTCTCACCTTCACCACCTTCATCTTCCGGTATTGGTCCTTCTTTCGGCTTTGCTGACGTTGTTCCCTGCCGCTTAAGGATCGCCGATAATATAGGCTTCGCCGGCGATGGCGGTGGAAATGGCCACTTGAATTTCCTTCTCGGCGTTCCGACCGGAGACGGGGAGGGAGGTATTCCGGCAGGGTATGGGCTCTGAAAAGGACTGGTGGTAAAGGAGTGAGCTGGCGTGTTGTTGTTAGTGTAACTCGTCCCGTTCCCGACGGACTGTGGACGTGCCGGTGACGGTGATGGTTTGGGGCGGTTGTTTGTGGAGATGGCGGAGTTTCCGTCAACGACGACGTGACCGTCATTATCGGCGGTAACACCCTTACTGCAGCAATGCCCCATCGGCGACAATCAAAAGTCCGATCACGGCCAGTCAAAGTCCACTCATGTGACGGTCAAACCAAAAAAAAAAAGTTGAAACCAAACACCGGCGACAGAGAATCAGAAACGCGTCCCAAATTGAAGTTTGAAGACAGAAGCCAGAGGTAGAAAAAAAACTTCAGATTTTGTAAATTTCGGAGAATAAAAGAAGAAGAAAAGAATAAATCAAATCAAAAAATAGGGCAAGACTGTAGTTATTGTTGACATTAAAGACATTTGGATCAAAAAAACCTGACGTCAACACGTCTGAAAAATTCAAAAACCTTAGCTCCCTAATTACTCCTTAAGAAACACATAAATTAATGACTCTCTTAACACAACAAAATCTGATTACTATGAACAGAGTAAACAATCAAGATTAAAATTGCAAAAAAGAAGGACAAAAAGCACAGCATAGGCGTTGAACAGCCCGAGATATAAACTTTGATTAAATCGCTGTTTGACACTTTCTTGTTTCTTGTATCTACTTTTTCCACAGAATGTATCTTTCAAACGCCGTATTTTGCAAGTTAAAAGTCAGTTAAAACCTGTGAAATGTGAAACATATTGTACCAACTTTTGTTTGACCAGTCTTTTGTTGAATCTTGCACATTTGTTTAGGACGTTAACCTAAATAAAGCATAGATATGCACAAATTTTCTCTACATAAACCTACACAATTTTCTTGTTTATGACAATTTTGGAATATCTTCTCTTGTTTTATAAGTAAGAAAACTTGTACTTTCTCGATTCATTTTGGATTCAAATACTTCGGCAGGAATATTTTAATTATTTTTCCACCTTTTCAGTTTTTTTTTTCCTTCAAAACAACAAATCTAAATAGGGATCACCTCAATATCACACAGAGATTTTAAAAACGACTAATGATCTTCCGAACACTCCTAAGTTTTGGAAATTTTGTAATTCTTAAAAATGCATATGGATTTACAACCCCCCAATATTACCTAGCGCTTAATATTATTTATCCATTGAGTTTGGAGGGTAAGTGTATCAAGTAAATCAGACAACAAACGTAAAAGATGGTGGGATAAAATCAAAAGCATAATAAATAGTCTAACTACCAAGAAAATATGTCTGTCCAGTCAAAGTTATTTGGTGTTTTTTTTTTAATCTCCCAGTGTTAAGATTTAAGAACAAACTAATACTAATATTGCAAGACAAGAGGGGTTGTTCTGATGGTAAGCAATCCCCACTTCCAATCGAGAGATTGTGAGTTCGAGGTTTCCCAAGAGAAGAGTAAGGTGAAAAGTTCTTGGAGGAAAGGATCTCGGGGTCTATTTGGAAACGGTCTCTCTACCCAAGGGTAGGAGTAAGGTCCGCATGCACACTATATTCCCCAAATCCCACTAAATGAGATTATACTGAATTGTTATTATTGTTGTAATACTAATAATTGCTGGTGCCAAACCAAACTACAAATATGGCAATTACAATTATTGGGAGTAAGTGTAACTGTGCGAGTAGTTGCACATTCAACTACCAGATATTTATTTCCCATGCTAAAAAAGACAAAGAGAAAAAGAACACATTTGGTTTAAGATTTTGCGGCAAGGCTTCTAACTTAGGAGTATTACATTTTGGAGGTACCACTCTACTAGATCTGAATGCCCTCGAGCTTTTTCCCAAACAGTGAAGTAAGATATCAGTGTTTTTCCTTTTTCCTTTTTCTTTTTAAGAAAAAAATGAAAGAGCTTAGATTTATGAATTTCATTTTCTTTCTTTCTTTTCTTTTCAGCATACGGTGAGCGGAGCTAGCCTTTTGGTTATCGGATTCAACTGAATCCAATAAGTTTGATCCTAATTTTATATTCTTAAAGAATATATTAAATACATACGAATTATTATTTTAGATAACCCAATTACTTAAATAATTAGAATTCTGAATTCATAATCTTCAAAGTCTTAATTCTGCCTCTCCATACGATACTTTGATGTTGTAATTACTTGTTGCACAGTTCTACGTCTACATTATGGTCTTGGTCGATTATGTGTGGTACATGACTCAATAGTATAAATTCAAAGAAAGTTTTTTCATTTATAACCAGAGCGGCTAACTTGAGGCTTCAGCATTAATAATTAAAAACAATAAGAAATTAAAATTAGCACTTTGAATCCCTGAATTTTTCATTAATTATTCAATTCATATGTTCACCTACTTATAATTTACCTTCAATTGAATTTATTTTGTGGTTTTGGTCCAACTGTTTGATTTGGTCGTTGTTCGATATGCCCATATCACTCTTGGTAGCTCTTCGGGCCATTTGACTTTGGTTGCTTCTAAATTTTTTTTGATATTTTAAATAATCACTTTGTTTGTCGATTCTACTTGGTTGTTTGCACTCAGGTGGTATGGCGCGATTGATTCTTTTTATTTTCAAATCTTCAAGGAATTTTGTGACCTTTGCGCCCATAAATTGTGACCTGTTGTGGCATGCTCTCTTTTTTTGTATCCCGAACTTGAAAATTATGGTCTCCAATAGAAATCGACTTCGCGCTCCCCGACTTTCTGGTAAGGTGATCTCTCTCAAACTCACATTACAAATAGGTAGTGAGGCGGTCGAAGCAATAATAAATCCAACACGAGTCGAGATTGAATCAATAGGGAGTTAGAATTTGGATTAGGTATATAATTAGAGCTAATGTATGATATGCCTTATATTGGACTTCCACATCTTAATTGGTTGTTTTCTATTTCTACTTTTAGCTAAGGATTGCAAACAATAACTAGAAGACAGTATTTTTGGTTTTGAGTGTTTTTTCAAATGATAAAGGAATCTAGGGTCGTAACTTCTACCTATGTGGCTACCTAATGGGTTGTAAACTATAGTGCAAGTTTGATTTATCATGGTCATGCTAAAGAAAATATACTCAATTGCTCACTCTATACCTCTCGGTAGTTTGAGTGATTTTTCCTGATTTACGCTTCTCAAGCCCAAATGGGTATTTGCACAAATCAAGTGATATATGCTTAAGCCGGGTCTTACTATCTCTATATTTGACCCTTTAATTGGGGCTATCAATTTCTTGAATTCACCCCAATTCTTTACTAGCCAAGTTTTCTTAAACCTAGTCAATCTTTCTCAAGCAAAAACTAGGTAAAACATGCATGAACCAATGTTTGCAATCATTAATTCTAGAATTTAAACATAAACGAGGATAGATATCACTAACCCAATCACAAACAAGCCTTAAAATTAAATACCCATTAAATATCCACACTAGGGTTGAGGCACAACCCTAGCTAAATGTTTAGCTACTCATAAAAAATGAAGATATACAAGAAGAAATTAAGATAGAATGCATAATCATAGATTAAACAAAGAAAATCTAGTGCTAAGAAGTCAATCTATTACAAAATTACTTAAAGAAGTAAAAAAACATTCAGGTGCACCTCTGCAAACTAAACTTTTCCTAAAAATGACAAAATTTTGTATTTATACTAAGCTGAAAATATCTGACAAAAATGCCCTACGGAGGTTGTGCGGCCGCACAATTCTAGGAGTTGGCCAAAACATAGTCTTTGAATCTCCTTATGTGGCCGCATTGCTATCTCGTTTGCCATGTTTTGGGTTTTGTTCACTTTATACTCCTTTATGAGTTTATTTTGACCTATTTTGCTTGTTTCCCAATATTCCTACAAGTAAGTATATTTTGTTAGTTTCCGGGGAATACCTTGGAGCATTGTTGACTAAAATACAAGTAAAAGAGAGCAAATAAGCGGTCAAAATCCCTATTTATCAACTCCCTCAAGCTTAAGCTTATCCTCAAGCAATTAAGGCATTTTTTACCTCCACTAGAAAAATAAATATTTCGGCTGGCCTAAGGTGAACCACGCACACATCATTGGGACCAACAATCACCCACAACACATATGAATTATCTACAACACAATGATTTGACTCTTTAAGTACAATAGTTCTAGTGTGATACTAAAGCATCAAGAGTTTACTCTATTCATCAAGGAGGCCCGCTCTTTCACCTAGGTCATTATGGTTCCCAAACTCCTCCTCCTCCTCTACTCTCCATTAGCAAATCTCACTTCAAAATGTAATACTCAAAATAAGGATTGTGAAATGTTCGCTCATCTCTCTCAAAAGAACGTCACAAGTCTGGCTTTAAGTACCATACGTTTTCCCCTCATGTAAATCACCACTATTGTAAGCTCACTCAACTTGAAATCATGTAGGGATTTGTGGGATGCAATGAAGGCTTTTGGATCAAGGTAGGACTTGTTGGAATATAATAATTTCATCGTTCCTTAAGCACTCCATTTTCTCTTCTTCGGTCATACTTTCTCGATTCTTTGATTCATTCTTCTTTTTCTTGGGGGAACTAGAGAGATGTAACATTACTCTTTATTGAGCATGAAATTCATTTTTTCTTCTTTTCTATTTACTCCAGATTTTCCTCCTTATTTTCTTTCAGATTCCCTTCAACTCTTCACTTTATTCACATGCTTTTTGGTATTTTTCTTTTTTTTTCTTCACTTATTTCTCTTCTTTGTACCTTTCATCACTTTCAAACTCCTCTTCTTTCCCTCAAACTTATGTTTTTGCTAATTGTTTCTCAATAATGCTAGGAAAGATCGGGTGCAAAGAGAGGGTCATACAAAACAGATGAATGCTCATAACATGGTTATTGAAAGAAAAAGGGCTTCAACTCAAAGGGGTTAACTAGGGATATCACATTGGTAGACCATGGAAGATTTCAATTTAAATTTAGATCAAGGAGAGCCTACGATCATTTCTCAAGCCAAACTACACTTAGAATTTTGCCTAGACAAACATTTGGGGCAAGTTCTGACCATTATGTTACGGACGGCACTATTTTCGCCCCAAAACAGGCTCAAAACAGCTCCAAAATGCTTCCGGAACAGTCCAGCGTGCCCCGGAAGGCCCTGGAAGACTCTAGACCCCTCTAGAGTTATCTTGTATATTCTACTAGGTGTAGAGATTTATAGAGATCTCTAGAACTCTCTAGAGCTCTCTAGAACTCTCTAGAACTCTCTAGAACTCTCTAGAGCTCTCTAGAACTCTCTAGAGCTCTCTAGAACTCTCTAGAACTCTCTAGAACTCTCTAGAACACTCTAGAACTCTCTAGAACACTCTTGTATCTACCTAGAACGTAGTAGAACTCTCTAGAACTCTCCATAGAATTCTAGGACATGTACATATCTAGAAGGCTATAGAACTCTCTAGAACCTCTAGAGCTTGTAAGCCTCCCATATAAATATGGGATGGCATTTGGAATCCAAGAAGCAATCAAGCAATTAAGCAAAGTTGTAAGCAGTCAAAGCATTGTAAAGTTCTCAAAGTTCTCTTAAATAAAGAGTTCTTTATTCCAACTACTAGTTTCCTTCGCCAAGTATCTACACGCTTAGTCTTTCTTAAGTACTACTAAGCTTCCGGGTAGGCTGACCAGCTAACTTTGGCATTGAAAGTTCGCTAGGCCGGACAGATCGTCGTGTTTGAGTTACGGTCTCGTCACAATTGGTATCAGAGCCTCAGGTTCGTTGGAACATCTAAGGGAGTATGGAAGGCGGCAGTGGAATCACCCAAACCGAAAAGGACAAATCTAAGGGCCAAAGGTCTCGCTCCAGGGACGCCATGGGGGAGTTGGAGACAAGGCTGGCCAAGGTGGAGTTGGCCATTGCTGATGGGCAGGACAAGTTCATGGAGGCCGACCAAAGATTCGAGGGGGTCGAACAAAGGGTCGAGGAGCGCCTAGACGGATTGCGGGAGGAGATGCAGTTCGCCGTGAATCAAGTCCTGGCACAATGTCTTCAGGCGGTGGAGGAGAAACACCAGGCAGAGATTTCGTTCATGCGGGAAGAGCTAGGGAGGCTTTCACATGAGCTGGAGTGCACCAAGGAGGAGCTCAGCTTGTGCAAAAGGGCTATTGCACAAGGCACTGCCACTACGTCCGAGGTAAGGACTACCCCTTCCAAAATAGATGTTCCCCGACCCAAATACTTCAAAGGGTCTAGAAACGCGAGGGAACTAGACAACTTTGTTTGGAGCATGGAGCAATACATTAGGGCTCTCGACATGCAAGACGAGGCTCTAAAGGTAAGCATGGGTAGTCTTTTCCTCGAGGACACCGCAATGGTTTGGTGGAGGAGAAGACAAAGCGACATAGAGAAAGGCACCTGCTCTATCAAGACTTGGGCAGATTTCAAGGCAGAACTCAAGAAGCAGTTCTACCCAAGCAACGTCGAGGAGGAAGCTCGTGGCAAGCGAAGGCGTTTGCAGCACAAAGGAACCATCCGGGAGTACGTCAAAGAGTTCACAGAGGTACTTCTCGAAATCCCTGACTACCCTGATAAAGAAGCTTTCTTTGCCTTCATGGACGGGTTGCAGCAGTGGGCAAGGCTTGAAATCCAACGCCGTGGTGCCCAAGACTTGACCACTGCTATATCCATTGCCGAGTCCCTTATTGAGTTTAGGAAAGTGGAGAAACCTAAACCCAAGGACAAGGGCGGCAAGGGAAAGAGCGGGGGAGACCCGCCTAAGGGCAAGGAGGCGTCAGAAAGGGCCAAGGGACGTAGAGATTTCCCTCCCAAACCGAAGACCCCGGTCCAATGTTTCTTTTGTAATGGACCGAACTATGCGAGGGATTGCCCCAAAAAGAGTAAGCTTTCGGCCTTAATCGAGGATCACGAGAAGGAGGAAGCAAAGATTGGGGCCATGCGGCTTCTAAGCTCAATTCAGGCAAAAGTTGAGGTGCCCAAGAACGAGAAGAAAGGGAGGCTGTTTGCCGAGGCCAAGATTGGGGAGCATACCGTGAAGGCGTTAGTTGACACGGGAGCCGACAGCAACTTCCTCACTTTCCAGCAGGCTAAGGAGATGGGCATCCGGTACGAGACAAGCCGTGGTTGGCTCAGGGGCGTCAATGCTGCACCAACAAAAACCTTTGGAGTTGCCCGCAATGTGCCGGTTCGCTTAGGCAATTGGCACGCCACATAAACTTCTCGATCGTGACCATGGACGATTATCCACTCGTCTTGGGTATTGAGTTCATGGACAGGGTCAAGGCCGTCCCAATTCCCTTTGCGAACTCCTTATGTATCTTGGAGGAAGGCAACACCCATCTAGTTCCACTAGAGCGGGAAACCCGACTCCAAGAAAAACAAATTTCGGCCATGCAACTCTCAAAGGGCATCAAGAAGGAAGAGCCAACCTACCTTGTTGCCTTAAAGGAAGAAGCTGCCATTCCTACAACCGAGTCCATGCCACCCGAGGTCCAGCACGTTTTGGAGGAGTTCCAAGACGTCATGCCACCGGAGCTACCAAAGAGGTTACCACCTAAAAGAGAGGTGGATCATAAGATAGAGCAGGAACCAGGTGCCGCCCCGCCAGCTGCCGTGCCTTATCGGATGGCGCCTCCGGAGCTTGAGGAATTACGGAGTCAATTGAAGAAGTTGATGGACATGGGCTATATTCGTCCATCAAAAGCACCTTATGGAGCGCCGGTATTGTTCCAGAAGAAGCACGACGGGTCACTTCGACTTTGCATCGACTACCGGGCGCTTAACAAGATCACGGTCAAGAATAAGTACCCGATACCACTCATTGCCGACTTGTTCGACCAGCTTGGGCAAGCTCGTTGGTTCACCAAGCTGGATTTGCGATCGGGGTACTACCAGGTCCGCATTGCGGAGGGAGACGAGCCTAAGACAGCATGTGTCACAAGGTACGGCTCATATGAGTTCCTTGTGATGCCTTTCGGACTCACCAATGCGCCTGCAACATTTTGCACCCTCATGAACCGTGTCTTACAGCCTTTCCTAGACAAGTTCGTAGTGGTGTACTTGGACGACATTGTCATCTATTGCAACACACTGGAGGATCATGTAAATCATCTAAGACAAGTCTTCCAAGTACTCCGCACGAACGAGCTTTATGTCAAGAAGGAGAAATGTGCATTTGCTCGACGAGAAGTCTCCTTCTTAGGACACATTGTTGGTGAGGGAAAGCTACGGATGGATGAGTCCAAAATTCGGGCAATACAGGATTGGGAGCCGCCGAAGAAAGTTCCAGAACTTCGGTCTTTCCTTGGCTTGGCTAACTACTATCGGAAGTTCATCAAAGGCTACTCTTCCATCGCCGTGCCACTCACACATCTACTGAAGAAGAACCGGACCTGGGAGTGGACTGATAAGGCCCAAACAGCATTTGAGGAGTTAAAGGCCGCCATGATTAAGGAGCCGGTATTGGTTTTGCCCAACCATACCAAGTCTTTCGAGGTGCAGACGGACGCCTCTGACTTTGCCCTGGGAGGCTTCCTAATGCAAGAAGGGCACCCTGTGGCTTACGAAAGTCGTAAGCTAAATGATACAGAAAAACGCTACACGGTCGAAGAAAAAGAGATGACCGCCATAGTGCACTGTTTACGGACGTGGAGACATTATCTCCTGGGCAGCAAGTTCATCGTTAGGACGGATAATGTTGCCACCAGTTACTTCCTTAAGCAGAAGAAGCTTACACCAAAAGAAATTCGGTGGCAAGCTTTCTTAGCAGAGTTTGATTTCGTGATGGAGTACAAGCCGGGCAAGGGAAATGTTGTGGCCGACGCACTGAGCAGAAAGGCCGAACTTGCCTCCATCACAAGCCCAAATTTCCCTATAGTGGATCGCATCAAGGAGGGGCTGGAACATGACCCGCAAGCCAAAAATTTGTTGGAATTGGCACGTCAAGGGAAGACACGCCAGTTTTGGCTAGAGGACGGGCTGCTCCTCACCAAGGGAAATAGGGTTTATGTGCCAAAATGGGGAGGCTTAAGGAAGGAGATCATCCGGGAAAGTCATGACTCCAGATGGGCAGGCCATCCTGGAGTCCGAAGGACGATGGCGCTGATTGAACGAGCATACTTTTGGCCCCACATGCGGGACGACGTGGAGCTATACGTAAAAACTTGTCTTGTGTGCCAGCAAGACAAGGTTGAACAACGCCCCCCAGCAGGTCTTTTGGAGCCATTGCCTATTGCAGAGAGGCCATGGGAAAGCATTTCCATGGACTTCATCACATCACTACCCAAGTCCGAAGGCTGCAGCAACATAATGGTTGTAGTGGACCGCTTCAGCAAATATGGCGTATTCATTCCTGGTCCAACAAAGCTTACTGCCGAGGACGCTGCTCGACTATTTTTCAAAAATGTGGTGAAGTATTGGGGCATTCCGAAGACCATTATCAGCGACCGGGACCCCCGCTTCACGGGAAGGTTCTGGAAGGAGCTTTTTAAAATCATGGGGTCCGAGCTCAACTTCTCTACAGCCTTTCACCCTCAAACTGATGGGCAAACGGAACGGGTGAATGCTTTGCTGGAGTTATATCTTCGCCACTTTATCAGCGCCAACCAAAAAGATTGGGCCAAGTTATTGGACATTGCCCAATTTTCTTATAATCAGCAGAAGAGCGAGTCAACAGGGGCAAGTCCATTCGAGTTAGCAACGGGACAACAACTGATGACGCCACAAACTTTGGCCATTGGTTACAAAGGGCCCAATCCGTCAGCATACAAGTTTGCAAAAGGCAAAAACGAAAAGGCAGACTTGGCAAAAGCCTACTTAGCAAAGGCAGCGCAGAAAATGAAGAAATGGGCCGATGCTAAGAGGCGTCACTTGGAGTTCGAGGAAGGAGACTTGGTCATGGTAAAACTCCTTCCTCACCAGCGTCGAAGATCTGGCCAGGTTCATAAAGGGCTAGTAAGGCGCTACGAGGGACCGTTTCCAGTAGAGAAACGCATTGGCAAACTAGCCTACCGCTTGACTCTTCCATCACATTTAGAAATGCATCCGGTCTTCCATGCGAGTCTTTTGAAGCCATATCATCAAGACAAGGAAGATCCAAGCTGAGGAGAGTCTAAGCGAGCACCAACGGCCATCACAACGGTGCCAGAGAAAGAAGCAGAAGAGATCCTTGCGCACCGCATCATTCCAAGACGGGGGACTCACCCAAGCTACACTGAATACTTTGTCAAGTGGAAAGGGTCTCCCGACAGCGAGGCGAGCTGGGAGCATGAACTAACTTTGTGGAATCACCAAGACCTCATCCAGGCTTACAAGGAGCACGCGCCGAGGTCGTCGCGAGATTGAGCGGGGGAGAATGTTACGGACGGCACTATTTTCGCCCCAAAACAGGCTCAAAACAGCTCCAAAATGCTTCCGGAACAGTCCAGCGTGCTCTGGAAGGCCCTGGAAGACTCTAGACCCCTCTAGAGTTATCTTGTATATTCTACTAGGTGTAGAGATTTATAGAGATCTCTAGAACTCTCTAGAGCTCTCTATAACTCTCTAGAACTCTCTAGAACTCTCTAGAGCTCTCTAGAACTCTCTAGAATTCTCTAGAACTCTCTAGAACACTCTAGAACTCTCTAGAACACTCTTGTATCTACCTAGAATGTAGTAGAACTCTCTAGAACTCTCCATAGAATTCTAGGACATGTACATATCTAGAAGACTATAGAACTCTCTAGAACCTCTAGAGCTTGTAAGCCTCCCATATAAATATGGGATGGCATTTGGAATCCAAGAAGCAATCAAGCAATTAAGCAAAGTTGTAAGCAGTCAAAGCATTGTAAAGTTCTCAAAGTTCTCTTAATAAAAGAGTTCTTTATTCCAACTACTAGTTTCCTTCGCCAAGTATCTACACGCTTAGTCTTTCTTAAGTACTACTAAGCTTCCGGGTAGGCTGACTAGCTAACTTTGGCATTGAAAGTTCGCTAGGCCGGACAGATCGTCGTGTTTGAGTTACAGTCTCGTCACAATTAGCACGGGTACTTGGACTTGCAACTAAACATCTCATCGCTCGCGCTTCTGAATTGCTAAAGAGAACATAGTCAAGGGCCCACAACCGCCCTAGCTAAGATTGAGAATCACAAATGGATCGATTTGAACCACTTGATGACTGCTTAAGTCAACACAAGAGTCAAAAGAGTCACAACTGAAGTTATTTTTCTGTCAACCACTTGTTTTTAACCATACGATCATAGGTAAGTGTATTGGTACCAAATGAATGTCACGACCCCAGTTTTTCCTCTATGAACTATTGTGACAGCACCTAATCTCTACGACTAGGTAAGACTAAAAATTTCAAAAACAGGGAAAACAACAGATAAAACAAATAAAAACTTGCGGAATAAACATAGTGAAGTTTTAAAGATGCCGCTCGGCATATACAATATAACTCTCAGATTGACAACTTACAAAACCCAAAATCTCATGAAATCACAAGCTGTTGAATAACTACAAGTGTCTAACTCCCAAATGTCTAAACATAATTAAATACAGAAGAGCTAATACTATGAGAGAGAACAAAAAGGGACTCCTTCGTCTGTGGACGCAGCAGATATACCTCAAAATCTCTGGAGAATCACATTGCCTCAAGGGTAGTAGGACCGGGTCGAGGAACTTGGATTTGCACATGAAAAATATGCTCAGAAAAGGCATGAGTACACCACAGCGGTACTTAGTAAATACCAAGCTTAACCTCTATTGAGTAGTGACGAGGAAGGTTAGGGCCCTACTGATTATAGCTGAAAAATGAGGTAAAACAGTATAGAATACGACAATATAATAAAATGCTAACAGTATTGAAGTAATACAGGATAATAAGAATGACAAAAACTATAATAGAGACAAAATAATCAAAGAATAAAATACAGCGCAGAGATACCAACCGGGGATCTCCCAGGATACCGTTATGTAGTCCCATATATAAGTATCCAGTGGATATCCCTGGATACCGTAAGTCCAACTGATAGTGTGCGGGGATCTACCAGAATTCTAATCCATAGTACCAAATATATCGTTCCAGATTTGTTTCTAAAAATGGAAATGATCCAGTGGGCGTGAGCTTCATGATTTTTCATTAAAGTTACATTATGTTGTTCAGCCACCAAAATGTATGAAACTAACTCAGAATATTTCTTAAAGCCCTTTTCACGGTATTGCTGATGTAACACCATATTTGAGGCATGAAAAATGAAAAGAGTCTTTTCCAGCATGTTCTCATCATTTGTAGGTTCTCCACATAATTTTAATTGGGAAATTGTTCTATATACAGTAGAATTATATTCACTTATGGTCTTATAATCTTATAGTCGTAAGTGCATCCACTCACGACGATCTCGTGGCAATACCATGGCCTCTAGGTGGTCATGTCGTTCCGTCAAACTGGTCCATAATTGAAACAGATCTTTCAAGGTTAAATATTTATTTTTTAACCCTTCATCGAGATGATGACAAAGGAAAATCATGGCTTTCGCCTTATCATGACTTGATGCTTCATTTCCTTCTTTAGTTGTGTCACCAAGGCCTTTAGCGTCAAGGTGAATTTCAGCATCAAGTACCCGTGATAAACAGTTACTCCCAGAGATGTCAAGTGCCATAAATTCAAGCTTTGACAAATTTGACATAGTGAAAACTATCAGAAAAATAAGTGAAGTAGAATAATAAGAATTGTTATCAATGAAAAATTCAGTGCTGTACATAATTGTGTATTAATATTCTCTATTTATAATTATCAAGCAAATAATTATGTGCAACGCGATGATAAATTAGTGTCTAATATTACCCACAAAAACTTTAGACATGTAAGTATATTTCCATAGAATAAATAAGTTGAATTATATGTACTAGTATAATTTTATTCTACTTAGAATACATTTCAATAAGCTAAGTAGGCATAAAACTCGATGATATCAATTCCGACAAGTTTCAACATTCAATACGATTCATCTAATAGTTAAGTTGCTAATTTTAAAGTCATTAATTAGTTTGTACACTCAGATGACAAATTTATTGAAGACACATTTAAACTTTTTAAAATTTTTGCAAGAATTCCTTTTAAACCTCGTGCTGATAACATATTAAAAAATAAAAAGATAAATATAATAATATTGAACAAGCAATAAAGACAAGATAGAAAGGAGAATGATTTTTTTTTGTTTCCCACCCGATGTCTGTTACCCGTATTAGAGCCCGATTATATCCGGATTCGCGCCGTGCAGGGCCCCATTTGGGGAGAAGCGCTCCCTACCAATGATTTTTCCATATCAGGGCTCGAACTTGAGACCTCTAGTTAAGGAAAGAACAGTCTCATTCACTGTACCACATCCTTTGGTGATAAGGAAGAACGATTTTGTTATTTCTCTTCTTGGCGTGTTTTTTATAGGGTCAAAAGTTTCCTATTTATAAACATACAGATACATTCAAAGGTTAGAAGTTAATGTACTTCTTAATTGAGTACATGAATACAAAGTAAGTTAAATGGACATACAAATGCATTCATCTCACTCGAGAAGTTTTATTTTATGTCTCATACATCTGACACTAATTGTATGAGGCTCCTTTTTGTCTCACAAAATTGTGAACCTCAATCTTACACTTCTGGGTCTATAAAATTCTGGGTCTACAAAACTGTAAAACAAAAATTTACCTCATACAATTAGTGTAAGTTGTATGAGACACAATAAAAATTTCCGTCTCACTCACATGCATTAATCTCACGTATAATGAAAAATAGAAGATATACTACTATTTACTAGTACACAATTGTTGAACAATCTCCTAACTTTCAAATTCTATTGAACTTTATGCCCAAATATAACTTATAGTTTTCCAATTTCTTTTAAAAAATTTCTTCTTCTTAAAACTCAAGTCAAATATTGTCAAATGGCTATGGTTGCTTACACCAAAATTTACACTGATATTTGAGAAAGCCTGATTGCCCAGGTAAAGGACAAAATAATGTGTCTCCCCCTCACTGGTCAATAGCACAAGTAGTTCAATCGTCAACGATTTGCTTTTTTACTTTTCAATCGTCTTCAAAACCATTTTCCTTCCGAAAACCCCCCTCTCACTGCAGAACTAATCGCTGCTCGAGGTACAACATTTTATTCTCATTTTGCTCAGTCATTCCCTCCATTTCCCATTCCTATCATCCAATCCATTCTCTGATTCAAACCTTCTTTGACCTTCATTTTACTCTTTCTTACTCTAGGGGTTTTTTTTCACCTCCATTTTCTTCATCTATTTTCCCTTTCTTCATTGCTCGATTTCATCTTTTTTGGCTTTAGGGTTTTCCGTAGAGCGGGAGGAGTTTGGAGCACCGATTCGTGAATGGAGGCCTCGGTAGCGGCTGGTGTCGCCGCCGCACGCGGCGTTTCTCTTCCTGTCTCCTCCTCGTCGGCACAGGCTTCTCGCAAAGAGTGGCGTGCTGTCTCCGAGCAATCGCTTCGAAATTCCAGTAGCGAGGTACTATTCGCTGATGCAAAATCCTTCTTCTCACATTGCCTTCTGTTTCTGATCTAGGCCTTACGTTTCCCTTTTCATTTTACACCATTTGTTAATGTATCAAATGTTGGAAACGGACAGTTCTAGATTAGGTCAATCTGATGAGAGACTGATATATGAGGTAACCGTTTTAACTAAACATAAGACATTTTTGATAAACTTAAATAAAAACGAGAAGAAGTATCGCATTAGTACTTTAGGTTTGTAACGTGTAAATGAAGGTGATTTGATTTTTTGTCGAGGGTGCAGCAAGGGAGAGAGCTGATTGACGTGGACTTCTGTTCAATTACTATTGATGGAAGTTCGGGCAATGATATTCTTCAGAGACTACATACTGTGGTAAAAGAAAAAGAAGAGTTGCAGCAACTTGAGATTGAACTACGGGCTCAACTCATTGCAAGATCGGAGATAATGGAAATACGGAATAGTTTTGATGCTCAGATGAAAGAGCACGCCAATACCAATGCTAAGTTTCAGGTAGTAGAGTCTTTTTAACAAATGTTTTGACTACTGTTTAGGGCATTAATTTGATTTACTGATTAAGTTGTTGGTTTATTGCTTCTGAAGGAGCAAATACATGAAAGGGACCAGAAGATTTATGAATTGGAGAGGAGGATGGAAGAGAAAGAAAGGGAACTGCATGCAATCAGACTGGACAATGAAGCGGTTGCTTGATTCTTCTAACTCTTACTTATGTATCTTATTCTTGTTTCTTTATGAGAGTAAGCGGATATTCTATTAAATCTAATCCTTTTCATTGACTGGAGCAGGCATGGGCAAAAGAGGATCTCCTTAGAGAACAAAATAAAGAACTACAAACTTACAGGTTGCTTTTTGCTTTTGTCTCAAAGTCCCACTGTCATTTGTCGTTAATAATATCTTCTTTGTTGATTGACTAAACCACTTTCTCCTATAAATGTTTATGTGCAAAGGTGGATCGCCTTCTATATTAGTTGGATTGTGGTTGTCTTACATTTTTAGTGATTAAATTGTCTTCTGTGGTGTTTTCTTGTTCTGTAACTGAAGTTTAGAAACAAATTTTACATCTCCTCTGAAAATTGTCATGAAACTGTACCTTCAATCTTAAAATCTAAGCAAGACATACCAATTTTTAGGAGAGAGAGGGATAGCACTGAAGCTGAAAGAGCTCAGCATATTAAACAAATTCATGAACTGCAAGAGCATTTTCAAGAGAAGGAGCGCCAGTTCATGGAATTGCAGGAACAGGTACAGTTATTCTATTAGATTGATGGATGAAGAAAATTATTTTCTTCTTTTCTTTCTTATTCTTCACTTTTTAAAGTTGTAAGGTGAGGCTGATGTTTATCTTTTGATGTTACTAATATAGTTTCATCTTTGTGCCTCATTGATTGCATTTCAAATCTGGTGTAGTTGCATGATGGCTTAATTGTGATTGAGTGTGATCAAACGTGTTTCAGACAAGAAAAGTAATATTATGTTGAAGTTCACAGAATAAATTGTAAAATATGACTTAACTTCAACTGAACTACCTGAGGACTCCAGGAAAGTTTGGGTGGTGAGAAATACAGTTCCATAGACATTAATGATGGCTTAATTGTGATTGAGTGTGATCAAACGTGGTTCGGACAAGAGAAGTAATATTAAGTTGAAGTTCATACAAGAAATTGTAAAATATGACTTAACTTCAACTAAACTACCTGAGGACTTCTACCCGAAAGGGGCATTCAAAATGAGGAATTCAAGGTAGTTAATGCTACCAGATATTGATCATGAGCTCTACGGAATTCTACCAATTCATGAGGCGTACTTAATGCATCTTGGGAAATTTTAATTAAGAACCGCTCCTAAATCGATGTTTGATGTTAGAAAAGTTAAAGAAAGACAATCCTACTTGATAGAATGATTTTCTTGGGAAAACGGGCATCTTGAAACTCTTGTTAATTTAAAATAATCAACATTAAGCATAAAGTTCAGTCCACTCTTTAAATCTCATCTTATTGGTTTTCCTTAAGTGTGCTCTCTTGTAGCACATGTGCTCTTCATATATATATATATATATATATATATATATATATATATATATATATATATATATATATATATATATATGAAGCATCAACCAACAAATTCGAAGAACTCGAGAAATTTTGATTGAATCATGATACAAATTACAACGAAGAAAAAAGACCGAATAATCATTCTATGATGAAAATAGAATAACTGCCAATTTTGTGTACATAACGGGTATACACTATACAATCAAATCTAAATTTTTTTTTATGAATTTCTATTCTAATAGAGGGGTAGGTGTTTGTTGTTGAGAACTCCAAAACCGAAAAGTAATTTGAAAATTTTTCTGGTGTGGAATCATAGTCTATATAATTAGAATTATGATTTAAGAGTATCCATTAACTATAGTCTAAAAGATATAGACTATCAATCAGTTGATTCGTTCTAATTCATTGAATTAATCCGTTATAAAAATATCAGAAAAAGAAGGGAACGTTGTTTTTGCAAACATGAATCAAATTTTTTTTCACAATTTTTAATTATTCTCAAGTGACATAAGTACAAAATTGCAGCTTCTGTAATGTGTGCTAGGCTTGGGGGAATTGGCAACCTTTCTTCACCTCCATATTACTTGAATGTCCAGTACACCGGCCAGAGTAGTCTATGAGTAGAATTTTGTTAATGTTTTGCAAATATCTTTGTGTCTAATGTGTGAAATGTACCCAACAAGTACTGGCACAGTGATATTCTTTTTTTTAATTTTTTAATATTTCATTGGGGGTAGAGGCTACGCCTTTTGTAGTGTAAGAAGACCATGGTTATGCTGTCATTTTTGGCCTCTATAAGTGGTATGCTTTCTTTGTGGTGTTTCATTTTCTGACTAATGGTTAACAATGTTGATTTTCAGAATAGGATCGCTCAGGAAACAATCCTTTTCAAAGATGAACAAATAAGGGAGGCCCAGGCCTGGATTACTCGTGTTCAAGAAGTCGATGCCTTGCAGCAAGCTGAATTACGGGAGCGCGCAGAGCAATATAACCAGCTTTGGCTTGGCTGTCAAAGACAGGTGCTTCATTAATGATTCATCAACTTCAGCTGATTCACTTGCTCTTACTAGGAATACCCTTTGATTATATGGTCCTATGTGACTGATTATGCTTTTTATTGGAGTGATTTAAGTGCATAATTTTTGTTGCAGTTTACTTTTATTGACAAGATTTCTTTTCCTGTTAGTTTGGTGAGATGGAGCGCATGCATATGCACATGCAGCAGCTCCAACTTGAATTGACTGAGGCGAGAGGTGGAACTTACTCTGATGGTTCACAAGTCCCCAAACTGAATTCTAAAGATGCTAGTCATCTTGGACAGAGCAATGGTAGCCAACTTAATGCTAGTGGAAGCAGTACACCTGGTGAAAATACGATAGGCCTGCAAAATGGAAATGTTGAAAGTGGTCCATCTTTTACTTCAGCTGGGAATGTGTCAACTCAGGTTCAAATTACTGTTCTATTCACATTTTTCTTTTGACCAAAGCTGCATGTTCTAGGACTGCATCGGCTGTATCAGTGTTAAATAGAATTTATGATAGCGGTTTAACTATTTGCTGTAGAAGTACCGTGCAAGTGCCTCATGTATCTTTTCTTTGTCATTCATGACTTGACGAGACTCGAGGTGGTTTCTATTTCTGAAGAAGTTAGTTGGAAATAATGGTCTGAAAGTGGAAAATGTTATTGCATCTTCGGTATTGTATTTGAATTAATACCGAGTATGGTCAAATATTATGCTGTAGTTATTATGAGCTATAGCCGCTTTTGGTCTATGGCACTTAATTCCATCATTTTTTGATAGATGAGCACTTTGGATTTATATCTTCTGTATAAATTCTTTTAACTGGGATCTATATATAACATTCCACCCAAGACTGCCAAAGAACTAGAAAATTTAACCTTATGAGCTGAATTTCAAAGGCCTCATTGCCCTTCAAACTTGTAGTTTCATTAGTACGTCTGTTTGATTGCTTTTTGATTGTTGAGCCATGCATTATGCCTAGCATGTAGGTACCCTAGCTTCTAAATCGGTCAACAGATACTCATGAGAGGTGTAATCTTGACATCAAGGCTTACTTCTTTAGCTTCAGAAAAGAGGCCGGCTTCGTTGTCATTGTTTTATGCGGTTTTGATAAACCTTTTCCCCTATAATCTTGCCAAGAGATTGTGTTTAAACAAAACTATGTAGCCATGTTTGCATTTTATCTGGAGCTTCTGCTGTCTATGGATAGTAAGACACTAAATGGCAAGAATAACCTAAACCCATTGGTATGCCCTCTTAAAGAAAAGAAAAAAGAGAAAAAGATACATTGTTCTATGTGTGTTTTGATTCTCCTTGCTTCTGTGCTCACAACAACTAATGATCTCTTTTCTGGGGTTCCACCAGTCAGATCAAGTCCATGGTATGGCAGTTGCTCCTACATCCTTGCTTGGGATGACAACCTACCTCCCACCAGGACAGATTACCGCTCTGCATCCATACATAATGCATCAGCAGGGGATTCCTCCTCCTTTACCATCACATGTTCCTCAATCTCATGTTGGGCATTTTCACTCAGTTCCGGCAGTGTCATCTCTTCAGCATTGGCCAAACCAACAGGTAATTAGAGAAGTTTGCTCTAGTTCTCACTGTTACTTTTGCTTAAGCTAGGAAGATAAATTGCTGTTTCTCTGGTCTTCAAGGCTGTAACAGAGGGTTCACAGATCTCTAGTCACAATCAGTACTCGTTGCAACCTCAATCAACCTTGCCAGGATCAGATTCTCAGTATGATCAAGAAGCAACTGTCAATGGGAAAACTCTTCGTTCTGATTGCGGAAATGGCAATATGAACCAAGGAAGGGAAACTCAGGATCCAGTGGTTCCAGCTTCGAGTGAAGAGGAACAGGTCTATTGCCTGCAGTTACCTGAAATTTTTTCCTGTTTTGTATGCATAGTTTCTTGACCTACAATAATTTTGTAGGAACTTCAGTCTGTGGATAAGAATTACCTCTCCAGCATCCAGACTCAGCAGACTCTGCATCAGATTTCTTCACAATTCAATGGTGCTTTAACATTGGATTCTCATGAACATGACAATGAGACAGAGGTACTTCTAACATTCTATAAAGGAGCAGCATCCCAATTACCTTTTGGTGGCTACTTGTGTTTGTGTTGTTTAGATTTGGCGGAAGAGTGGGGGGTATAAATGATGTGAATAAGCAGAATCATACATTTTGCATTTTCTGTCAATGCTGCAGGTGAAGAATGTCAACTCTTCAGCTAATTACATGTTAGAGTCTCAAGGTTTAAGAATTGCGGAATTTAGTCCAAATGTCGATAAATCATCAGCCGAAATTCCATATACTGCAAATAATTCAACTGAATCAGCGACGGATACCATGTCAGGTGCTGTATTAACTGAAACATATGTTGCTGGGGGACAAAAAAATGCATACACTGTTAGACCAGGAGAGGTTAATCTCCTGGATGAAAAAGCATTGCTGGCTTGCATAGTCCGCACTATTCCACCTGGTTCTGGCGGTAGAATCAGGATTAGTTCTACGGTTAGTTACACTTAAATAGTGTGATAGCTTTTTTTGACTTCTGTCACTTCCTAATTCCTTGTAGTTTCTAGTGATTCTTTTTGTGTCTATTTATGATTCCAGTCCCTAATGCATTGTCTGATGTGCAGCTTCCAAATAGACTTGGTAAAATGCTTGCCCCATTGCACTGGCATGACTACAAAAAGAAGTATGGGAAACTTGATGAATTTGTTGCAAACCATCCTGAAGTATGTATAACACTGTTCTGTGTAGTGAATCTCTAATGAGCTTGTACTTTATCAGCAACTAATTTGATCTTTCTACTTTTAGTTATTTGTAACTGATGGAGACTTCATTCAACTTCGAGAAGGTGCTCAAGAAATTATAGCAGCCACAGCGGCTGCTGCTAAAGTGGCTGCTGCAGCTGCAGCACCATCATCATACTCCTCTCTTTTGCCTCCTATTGCTGTCACCCCTATGCCACAAAATCACCGTTTGAAGAGGGTACCATCAGTTGAACCAGCATCTGAGAAGGCGATTTTCAAAGACTATGCTGTCATCAGACCAGCAAATCCTAATGACAACCTTGAAAGTCAGATTTCTAATGGTGCCTCTTTCAACGCTACTGTAGGCATCTCAAATGTTAAAATTTTGACAAAGCCTAGAAACCAGATGGAGCTAAATGCATCTGAATCGAGGGCTGCCTCATCTGTACGATTGATCAGTGGGAATGGAACTAATGCTGACAAAAATGACATAGGTAGCTCACAAAACAAGTTTTCATCTCATGGGAGGCCTGGTGTAAATTCAGTCGGTAAACAGGGCAGGTATTTATTATCATAAAGTTTATAACTTTGAGGAGCTATCGTTTTGCTTCCAGTGCCACCATTAACAGTATCTCATCCCAAGTTTTTTTTTTTTTTTTTTTTTTTTTTTTTTTTTTTTTTTTTTTTTTTCAGGAATGTTGGGATTTCATCAGGCTCTAGAAGATAGTAAGTGTTAATAATAATTTTGGACTGTGTTTTACTTATTTTTCTTTTTAAATCTATGAGCTACCTGTAGTTTTATTGCAAGTTTATATTGCTGCTGACCTACCTCTATCCTCTTTGAGTACTTCACCTTCCTCTTAGACTGAATAGGAAAAACTAAAGGATTGAGCATCTAAAGGGTGTGTGCGCGTGTGGAGAGAGGGAGAGAGCTATTATGTTCAAGGAATAAAAAAGGGGTACAGAGGTTGAATGACAGAGTTCCTTCTGCATCAGCAGATAGTTACGAATTTTCGTCCTACACCATATAGAGTTGTTTGCACATTTGAGTTAGAATCGACAGTGGGCGCCATAAAGGTTTAATAAAGCAAGCAAAATGTGCAAACTTCAAATTGTTCTGCTGTCAGGGTTACTTTTGAGTGAAGTTTCCTATTATATACCCTGTGAATTGTGTTTCCAGTTAATGTTTTGCCACTGAAAGTGTTGGTGTTCAATCGGAAAATCTCTCTTTCTCTCTCTCTCGTGTTAGAGTTATTCCAAGATGATTTTTTTTTCATTTTTTTTTTTCAAATTTTAATTTTAAATCCTTTCTGGAGTAGGATGAAGGGAGGTGCATGTTGTGGTTGTTGAAAGTGCTTCATGTGCTTGTTTCTTCAGTTATTTGGTGAATAACTGATTGTCTTTGGGTATGGCAGAATATTGGTCAGCATTGGCTGGACAGATATTGGATGCTGATGGGTGTGGCAGGACAGATATTGGATGCTGATGGGTGTGGCAGGACAGATATTAGATGCTGATAGGTATGGCTGATCATTTAAATTTGAAATTATTCAAAAGGATAATTTTATTTAGTTTCAAAAAATACACTGTAATGTTTCCTTTCACATCTAAGTGGAAACAGTTGTTCATCTAAGTATACATCCTCGGTTTTGCTGGAAATTTTGCTGCTTCTTGGCCATTGATCATATGTTAGGGGAATACCTTCTTCAATTGCCCACAATGGCTTTGATGTCTGAAATGCATCTTGTGGAACTTTAATGATGAGAAAAATGTGATGATCTGTTTGGATCAGCTTAATTGCGTGACACAGCTAGGGATTTCAGAATGGGTGGGGTTTTATATGGGTGGATCAAAACAGGAAAACAGGTCGAATATAAAAGGACTGTGCCAATGCCCATTCGATGTATGCTTGGGTCAAGATGAAAGGACCATTTTGAGTTAACAATGTGGATGATAACCCAATCTTCCAACTCAAACTCATTTTTGTTTGATTATTTAAAAAAAAAAATAATTTGTTCAATTACCAAATCAAACTAATAAAAGCTTTATTCTTTATCTATCATCACTCTATCAAACAAACCAAATTCAAAGAAATTTATTTCAGTTCTTCAGTAAGTCTGGGTAAGTTTGGTGATTATAATCATTCATTGTTACAGTTGACACCCCTTTTCGAATTCTTGGGAACTCGTCTCCAACTCACTTATTTAGATCACAAATCATACGGAAAATGTAACATGTTTTCACTTCCCCAAGCAGGAGTATCAGTCACTCTCTACTTCCCAGTCCTCTTTTACCGGCAACTTCAGGCTGTGGTGTCAGGAGTACTTGTGGTTCGGTCAATTTTCAGAGCAAGGTTTTCTGAGTGTCCTTTTCTGAATAACTTGTGCAAAACAAAACACTAGGATAGTTGTAATTTTTTTCCAAGTTTGCTATTTTCAAAGTATCTCAAGGTAGCGTTGCATACATATATCTTTTTATGAGAAGTCCTTTTGAAGAAACTTTAACCAAACAAGTTTGTGGACCAATGAGAAATGAAAGGTGCCTTTACTGCATCATTCTCCCTGTAATTTTATGTTTAACTGATACAACTACTCCCTCTTTCGGACAAAAAAAAAAAAACCCATATCTGCGGGCACTTTGGAAGTGTAAATTCCATATAACCTTCTTAACCTTTAATAGCCGGGATATAATATTCTCTTCACCTTTTGAATGAGAATGATAGCCCCTTTAACTTACGGGTCTACAACAAAAATTGATCTGTTCTTCGTATGATCTAGTTTCTAAATTGTGTCCTGTAACTTGTTTCCAGTGCTAAAATAACGAAGGCTTGAAGTTATTGCAATCTCCAGTGCGAACGGATGGAAGAATAGGGCAAAACAAATGCCCAGTTCTGGGTCTCACAAAGCATACGCAAACTTTAGCAAAACGAAATAATAAAAAAATAGTAGTACAGTACTATTTTCATATAGATTTAATACAGCAAGCGATGTCCACAAGAATTGATCTATTGTTGGTAGTAATTAGCAGCCTTCTGAAACTAGAGTTGCTTTGTTGATTAATCATATATGTTGAACTTCACATAATTAGCTATGGCTGTAATGAAGCTAAATTTGCTTGTTCAGGAAGTTCATACAACAAATATCCACATTTCCAGGCTTTCCCAACTCTTCGGCCTTGCTCTATATTCATCATCTCGGGTTAATTTCGCTGATGGTCCTTCAACTATTTTTTAATTTCACTAAAGTCACTTAATTATTTTTTGTCACTTAAAAGTAACTAAATTTTCACATTGTCACTTAAAAATCATTTTGGCTCAAACCCTAACATGGCATAAAACTTAATGAAAAAATTTAAAAATAAATCCACATAATCTTAAATAGGTCATACCCACTTTAAATTCATTTCTTCCTTAATGTGATTTGACCGATACCCCAAATGCTTTCGATAAAAAAAAATATTAAACTTCATATGAGTTTAAAATGGTTATCTTATACTACAAAGTTCTTGCTTTTTCTATTGTATAATGCCCATTTATAATTATTTTAACTAAAAAAATGCTTATCTTGTTTGTATGCCCCATCCAAGTTGTTTTATAACTCTAGTAAGTTAAAATAGTACTGTATACAACTCTCATAACATATTTATAATTTTTTAATGAAATAAAAATAGTATTGTATTCATCTTATATAACATATTAATGTATGATACCAGTTTGTCACGAGGCTAAGTTTGATATGCACTTTGAGGACAACTAGCTGAGCTAAAACGCTACTGCCTAGTTTCAGCCCAAGTTAAGAAACAACACAAAGCGTGCTAACAGCGGCAAACACTTCTTACACACAAGGCTGTCCGAAAAATGAAGAAGTTCGCTGATCGGAAACGCCGACCGGTGCACTACCGAATTGGGGACAAGATAATGGTCAAGCTCAATCCCCGTCAATTCAAGTCATTAAGAGGCGTCAATCAGAATTTAATCCGACGCTATGAGGGGCCATTCGAAATAATTGCCAAGGTTGGTAAGATCTCTTTCAAGCTGGATATGCCTAGCCATTTGAAAATCCATCCCGTCTTACATGCTAGCCAGCTCAAGCCTTATTATGAAGATAAGTAAGATGCAGAAAGAGGGCAGTCCAACCGTGCTAAAATTTTCATTACACCTTCTGCCATTGACAAAAAGATTGAGGCAATCATCGATCATCAATTGGTCCGAGGCAAAGGTTGGGTCAATTCAAGCACATAATTTCTTGAGGGACAGTCACCCGAGGAAGCGACGTGGCAAAATATGAAAACCTTTGGCAATTCAAAGATCAAATTCATGACTACCTGAATCTTTGTGGCGCCGCGGTCGTTGCCAATTCAAGTGGGGGAGGGTGCTGCGACTCGCCTGATTTTTGCCAAGTTTCCCGTCATAGCTTCCCAAAATTCAAATCTTCCATGGCTGAACAAGTTCAAAAATAGCAATGAGTACCACTGCAGCATGCCTAGCAGCCTTTGAAGCATGCCTGACAGCTTTTCCAGCATGCCTGACTGCTTCTCCAGTATGCTTGACAGCTTTTGCAGGATCATTTCTTCATAAGCATACGGAAATAATAATAAGGCTAATAAGAGTCTATTTTCAAAATGATTGTGCAGTTACAGACAATCTATTGCAGTTGTTTAGACAAAAGAAACATTGTATTTGTACGATAAAAACCCCCCACAAAAAAAATCATAGGACCTAGTTTTATAAGGGGTGTGTTTTCCCCCCTATTGAAACCCATTTTGGTTATGGGTCAAATCACATTAAAGGAGAAATGAATCTAAAGTGAGTGTAATCCATTTAAGATTATGTGACATTTATTTTTGAATTTTTCTCATTAAATTTTATGCAAGTCATATTTATGGTAGGGGTTTGAGCCAAAATGACTTTTAAGTGATAATGTGAAAGTTTAGTCACTTTGAAGTAACAAAAAATAGTTAAATTACTTTAGTAAAACTAAAACATAGTTAAGTTACTATAAGTTAAATTAACTCTCATCATCTCTTATTATAGTTCATATCACACTTGATTTTATTACCATCGCTAGCGGTTTTAGGATAAGTATGTAGCTAAAGTCATGCTTTATCCATTGAATAAGAAAAATAATGGAGGAATAGATTTTCTGGGTAATAAAATTATAAACCGCACAAGAAAATGTTGTTCAAGGACCCATTCAATAAGCAGAGAGAGAGTATTGTTTTCCAACCAAATAAAGGTTGAGAGGGGTCATGTAGAATTTACTTCACTTCGAATTTTTGAAAAAAAGGAAACTAACGGTGTGCTTGGTATAACGAAAAATATTTTTCGTAGAAAATATTTTTCAAGAAAATATTTTTCAAGAAAATATTTACAAGTAGTAATCTTATTCATTTTTCGGTGTTTGATACATAAATTAAAGAAAATGACTTCTCAAGAGTATTCATAAATAATTTAGATATAATAAATATGAAGTCATAAACTTTCAGACCAACAACCTTTCGGACCTACAAATTTTATAAACTTTCGAATCGCTAGACTTTCAAATTGCAGAATTTCGAACGCATAAACTTTATAATTTCTAAACCCGTAAACTTCCAAACACATAAATCTCCGAACTCATAATTTTGGAACTTGTAAAATTTTAAGCCTTTAAACCGAAAAATAATAAAATTAAAATTGAAAAATTTATTTAAAATTTTTTTCGGGGGGAGGGGAGTGGGTGGGGGCAAGTGGCGGGGCTGGGGGAGGAGGCAGTAAAACGAAAAAAAAAGTAAAAAATTTAAATTACAAAAAAAAGTAAATGTGGTAACGAAAAAACTAAAATTTGAAAAAAAACTTTTTTTGTAGAGGGGGTGGGGTAGGTTGGTGAGGGTAAGGAAGGTTGAGAAGGAGCTTTGAAAAATATTTTCCCTTCTTTTGATAAGGAAAATATTTTCCTGCAATGGCAGAAAAATGAATTGACAAGAAAAATATTTTTCAAAATATTTAAGCCAACAAAACATGAGAAAATTGAAAAATATTTTTTCGAAAATATTTTCCTTCATACCAACACACCCTAAAAGGAAAAGAATAGAGATGAGGAGAAGATAAGTGAATTTGGAGTTATCTTCCCATGGTATTTGTTTCGCGCAAATATGATTGAGTAGCGCCAGAAATTGCTGGTAAAAATTGTATGGGGTAGCCACTATTTAAAAGAGTATTTACTTTTTATCCTGCATTTTTAATACTTATTGAAAATAGCCACTAATTTATTAAAATTAATATAAAAGGACGTTGTTACCCTTTCTTTTCCAAACGAAAATATTATATTTGGAGAACTGGTCGCTGACCCTGATACCAATGAACTGTTGCATTACAAAGAAAAACTTGAAACTTTTGTACGTTCCGATCCAACATTTACTTACTCTTGGGCTTTACTTGCGTAAACCAGGAAATTTGTAGGTCTATACCTATAGTTTCTTGCCTAATATGATGAAATCCTGGTGAGTGACCGCATCAACTGTGGTGTTTACGTATTTACACCAGATATCTTCAATGTTATTCAAGGAGTATCCAGCGAGAGGAAAGACACAGGTTAGTCTACGCATCATAACTAGAGGTTCCCTTGACTGTGTGTTTCATGTTAAAAGGAATGAGATATATGCTCCATCTCTTCCTTTGATATCATTGTTTTACTGTCATTTTAAGGACAATAGGTCCTGAACTTAGGCTAAGAAATTCAAAAGCTAAGGACAATAGGTCTCGAACTTACAGTTACTAGTTCAAAGTTAAGAAAAATAGGTCCTGAAGTCCTGAACTTAGACTAACAAGCTCAAAAGTTTAGGACAATAGGTCCTGAACATAGGCTAAGAAGCCCAAAAGTTAAGGACAATAGGTCCTGAACTTACAGTTACAAGTTCAAAAGTTAAGGACAATAGGTCCCGAAGTCCTGAGCTTAGACTAACAAGCTCAAAAGTTAAAGATAATAGGTCCTGAACTTAGGCTAAGAAGCCCAAAATTTAAGGACAATATGTCCTTAACTTATACTAACAAGCTCAAAAGTTAAGGACACTTGGTCGTGAACTTACAGTTACACGTTTAAAAGTTAAGGACATGTAGTCCTGAAGTCCTGAAGTTAAATTTAAAAGTTAAGGACATGTAGTCCTGACGTCCTAAAGTTAAGTTCAAAAGTCAAGGACTTGTAGCCATGCAGTCCTGAACTAAGAGCTCCAAGTTCAAAAGTTAAGGACATATAGTCCTGAAGTCCTGAACTTAGAGTTTGTTATTCAATTGCAAGAATTCAGCAAGGAATTCGAGGATCGAGTAGCAGTTTAGGATTTCGATGACTCGAGATCTCAGCTATGGAGTTATGAAGAAGAAATGTAAAGAGAGAAAAAGAAAGAGAAAGAGAGATAGAAAGAGATTTTAGAGGAAAATTCAAAGTTTCATTTATGATCTGTAACTATGAATTACAATGCTATATAAGAATTGAGAATGACTACTGTTTATTACAATTGAAAGAATCCTTCTCTACTGTTTTCTCTAATTGTCTAACTAACCTTAGCTGACCTCTAACTAACTTTTAACTCCCTCCAACTAACTTTTAACCACTAAGCCGACGTGACATTGAATTGAATTGTTTCTTGAGCTTACTGTGTAATTTGTGTATCAGTACTCCCTCCTACAAAAGATCCTTGACCACAAGGATCAAAGTGAGGAAACCTAGTCTTCAAGGCATTGAAGAACTCCCATGTAGCATTATCAGCTGGCAAATCTGTCCATTTAACCAAAACCTGGCCAACGGCCTTATTTTCTTTCTTAATCATCCTTCTCTGTAGAATAGCTTCTGGCTCATAACAATTAGGATTAGCAATGCCATTGGTAGGAGAGTAGGTAATTTGTATAGGCAACTCATAGCATTTTCTCAGGAGAGAAATATGCACAATGGGGTGTATCTTAACTGATGGTGGGAACAAGAGGGTATATTCCACATGACTTACCTTCTTAGCAATCTGGAAGGGTCCATAATATTTGGAAGCTAATTTGTGGAAAGGCATGCAACAGTTACTTGTCTGTAAGGTTGAGCCTTGAAATATATCCAATCTCCCACTTCAAAATTCCGGTCACTTATATGATTGTCATCTTGTTGTTTCATCCTGAGTTGAGCTCCCAATAGATGATGTTGCAATAATTGGAGCTTCATCTCCCTATTGAGAAAGGTGTTATCAACCTCTATGGAAGCCGATTCTCTTGATAAATAAGGTAAATGAAGTGGCGGCGGCGTGCCATACAATACCTCATAAGGTGTAGTTTTTATGGCGGTGTGGAAGGAAGTATCATACCAATACTCAGCCACATGTTAATAGGAATACTAATCCGTGGCTTCTTCAAAATGGAAGCACCTTAGATTGGTCTCACACCTATTTAGGACCTCAGTTCGACCATCTAACTGAGGATGATAAGATGTTGATGGGTTTAATTGAACTCCCTGAATTGCAAATAACTACTACCAAAAGGTGCTTAGAAATATTGCATTCCTGTCACTCATTATGGAATCTGGAAATCCATGTAGTTTGTATATGACCTCCATGAATACCTTTTCCACAGACTGAGCAGTATAGGGTGTTTCAAAGGAAAAAAAATGGCCATATTTACTCAATCGATCCACTATGACTAAGATGACTCATACCCTTGGGATTAAGGAAGGCCATCTATGGAATCCATTCTAATTTGAGACCAAACTACCTCAAGAATAGGGAGTGGTTGCTGAAGACCAGGATAGGCTGCCAAATCAGCTTTATCTCTCTGGCAAATATCACATCTTGATATCTTCCCTGATTCCCTTCTAGTAAAATAATGACAGAATCCTCTTGAGTGTTGCTTCTATGCCAGAGTAACCATCTTGAGGGGTAGAGTGACATAATGATATAATATTCCTTCCAAGCTGAGGGCCCTTCCCAACTGCTAGCTTACCTTTCCTCCTCAACTGATTATAAATCCATGTAAATTGACTGTGACTAGCTGGATTGGTCTGCAATTGTTCAATGAGGGCCTTCGAGTCAGCATATGTGTTCCAGCTATCAAAAATAAACTGCAATTGCTCTTAGCTAGTTGTGGAAATTACTAAAGAGAATAACTCAGCTCCAGGTACCCTAGATAAGGCATCTGCTACTTCGTTCTCCACCCCTTTTTTTTGTACTCAATAACATAGTTAAAAGGCATCATCTTACTGAGCCATATAAGGTGAGAATTTATGTGTAGTTTCTAATCTATTAGAAATTTAAAGGCCCTATGATCAGTTCTTATAATAAATTTCTGACCAAGTAGGTATGATTGCTGCCAACTCGACACTACACCAAGGTAGGAAGAGCAGTCGCAATAGCTTTTACCCGATTTAAGGGTCGAGATCGATTTTCTCAGGGAGCTAGTAATGGAGATGGAATATCTGTCTAGCTTAGAGATGTGTGTTTGCCTCAAATATCACTTCAAATATAATTTGGGTTCTCAAATTATAACTACTATTATCTAACTATTGATTGCAAATAAATTATACTACGAGATGATTGTTGAGTTGTATCTAATGGGAAAAAGGGCATTATGGTCATGACATTACCTAGGTGGCTGACGAGTAGATGATAATAAGGTTCGATTAACATGATTGGGGCTTATGCTATAACAGTTGCACAATTTTACCCACTCTCACACCTCTCGGTAGAAAGAGTAATTTTGCCCAATTGACTCTCTCGAGACCAAATGGGTAGGAAAATTAAATCAAGCAACTAGGGTTCAAGTAGCGTGATTACTCTCTCGAGGATTAACCCGTTAATTGGGACTATCATTGCTCATGAGTCCATCCCAATTCCTTGTTGGGTCAATTTTGGAGATGTAGACTGTCTTTCTCAAGAAGAATCAAGTCCACAAAACTTGAATCAGTGTTTGCAACCACCAATTCTTAAAGTAAAACATAAAATCAACCCAAATAGCAAATACCCATAGAAAATCTAACCCTAGATGGGAACCCATCAATTACCCACACTAGGGTTGAGCTACAACCCTAGCTAATGTGTTTAACTACTCATGCTTGAAGGAAAAAAAATGAAGAAATAGATGAAGAACAAGACATAATAACTAAATGCTAAATTAAATTACAAAAATCTATCGTTTACTTGAAGCTAAGATGCCAAAAATGGCTACATAGTGAGTTCTCACGAGTGCAACCAAATTCTTAAGATAACCGATGACCTAAAAATGGTAAAATATTTTATTTATACCAGGCTGGAAAAACTGAACAAAAATACCTTTGCATGGTCAGTGTGGGCCGCATAAAATGGACCGCAGCCACACAAGACTCTTAAAATTCAAAATTTAGCTCTCTGAAGTTGGGTTCTGTGGATTGCACAAAATAGACTGCAGCCGCGGAGGTAGCTAGTCCGGTCCGCACAATAACGACCGTGGACCGCATGGAATTGTCAGAAAAATTGTAGTTCTTTGAATCTGTTGACCGTGGACCGCAAATGCGGCCGCGGAGCCCTGACTGCGGACCGCTAGATATGTATCGCAGCCGCTTGCCTCCTAATTTTACTAACTTTTTGAACCACCTAGTGCAGCCGCATTCCACTTTGCGCGGTCCGCACTAGGCCTTTCTTCCCTTAGATTTCTTGGTCTTTGATACTTGAGCAGGTTTCACTCCTTTTTGAGCTGATATTTGACATTTCGTCACTTTTATCGATCAAAGCTGCAAACAAGCACAACCTGTGAGCCTTTTGGAACTATTTTATACAAATATATTATCAAAGCATAGGCAAGTAGGGGCATAAGACATTTTAAAATCCTAACCTATCAACTCTCCCAAACTTCAACCTTTGCTTGTCCTCAAGAAAACAAAATAAGACCCACCCCTTAAAGAAAAATCCAAGTAATTCCAGCTGACCTAAAGTAAGCTCAACAAGCATCAATTGAGACTAACAATTGACCTCAATACAAATGGATCATTAATAACATTTAAGTGTGACACAAGAGCATCAAGAATTGGCTCATTACATCAAAGAACTCTCTCAATTACTTTGGTTGCTGTGGAACCCAAACTTATACACCCTCAACTCTTCCTAAGCAAACCTCACCTTTTAGAGTATAAGCACACAAACCGAGGTTAATCCGACCCTAACTACCATATACTTGACCCTCATGTAAGTATCCACTAATGCAAGCGTCACTCAACTCAAGATCATATAGAGCTTTTGTGGGTCAATGTGAAGGCATTTGAGTAAGGGTAGGACATGGTTTTTTTCAAGTGGGTTCAATATTTCCTTAAGCACTTCTTTTGATTCATTTGGCACAAATTTCTTGACTCTTTGAGTCATTTCACTTCTTACTAAGGGGTTATAGAGACACATTGCCACCCTTTAGTTTGCGTTTCAAACCATTTCTCCTTTTTCAATTTTCCACGCCTTTCTTTCTTTGCTTTTCTTGAGTCCTTTTTCGTTCATTTTCACATTGAGCATTTTTTTTGTCTTTTCCTTTCCTTTTTTTTCATTGCATTCCTTTTCTTTTGCTTCCATACCTTTTACCACTTTGATTTCCTTTCTTCTCCCCCCCCCCCCCCCCCAACTTAGACTTTTTCCATTACTCAAGGGAAGATTTGGATGCCAAGAGAGGGTATAATTTAGAACGGGTATAGGCTTGTAGTTTGGTTTGAAAGAAAAAGGTTTAAGGCTAAAATTATTAGTTAGGGATTATATCATTGGTAGGCTATGGAATTGTTCAACTATCATTTGGATCAAGGAGGGCCTATAATCACTTCTCAAGTCGAATTTCACTCAAAATTTTGCCTCAACAAATATTCAGGGAAAGTTCTAGACACTAGCTCGGGACTTGGACTCAAAATTCAATTTTTCACTACACACACTCAAGGATTGCTAAAGACATAGAGTCGAGGCCCACAACAATCCTTAGATACGATTGAGCACACAATTGTCCTGAAAGACCACATGATGATTGTTTGGTCAACACAAGAGTCTCAAGGTCACTACTTTCACCATCCTAAACACAACCACTTGTCTTTGACCATAGGATAAAAAAAAAATATGTTAGGCCCAAGTGAAGCTTTTCTTGAGGTACCCTTAACTATAAACTACCAGAAACAAAAGAAAAAAAAATGGACTCAAATCCTTAAGAAGGTTGTCACGCCATCTATCATTGGGAAGAGCCACCAATTCACACAATACTCCACCCTTGGAAAGAACCGTGGCATTAAGAAACTAAGGGCTTATTGAAAGCGCCACAAAATGAAACAAAAGGCTACGAGCCTATCTACGAAGCTAAAAATGAAAATTTTGTACGAACAAAGAAAATAGAATGAATATTTACAATAGGGGATTAGAATATACAACGAGGGATGAATATAGACAAAAATATAACTTTATATACAGACCAAAGAGAAGATAAAAAGTATGATAAGAGTAACTAAATGTAAACTTATATATAGACCAAATAGAAAATCGATAGAAACATAAATTGAGTCAACTAATATGTACAATCATCCGGATAAAAAGTAGGGGGCACCCCCACAAATAAAAGTTGGCATTGTCCCCAATCCCAATAAAAAAAATAAGCAACAAAAGTCAAGATGAAAGGATATAGGAGACTCCCTAAGTCGTGTCCGTCTGCATGAGATCATCAGTGGTCCTCGGATCCTCTGTATGCATGGGAACCTCATACTGCTTCCCAGTATCCTACTGCTCAGCTGCTCAGACATGGGATTGGACCTAGACAAACTGGGTTCTGGTACATCATGTGGCTGACTGGAGGAAGCCTCTGGTGGGTCTGCCAACTGTATGATAACATCATCTGCACTAGGGATCTTCCTCTTCTTCTTTGGAGGCCTCTGCACCAACTGTATCTGAGGCTGCTACTAGAACTGCTACTGGGACTGGGTCCTCAAATAATAAGTCTAAAGTCAGCTGGTCTACCTTCAGTCTATCCACATTTGCTCTCAAGTCCTTCATGGACTCCCTGGAGGCCTGTGTCTTGCGCAACTTCTTGTGATCTTTGGCAAGCTCTTTAGAGCCTTGCCATGTGAAGCAACTGCCTTCACCAACTCGGACTGGGTGCTGAGGATCTTTGCCTGGTTGTCAGGTAACTCCTTCAAGGCATCCTCTATAGATTGCGGGACCTGAACTGGTGGAGGAGCCGACTGAGCTGCAATGGTGGAGATCAAGGTGGACAACTTGGATGACGCAGTGTACATCCAGTTGTTCAGGCTCTGAATTATCTGGCTCAGTCAGTGGGCTGTAATAGGATGTGCCCAGGAAGAAGGAACTGGGCCAGCTGAAGTGGAAGGACCAGGAGGCATGGCAGCAACTGTGGAGGTGGGCTTAGTGGAGGCATTTACCTTAACTGACTCTTCAGACTGGCCAGTTGGGGTAGAAGTAGGAGGTTTGTGGTTCTTGTCCTTGGGGTTGTCTGTCCCCCTCAAACTGTACCATGAGAAAGGAGCCATTGGTTTCGCTTTGACATCATACCTCTTCTTCTCCACCTCCAAGTCACGAAAATACATAGAGAGGGTGTTGGGAAAAGTGTATTTTCGGTTAGCTTCCGCACCCACAAGAGAGATGATACGGGACATACTATTCCCTATGTTGATGGTGTAGCCCGCCATGATTGATGCAACCAACACATCCCTGGAGATAGGAAGAATCTGGTCATGTGTGGTAGGGTTTAGCCTACTGCAAACGAAAGTCTCCCAACCCTTAGCTTCAAATTTCAGGGCCCCCCTCAAAATTTTAACCCCCGCAGTCAACCACTCAGGAACTGTACCTGGGATCGCCAAGTACTGGTACCATGGACCGACCCCCTCATCCATCTCCAATTTCGCAAGATATAGGGTCTCGTCCTCTTTATTGAAGCCCAAATATTCATTTAATGCCTGCCCGTCGAACAACACCTTTTTGTTCCGAACCTTGGTCACTTTGGACCCTTTGACAATGTGAGCCACGTTACAATAAAATTCCCAAACCATATGCTCATTTGCATCAATACACTCTTCCAGAAATATCTCCCAGCCCGTTCTCGTTCTAAATTGTCTTAGCATGTCAGGGTTGTGGGGTAGCAAGTCTTTGATAACAAAGCTCCTCTCCGGTATTAAATGCCTCACCAGCCACTACTCCCTAAACTTATGGTAAGCCACTTTGCTCACAAATCTATCCTCCCACACTTTGGCCTTCCTAGTTTGGTCAATTCCTCCAAACCTGAGGTTCACCACCTTCACCACTTTGTACCTCCTACTCATCTCCGCCTGCACTCTCCCCAGATAATGAAGCTGTGGGGAAGGTGGAGTAGCCTTTACTACCGGATGCGGACTCTTCAAATGAATCTGAAACTACATTCATCGGCCTCTTGACGGTGGGTGATGCTGGAGGGGTATCAGTCAGTTGGAAGCTGGAGACGAAGTGAGTTGGGATTGAGTCGGAGTAGATGTACTGAGATGGCATATACTCACTTCCCGAGGAATAGGAAGTAGCTCTATCTGCAGCTTTTATCAACTTTCGGGTCTTTTTGACATTTCCCAGACTTGGGGAGTAAGTTTTACCACTCTTTTTCCTTTGGCCCGTACAAACAAGAGTGCGGCCGCACTGGGGGCACCACGGGCCGCGAAAAAGCGACCGTGGTCCGCATTGGGTCAAAGTCCCAAAAGATAACTCACTGAATCTCCCCACCGTGTTCCACACAAAAAGGGATCGCGGCCGCGGTGGGCCAGTGCGGACCGCATATGGTGTAATGCGGCCGTACTGGGCATAGGTTCACTTTCAGTTTCTCAGGGCACCACGGACCACACAAAGGCGACCGCGGGCCGCGGAGAGTATTTTGCACAGGCATGGAGTAGGGTTTCATGTTTTTGCTATTTTTTTGTTTAATTTTGTTCACCTAGCTTGTCCCTACTTATAAGCCCAACATTTATGCATATTCAGCACACAAAAATCCAGCCTTTAAACTACCAAAGGTTAATAACTAAATAAAGCAGAAGAAATTAACGAGAAGAAAAAGAAGCTAAAGCTACTGGGCATGAAAATAAAGTGAAACTATAAAATTAATCAAAGAATGATGGATGAAATGTTACTAGATTAAAGATGGAATGCAATTACTCAATGCAAGAAAGTATCAAGGTCAATGATACGATGAACAATAGCTTTACGGGGTCTGAGTGTTGAAAGTTCAAAAAGGGTAAATGGTGCCCATTGGTCTCTATTTATAGAAAAAGGTGTGGGCCACATCCTTACCTACCAGCACGGCCGCACAAAGCGGACCGCACTGGGTTTATGCAAAAGACGTTTGAGAAGGCAACCTCCACGGTCCGCACAAAAGAGACCGCAGCCGTGGAGGTCCACCGCGGTCCACACAAAATGCCATGCAGCCGCGTGGCAAACTTCAGAGAGTTATCATTTCCTGCTCATACCAGTGCAGACCACACAAAATGGACGTATGGCCGCACTGGAAAACTTCAGAGACTTAATACTTTTACAATTACGTCCAGCACTGCATCAACTCAATCCCTGCAACATCATACAACCAATTAGCTCAAAAAACAAACCTAACTACTAAAAAAATCATAGAAAACAAAAAGAAAAAGACATGGGTTGCCTCCCATGAAGCACCTGATTTAACATTGTGACACGATGCATGTTACCATCATATTACTTTAAATCAAGAAGCGCCACCACGTGGCTCTCATCAAGCTCTCCAGGAAGCAATAAAAAGCACGCCCAACAAGTTGGTTGAGCATCCGATCAACGAACAGCAAGGGATAATAATCCTCACAGGGCATGTTGTTCAAATTTTTTATAGTCCATGCAACCCTGCAAACCCATGACTGTTATTGCAGGAATCCACTTATTCTAAGAATTTGTCACTACGGTCATGCTACCCTTCATCGATATGCAGTGCACCAGAGAGATCCAAGATTTGTTAGAAACAGGATAGACCCCCACTTCTTGCATCACCTCATCCAATCTTCCTTCCTGCTCCAAGAAAGGTTTCACATCATTCTCCAAGATAGTTTTAGATATACGGAGCGGGGGACTGAGGTGTGGAGGAATTGGAGTCAATTCCAACCCCGATGACTCCTCAATTGTTGGCTTTGTTAGTGGAATTTGTCGGTTTTCAGGATCCAAAGACAATTTACCGGGCTCACAAGATTCTATAACATGTAAAGCATCTATGCACGTCACTCTACTTGCATCACCATTGACATCTCAATTTAGAGGCTCGGCAACACGGGGATCTTCAACATTAATCATAGAACTTGTATCATCCAATATCAGAGCTGTGAAAATGTCCACAAAGGAGCACACCTCAGTGCCATTAGGTTGCCTCATGGATTTGCAAACAGGGAAAACAACCTTCTCATCCCCCACACGGAAAGTCAAATCACCCGCTTCAACGTCAACAAATGCTTTCCCCGTAGCAAGGAACGGTCTACCACGAATTATGAAGACTTCAAAATCCACTTCACAATCCACTACATAATCCAATATGACAAAGTCGGCTGGCAATATGAATTCGTCCACCCGGATAAGTACATTATCAATTATGCCCAACGATCACTTCATCGATCGATCTGCCATTTGAAGTCTCATTGAAGTTGGTCGAGGTTTCCTAATTCCCAAATTCTTGAGACCGAGTACATCATCAAATTTATTCTAGCCTCCAAATCACAAAGGGCCTTGGCAAAATCCGCGCTCCAATAGTGCAAGGGATAGTAAAAGCTCTGGGGTCCTCTAACTTCGGGGCCATTAAATGTATGATAGCACTCACTTGATGAGTCATCTTAATTGTTTCACACTCCATCGACCTCTTCTCTGTTACCAAATCCTTCATAAACTTTGCATACCCTAGCATTTGCTCAAGTGCCTCCACCAAAGGCGCATTGACTGTAAAGCTCTTCATCATGTCTATGAACTTTTTGAACTGGTGGTCACTCTTGTGCTTTGCTAACCATTGGGTATAAGGTGGAGGTGGCCTATAAAGGGAGCCTTGGATTTTGGTACAACCGGCTCGGGCATGTCAATACGTGTTCCATAGACAGGTTCACAGCATCTTGAGTTTCTATCTCAGCCTCATCATCAATATCAATCCACATATCATTGTTCAACTTGTCAACCACGTCTTCAACAATTAGAGGTACATTATCATCTCGCAACTCATCATCATCAACCACAACTTGTTTTTCTCTTGAGTCATGCACATCACCACCTCTCCCGCTTCTTGTTTTAACCGCCATCACTTGATTGGTGTTCCCGCCCTTTGGGTTCACCACCATATCACTTGGTAGATCAATCTTGGGGCGAGTATTCAAAGCTTGAGAGAGTTGGCCTATTTGCACCTCCAAATTCCGAATAGAGGTATTTTGAGAAGCCAATTGCGCATCGAAATCTTGGTTATTTTTCATCATTTGCTTGAACATATTCTCAATTCTCCCCATATCACTCCTGAAAGAAATTGGACCTTGAGAAGGAAAAAGGGGTGGATTGTTCGGTTGTTGGTATATGGGGGGCCTTTGAAAGCCTTGCCCCGGTTGCCTTGGTTCCCACTATTATTCCACCCTCCTTGATTGTTGTTGTTGCTCCAATTATTGTAGTTCCCATTCCAATCACCTTGACTGTTACCTTGATTACTCCAATTGTTGTTTTGATTGTTGTTTTTCCAATTGCCTCCACCTTGTTGTTGGTTGTTATTATTCCAATTACCTCTGCCTTGTTGTTGATTACCCCAATTACCTTGGGGACACCATTGTTGATTCAAAGAGTTGCCTCTATTCCCTTAGTATTTGTTGACATATTGGACCTCCTTACTTTGATCATCATAGCACTCTACCACCATTATTGTTGTCGTATTGTTCACAATTTCCTGAGGTTATTGCCCTCTTATGCCTCCTTTTTAGCGTAGAAACGCCTTCCATGACATTAACTAGGCACGAGTTTTAGACTTGTCGCAATTGCACCTTCACCAATTGGTTCATAGTGGTCATCAACTCCACTATAGCTTACACATTGTCATGTAACTCCTTATGTAAATGAATAATCGTAGGGTCACATTGAGGAACGCTAGCTCTACTTTTCCATGCGGAGAATGTTTCTGCAATATCATCAAGAATCGCACAAACTTCATCATAAGTCAACTTCATAAAATTACCCCCGACCAATTGATTCATTATGCATTGATTTGTAGTATTTATGCCCCAGTAGAAATTTTGTTGCAACATATTCTCCATCATGTCATTATTGGGGAATTCCTTCACCATCGTTCTATATCTCTCCCAAATTTCATGCAAATATTCCATTGGCTCTGGCTTGAAGGCTAAGATTTCATCCCAAAGTGATGCCATATGACTTGGTGAGAAAAACTTACCAATGAATTTATCCGCCAACTCATCCAAAGTTGTGATGCAATGATTATGGAGCCTTTATAACTAATTCAATGCTTTACCTCAAGAGAAAACGGGAAAAGCCTTAATATCAATGCATCCTCGAGCACGTTTGTCTGCTTGCTACCCTAGCATGTATCCACGAACTCCTTCAAGTGCTTGTAGGATTTTGATCGGAGGCACCCGTAAAGTATCCTCTTTGCTCGAGCAAGGTCAACATAACATTTGTGATTGAAAAGTTCCCCACCCGGATTCGGGGAGGAACAATGGCACTCGCATACCCTTGATTTGAGAGAAATCTTAGGGTCACTCTTGGTGTTGGTGAATGAGGGTTTGGGATAGGATTGTTCTCATTGTCCTGACAGCCTCTACGTGGAGCTTGAGGTAAGGAACCTCATCTTGTTCAATATCTTCTACATCCTCCCCCGCCATGACATTGCCAAGAGGGTTATTAGCTTTAGAGCCATTGGTACATGAGTAATCGACACATACAAAATTAGTAAACAAGAAGGAAAGAGAAACATAACACAAAACTGACTAAACAAACAATAAACACCGTACGCTCCCCGATAACGGCGCTAAAAAGCGATCACTACCAACTCGACACTACACCAAGGTAGGAAGAGCCGGTCGCAATAGCTTTTACCCGATTTGAGGGTCGGGATCGATTTTCTCAAAGAGCTAGTAATGAAGTTGGAATATCTGTCTAGCTTAGAGATATGCCTTTGCCTCAAATATCACTTCAAACATATTTTGGGTTTTCAAATTATAACTACTATTATGTAACTATTGATTGCAACTATTATACTACGAGATGATTGTTGATTTGTATCTAATGGGAAGAAGGGCACTTGGGTCATGACATTACTTAGGTGGCTAATTGATGAGTGTATGATACTAAGGTTTGATTGACATGATTGGGGCTTATGCTATAACCGTTGCACAATTTTACCCACTCTCACACCTCCGGTAGAAAGAGTGATTTTGCCCAATTGACTCTCTCGAGACCAGTTGTGTAGGAAAATTATATCAAGCAGCTAGGGTTCAAGTAGGGTGATTACTCTCTCAAGATTTAAACCGTTAATTGGGACTATCATTTCGCATGAGTCCATCTCAATTCCTTATTGGGTCAATTTTGGAGACATAGACTTTCTTTCTCAAGAAGCATCAAGTCCACAAAACTTGAATCAGTGTTTTCAACCACCAATTCTTAAATTAAAATACAAAATCAACCCAAATAGCAAACACTCATAGTCAATCTTACCCTAGATGGCAATACCCATCAATTACTCATACTAGGGTTGAGTCACAACCCTTGCTAATGGGTTTAGCTACTCATGCTTGAAGGAAAAAAAATGAAGAAATAGATGAAGAACAAGACATAATAACTAAATGCTAAATTAAATTATAAAAATCTATCATTAATTTGAAGCTAAGAAGCCAAAAATGGCTACAAAGTGAGTTCTCATGAGTGCAACCCAGTTCTTAAGATAATCGATGACCTAAAAATGATAAAATGTTCTATTTATACTAGGCTGGAAAACTAGACAAAAATACCACTGCGGGGCCAGTGTGGGCCGCACAAAATGGACTACGGCCGCACAAGGCTCTTAAAATTCAAAATTTATCTCTCCGATGTTGAGCTCCGCAGACCGCTCAGAATGGACTGCGGCCGTGGAGGTAGCTAGCGCAGTCCACACAATAACTACAGCGGACCACATGGCATTGTCTTGGCAAAATTGTAGTTCTCTGAATCACTTGATCGCGGACCGCACAAAAGAATAGTGCGGCCGCGGAGCCCTAGCCGCGATATATGTACCGCGGCCGCGTTGCCTGTAGCCTGATTTTACCAACTATCTGAACCACCTATAGCGGCCGTATTCCACTTTGCGTGGTCCCCACTAGGCCTTCTTTCCTTAGATTTCTTGGTCTTTGATACTTGAGCAGGTTTCACTCCTTTTTGAGCTGATGTTTGATATCTTGTCACTTTATCGATCAAACCTGCAAACGAACACAACCTGTGAGCCTTTGGGACTATTTTGTACAAATATATGATCAAAGCATAGGCAATTAGGGGCATAAAACATATTAAAATCCTAACTTATCAAGGTACTGGGACTATTTTGTGACATCATAAACAATAGCTAGAAGTTCTCTGTCATGAACTAAAAGAGCAACATGTCTGGGAGAGAGTGCTCTGCTGATAAAAGTGATAGGCTTCCCTTGCTGCATTAGAACAACCCCTATACCATGCCCACTTGCATTAGTTTCAACGGTAAAGGTCTATTTAGCATGAGGTAATGCCAACACTGGAGCTTGAATCAATGCAATTTCAGCTGTTCAAAGGCTTCTGAAGCAACATGTGACCATTTGAAATTATCTTTCTTGAGGAGGTCGGGTAATGGTTTGCCAATGGAACCAAACCCTCTGATAAACCTCCTATAGTAACCATCTAGCCATGGATTCTTTTAAGTTGTTTAACATTAGTAGGTACATGCCACTCCTTCATAGCTTCTATCTTTTGAGGATCTATTAAAACCCCTTCAGCAGTAATAAAATGCCCTAAGTATTCTATTTTTTTAACCCCAAAGAAACATTTGTTCTGCTTAGCAAATAATTGATGCTTCTTCATTTCCCCAAAAACAGACTTCAAGTTCAATAGATGACCATCCATGTTGCTGCTATATATTAGTATGTCATCAAAAAAGACCAAGACATACTTCCTAAGGAACTTCTGAAAAACCGAGTTCATTAATCCTTGAAAAGCTGCAGGAGCATTTGACAACCCAAAGGGTATTATTAAATACTCAAAATGACCATTGTGGGTTCTAAAAGCAATCTTAGGTACATCTTCAACTGCTATCCTTAGTCGATGCTAACCAGATCTCGGGTATATCTTTGAGAAGATTTTAGATCCTCCTAGTTCATCTAGTAAATCTTCTACAATAGGAATAGGGAATTTGTTTTTTACTGTTTTCTTGTTCAAATCCCTATTATCGACACACAACCTCCAGGTACCACCTTTCTTTCCAACCAAAACTACAGGTGCAGCAAAGGGACTGCTACTTGGTTGGATAATACCCTAATCTAGCATCTGTTTTACTAAGGTCTCAATAACATCCTTCTTGACTGAGGGATAGCTATATGATCTTTTATTTATAGGTTCAATTCCAGTTTGAAGGACAATCCTATGATCAAACACTCCTCTAAATAGTGGCAATTGAGTAGGTTCTTTGAACAACTCCATAAACTCATTTAACAAGTTCAGTAGTCTAGGGTCTTGTTCAAATGTCTCCTTAGTTTCCAAAGAAAAACATTGTACTTCATTACACATAGCAGGCATTACTTGTATCATGCATAATTCAGATTGTTTACCTGAAATTCTAGCCAACTTTTCAGCTCCAGGAGTCAGAATTTTCTTCCCTGGTCCTCTAAGTACATGCTTCCTTCCCTTGTAATAGAACTCCAAGGTAAGTGTTCTGAAGTTCATCTTGACATCCCCCAATGTTAATAAACCATCGAACCCCTAATACCACCCCACAAGATCCTAATGGCAGTAGTAAGAATTCAGCAGAAAATTCAGCTCCTTGTAGAAGCCAAGAGATTTTGCAAACTTTATCCACCTTCAATATGTTCCCCTTGGCTACTGATACCAGCTGTGATGTAGTTGCTCTCACATGCATTTCAATCTCTCCATTAACTCATGATCTATAAAATTATGAGAGCTTCCTGTGTCCACTAAGATGTGCAAGGGTTGTTGAGAATGATACCCTGTCACTCTTAGTGTCATGTTACCCAACGATCCATTCAGAGCATGAATGGAAATTCCATCCTGCTCTATTGACTTTGTCAGTTCCATATCCTGTTCTTCTAGTTCATTCACTAATTTTTCTGAAACCCCCATCTTCTGGTTCTTTCAATTCAAGCAAGTATATCTGCTTCAAATTCTTACATCTATGCCCTACTACATATTTTTCATTGCAAAAGTAGCATAGGCCTTTAGCCCTTCTTTCATTCATCTCTTCTAGACTCAAAGTTCTCATGTTAAATCCTTTAGAAATCCTAGCATTACCTTGGCTAGGAGTTGTCACCAATGGTCTGCTATTATTACTTTTATCCATGACCCTTCTAGGAGCACTGGCTGGTTAATTGCTAGTTGAAGAAGGTAGCCTAATAGCAAATAAATAAGCCTCTTGCATCCTAGCAATTTTGTACACCTAAGATAAGGTTGTGAGATTGGTGAGCTTTACTACAATTTTCAACTCATGTTTCAGTCTACCAAGAAAACAACTGATGGCATTTTCTTGTGACAGATTCACCCTTGTGAGATTCCTTTCAAAAGCAGTTTGGTATTCCTTCAAATTGTAGAAAATCATTCTATCTATGATATGTGCGCTTTGGTTGTATTAGCATGATTTTCAGGTATAAGTTTTGATGAATGACAAACAATGAAGTCAAGTGTCAAACAATGTTATTATATGACAAACAATCAAGATTGAATGCCGAGAAGCATATTGATGACGGAATTGCATAGACAAGCAAAAGACGAGCTCAAATGTTCAAGACCGAAGACCCAAGGCGTAGGTCGTTAGGTAGAACCAATGTAAGAGCAACGCTTAAGTTATCTCGTCTTTTGGCTCAATATAGGTCATCATAAATATGCATAAAATTATTTTATTAAATCATATATATCATAAACATTTTTAATATACTTCAAACAAAATGATTTTAACATTTTATTAAATCATATATATCATAAACATTTTTAATATACTTCAAACAAAATAATTTTAACATTTTCATTTCAACATAGGTCATCATTAATAAGCATAAAATCATTTTATTAAATCATATATATCATAAACATTTTTGATATACTTCAAACAAAATGATTTTAACGTTTTCATTTTAACCAAAATGGTTTTTGAAGTAAGTTTTCGATTCTGGTATTCTGGTATATTTTGGTATACTCCAGCTTTGATTCTGGTATACTCTGGTATATACCAGCTTTGCTGAGTTTCCAGATTTTACTGGAGCAACATAATCGATTATGTGATTGGAATAATCGATTATTTCACTATCTGTTGCCTTCCCAACGTTCCGTTTTATGAACGTTGAGAAGATAATCGATTATGCGATCACATAATCGATTATTTTGGCATAAAATCAGCATAATTGATTGTCAATTAAGCAACGGACATGCACCTTTTAACCCCTATAAATAGAGGTCTTTTGAGCTGATTTTAAACACACAACACCTCCCAATATTCATATACATATTGATATTATTTGAGCATCATTATAGAGCTTTTGTTGAGCCATTTGAGAGACAACTTTGAGTTGTTCATAGAGCTAATATTGTATCTCTTTATCTACTCTTTTGAGAGTTTTTGTTGTAAAAGAGAAAGGTGTTTGAGAAGAACATATCTTCTCATTGATTGTCGGGTTTGCTAAGTACCCTCAATCTTAGTGGTTGAAGTCTTGAGGTGCGGTATCCTCGAGCAAGTTGAAGTCTTGTAGAGTGTACATCTACGAGCAAGTGTAACGGTTTGTTAGGCACCCGAAAGCTTAACGGAGTTAGTGGAATCTCGAGAGAGTCTCTCGGGGACTGGACTAACCACAAGTTGTGGTGACAGGATAAATTCGGTGTGTTCTTTCCTTGCTATTTTTATTACCGAATTTATTTTATTCCTGCAATTTTTAATTCCGCAATATTTATCAATATTCTCGTGCCGCACTATTCACCCCCCCTCTAGTGACGGGCATAAAACCTAACAATTGATATCAGAGCCTAACTCTCTGAAAGCCTTAACCGGTTGAGAGCGATATATATTTTTTTGAGAATGTTGAACGCAGGAATGATGAGTGAAGGTCACTCCACCACTATGCCTCCACTATTTGATGGAACAAATTACACATATTAGAAAGAGCGGATAAGAATCTTCATCCAATCAAATAACTTTCGTTTGTGGCAAATCATTAAGAACGGTATGCCGACAAAGAAAGTTGGAGAAGCCATGGTTCCAAAGGAGGAGAATGAATATAATGCCAAGGCCATAAATATGTTATATTGTGCGGTGAATTCAAATGACTATCGGAGGATTTCCGATTGCACAACCGCCAAAGAAATGTGGGATAAACTTGAAGCCGTTTATGAAGGTACGCCTCAAGTCCAAAAGCATGTGACATGGGACTCGGACAGCTCGTGTGATAAAACGACTGCCCTATGCTTCATGGCCGACGAAGAAGAAGAGGTAAGCACTTCTAACTCTTGCTCTTTTGAAGAAATGCAAAATGCCTATGATGAATTATATGATGAATTTATTAGAGCTTCCAAAACCATAAAAGAATTGAAGAAAATACTTTCTTTGCAAGAAAAAGATTTTGAGAAAACACTTTCTTTGCAAGAAAAAGATTTTGAGAAACAACCTTCTTTAAAAGAAAAAGATTTTGAAAAATTGACTTGTGACAATGAAAAACTAAAAGAAGAAAATGATCTTTTAGAAAATGACAATACTGTTCTTAAAAATAAAATCAAAATTTTAGAAGAAGAAAATAGATTTTTGGAAAATGACAATGTCGATCTCAAAAATAAAATCAAGGAGATGAATGAAGCCTCTTTAATTGTTCAAAGTTCAAATTGTTTTTCTTGTAGTTCTTTGAAAATAGAGAACGTAGAACTTAGAAATACACTAGAAAAATGTAGTATAAATGATTCTAAAACAAGTGAAGTAATTAAAGAGGATGATAGAAATGAGGTTAAACCACCTAGAAACGACTCTAGGAATTTTGTTAATAAGTCTAAAACTAATCATTTTAGACCACTTAGACACAATTCTAGGAATTTTATTAATGAGTCTAGAATGAATAATTTTAGATCACCTAGAAATAACTCTAGGAATTTCAACGCTTCTAGGAATAACAACTTTAGATCACCTAGAACGCATTTGGCTCAACCAAGACATATGCACCCGAATGTTATATGTCATTACTGTAACCGGGTAGGACACATTGCACCTGTATGTTTTGCTAAACATAGAGATTCATATTTTGATTATGATTATTATTTGCCTAACCCCCAAGGACCCAAAAGAAGTTGGGTACCGAAAACCTATTTTTAGGTACATTTGCAGGTGTGCTTGAAGACTACAATATCGTAGTAGATGCACCAAGCACGAAACCTTATTGCATCGAGGGGGAACGTCGGTTAGTTATCATATTTTTAATAAAAACGTAAATAGTTGATATGTGTTAACGATTGATATGCCTTTGTTAACAATTGGTATCAATTTTCTTTGATTCATGTTTTGATAACATTTATTTTGAATAACAATTGGTATCAATTATTTTCATATTAAATGATTGATTCATGTTTTGATGAATATTTTTAGTTTAAATAACAGTTGGTAGATTTGCGAAAAATGACCATTATGGTTGGTATGTTTTTACTAACGTTTGGTATTATTTGATGTTGATATGATTTTTTTTATCTAACAATTGGTATCGTCAATAGTTTAAATAACAATTGGTATACTCTTTTTGCTAATGCCAAAAGGGGGAAGAATTTAGGCGATATGCATCGATTAAGGGGGAATTATATTAAAGTGTTTACATGAATTGTATGTTGAGATATAACATGAATTTAGGGGGAATCCAAGATGCATATCTCCTATTTTTTGTCATTATCAAAAAGGGGGAAATTGTAGAAAATCATTCTATCTATGATATGTGCGCTTTAGTTGTATTAGCATGATTTTCAGGTATAGGTTTTGATGAATGACAAACAATGAAGTCAAGTGTCAAACAACGTTATTATATGACAAACAATCAAGATTGAATGCCGAGAAGCATATTGATGACGGAATTGCATAGACAAGCCAAAGACGAGCTCAAATGTTCAAGACCGAAGACCCAAGGCGTAGGTCGTTAGGTATAACCAATGTAAGAGCAACGCTTAAGTTATCTCGTCTTTTGGCTCAATATAGGTCATCATAAATATGCATAAAATCATTTTATTAAATCATATATATCATAAACATTTTTAATATACTTCAAACAAAATAATTTTAACATTTTATTAAATCATATATATCATAAATATTTTTAATATACTTCAAACAAAATGATTTTAACATTTTCATTTCAACATAGGTCATCATTAATATGCATAAAATCATTTTATTAAATCATATATATCATAAACATTTTAATATACTTCAAACAAAATGATTTTAACGTTTTCATTTTAACCAAAATGGTTTTTGAAGTAAGTTTTCGATTCTGGTATATTCTGGTATATTTTGGTATACTCCAGCTTTGATTCTGGTATACTCTGGTATATACTAGCTTTGCTGAGTTTCCAGATTTTACTGGAGCAACATAATCGATTATGTGATTGGAATAATCGATTATTTCACTACCCGTTGCCTTCCCAACGTTCCGTTTTATGAACGTTGAGAAGATAATCGATTATGCGATCACATAATCGATTATTTTGGCATAAAATCAGCATAATTGACTGTCAATTAAGCAACGGACATGCACCTTTTAACCCCTATAAATAGAGGTCTTTTGAGCTGATTTTAAACACACAACACCTCCCAATATTCATATACATATTGATATTATTTGAGCATCATTATAGAGCTTTTTGTTGAGCCATTTGAGAGACAACTTTGAGTTGTTCATAGAGCTAATATTGTATCTCTTTATCTACTCTTTTGAGAGAGTTCTTATTGTAAATGAGAAAGGTGTTTGAGAAGAACATATCTTCTCACTGATTGTCGGGTTTGCTAAGTACCCTCAATCTTAGTGGTTGAAGTCTTGAGATGCGGTATCCTCGAGCAAGTTGAAGTCTTGTAGAGTGTACATCTACGAGCAAGTGTAACGGTTTGTTAGACACCCGAAAGCTTAACAGAGTTAGTGGAATCTCGAGAGAGTCTCTCGGGGACTGGACTAACCACAAGTTGTGGTGAACCAGGATAAATTCGGTGTGTTCTTTCCTTGCTATTTTTATTACCGAATTTATTTTATTCCTGCAATTTTTAATTCCGCAATATTTATCAATATTCTCGTGCCGCACTAATTACCCTCCTCTAGTGACGGGCATAAAACCTAACACAAATTACCCGTTTGTCTGATCTTCTCGATTTCTTCCATAGGATTATCAAAGTCGACTCCAAATCTTTCCACCAATGCCATTACATACTCAGTCCATATATCTGGTTGGAGATATTGTCTATACCTCATAAATGCTAAATGCCAATGTATAGCTTCACCTTCTAACTACATTGCATCGACGTCCGCCCTTTCTTTAATAGGAACATTCTCCATGGAGAAGAACTGCTCAATTTTGAATAGCCATGACTTCAGATCTTCCCCATTAAACCTCAAGAATTCCATCCTTGACCACCTCGAGAAATTAAAATTGTGATGGTTATGACAGCCAGGTCTATTTTCTCTTGGTGACCTTTCATCAGATGGTTCGCATTCATGTTACATAGGCGTTTTCTCCTTTCGATTTTCTCTAGAATGATTTAACTATTCCTTTAGTTCAAGAACACTTTGGTCAAAACATTTCAGATTAGAGACTTCTCCAGATAAAGCCCCAACTTCTGCGATTAACTTCTGCATCAATTCGCGTAAATCCGATGTTTCTTCTGTGGTTGTGTCATTCAATTGAATACCTTTCACCATGATTACTGAGGATGATCAGCTCTAATACCATTATTACTCAATTGCATAAATTTAGCAAGGAATTATAGGATCGAGCATCTGTTCAGGAGTTCGAGGACCCGAGAGTTTAGCTGTGGAGTTATAAAAAAGAAATGTAAAGAGTGGAAAAGAAAGAGATTTTAGAGGAAAATATAATAGTTTCATTTATGATCTGTAACTATCAATTACAATGTTATATAAGAATTGAGAATGACTAATATTTATTACAATTGAAAGAATCATTCTCTACTATTTTCTTAACTAACTTTTAACTCCCTCTAACCAACTTTTAACCACCAAGATAACGTGGCATTGAACTGGATTGTTTCTTGAGCATACTGTGTAATTTGTGTATCAGAGTTCCAAGTTCAAAAGTTAAGGACATGTAGCCCTGAAATCCTGAAGTTAAGTTTAAAAGTTATTTTTTTTGGCAATCCACTAGGCAAATGCCTAGGGTTAGTTTTCATTAATAAAATGAAAATGAAAATTACAACATATAGGACAATACGATAAGGAGGGAGGTACTAGTATTGTCACCCATATAACAATAACCACCGGAAACCTCACCTTATAAATCCTATCGAGGCCCAAAAAAGCCTCAAGAAATAAAAAGCAAGAAAAACAAAAATTAAAGAAAATCAAATACAGACATGATCATCACAGAGTTTATAATGAACTCTGTGATGATAATACAACGATGAATACTAATGTGATGGTAAAGAAAGAGGATGCTTTATTTTTTCCATATTTGTGATCAATTTTCTCAATTTGATTTTAAAAATACGCTTGTTCCTCGAACGATTAGGCTTTATAACAGATGGTTGCATGACTTGTTTTTCCTTTGCGATTCTCATCGGGGGTCTCCGTATGTTAGCGTCTACACACATCCTGCCATCAAAACTTCTATCTCTTTCACGAGATTTCTTACTTGTTTTACTATGCATTGGTGATAAATCTCCACTTCTCGACGCTTCTGCTCAACAATGCGATAAGATATCTTCTTCCTCCCCTTCTTCATAAATATGTCTTCCTATCTCCTCATTCAGAAATTGACTTTTCTGGAGGTTGACTTGTGAAGCAGTTAACACAATCTGTTGTTGTCCTTTCTCCAAAGATGTGGTTGACTTAGATGGTACAATCTGGTTCTGGGCAGCTATATGCATTGATGTTGCGATTCGATTAGCAACTGAAATTTCACCCGGTTTTGTAGTATTTCTTGGAAAAAATACTGGAGCATTATGGTTCAAATTGGTCCTTCTGCTTGCGACTGTTTGCATATTAGCAGTGCACTTATCTGACGCTAACTTCCTTTGATTTTTGTACTGATCCTCACTATCCTCTCCAGCAGTGTCGTCCTCAAAATCTTGGTCATCGTCTGAAGACGAAAAAGCAGCAAATCATTCTCCCCAGCCCTCCTCGTCGTCATAATCTCGTTGGTCTTTCCACAATTTTGATTTAATGACCATGTCCCTCATAGGAACTTGTTTGTTACTTGCAGAGGATGATGATGGATCTCCATAGCATTTGTTTTGTCGGCTTCTCTCCAGTCATGGTTCCCTTCTCAATATTCTAATTTGAAAGTGCTGCAAACGAATTTGAGTTTGTATGTGTAGTTGGGCACTTTTCAGAGATATGCATTTTGTTTTTGAATTGTGAAGTTGGATTTATGTTGGATATCGATGGGCAGGTATTTGTTGTATGTTGAACAACTTCAAGTGTTTGTTGAGAAACATCCTCAATCTGTAAATGCAAACCACTTTGAATTAAATCTTCATTAGAAATTGTAGTTGTTGGAGCAGTGACCTGGCTGCCTTGTTGAGTAATTTCAAATTGACGAGAGATATGTTGATGATCTGAATTCTAGCACCCTTATCTTCTGTAAGACTTGTTGATTTTCTCACAGCATCAAAATTAGTATTCCCAGCATTAGCTCGATCACCAGGATATTGCAAAGGATTTTCTAGTTGTAAGGAAATAGAGTGTGCATCAAGTGATTCGTTATTTATCGACCTGTTGGAACTGATATTGTCCTCAGCAGCAACATCTATCTTGGTGTGCTTAACCAAATCAGATGTTTTACTCAGCTCTTGATGTTGTCCAGGATTTTTTGAGCTATCAATTACATTTGTTACTGTCGACATCTCCCTTGACTTAATTGACATAACATTTTGATTAGCGATAGAAGTGAAGAAATCTGATGCCTCCATATTATCTCCTTTTGCTTGTCCAAACAGTGAGATGTTATTGACGTTAGAGTTGTGCACTATCAGCTGCTGGTCGATCAGCTTCACTTGACTTCTTTTTGCATTGTCAGTTTCACACTGGGCAGACTCACCCTTTGGACTTGGAAGGGATTGTGCAGGATCGGAATCAGTTTTTTGGGCTCCTAACATCTGCCTGTTGCATCTGATAAGTTGTCCTTCAAGAGCAACCAACTGCCCAGCCTGTGCATTAGGAATTTTTTGGTCTGCTATAATCTGCATTGCCCCAGCAGAATCAGATCGAGCAAAAACTTCCTTCACCTCTGCATTATGTTCTACAGTCGCACCTACTTGTCCAGTTCTTAGCACATTGGACTCAATTACATTGGAAATATTGATAGTAGGCTGAGCTGATGGATTAGACAATTCACTACATTGTTGTAGTCCAGTAATTTGTGAAACGTCACAGTAACTTGGAGCTGTTAAAATCTCCACTGATTCAGATGAAGCACCAGTTGGATCAGTAGTAACATTCAAAGCCACAGAATCTTCTATGTTAGTACCATTTGCTTTGTCAGACAATGTACTCTTGTGTTTGTTATCAACCTTTAACAATAACTGGTGCTCGATGGTTTTATCTTGCCTACAAACATCTACCAAATTCTGGACAGAATTATTTTCCGATGAAGCACCAGTTGGATCAGTAGGAACATTCAAAGCCACAGAATCTTCTATGTTAGTACCATTTTCTTTGTCAGACAATGTACTCTTGTGCTTGTTGTCAGTCTTTAACAATAACTGCTGCTCGATGGTTTTATCTTGCCTACAAACATCTACCAAATTCTGGATAGAATTATTTTCGGTGTCACCTACTGCAACAGAATAGTCAGAAGAAGGTTTCACAATTACGTTCCTTTACCAGATTGGTTTTCACTTACACCATTCAAAGGAGTGTGTAATGATACTGTATTTTGCCCTTTGGTAATCTGCATCCCGTCACCATTTGGAGTTGAACTAACTTTAACAGTTTGGACACCAGAGCCCGAAATCTTTGATTGTCCTATATCATGAATTACATTAGGTAGCATCCTATCAGTTCGACGACCTGCAAGATTAGCATTCAAGTAGTCCCTGGCATCACCTTCTAATTTAGACAATCTGCCCCTACCATTTGAATCACTAGTATGAACTGCTGCTCCATTTTCTGTAATTCATCGATACGATTTAACATTATGTCCTTGGTGATTACAATTCGTGCAGTATGCAGGAACATTATCAAAGACGATCTGCTAGTCGAAATCTGCTACTTTTCCAGATTTTGAGTCTACTATCTTGATCTTTACTTGCGATGGATGTTTGTCCAGGAGATTGATCAATACTTTAACTTTTTCCGTACTTGGTCGCGTTCGATCTTTAGTAGCTTTATCTACTGCAATAGGCTTTCCTAATGCTGATACGATGGACAGTAATGATTTTTGGCAAACAGATTTGCAGGCAGATCGGGAAATGAGATCCATACCACAGCTTTTGACGTTTCTTCTCGTGGATTAAATCTCATTGTCCATGGGAATGTCCTAAAGAAGAACTCGTCTCCTTTAGCCTTTACATAGCCAGTTGTTCTTGACACCACCTGAGCATAATCTTCAAATAAATCAAATCTTACAAGAATGTGACGATATTCTAGCTGTCCGATGTTGCAACTTCCTTTGACACCGAGTTGATTCGGTAGAATCTGCCTCAACTCCTGAAGTTCTGGCTTTCCGTATGAAAATTTGATTATCACAGCTTGTTGAAGACCTTCCTCCCTTGTGAATGAATTTACTTCATCCACTGTGAACTTATCTGTCGGCAATCCTTGCTCGAACGAAACTGGACAGAGCTCTAGCTTTGATTTTGTCTCGGCAGTTTGCTGTCCAGCAAAAATCGATGCATATGACTTTTTGGATCCATGTCCAGTTTGATTTTATGAGATGATTTTAGAAGCCTTTCCCACAGCACAAGGTTGGGGAGAGGGCGACGCTTCCATTAGATTCAATACTCAGAACTCAAACAGAAAACATTCCTTCCATCAAATCGGAAAGGAATTGAGCTGGAAATATGAAAAATGATGAGGTACTGTAGATCGAAAATAAGATCTAAGATGTAGAAGAAATGGTTACAGTTATGATGAAAAAATTAATTTAGGATTGTTCGCAAGAAGAAGGGGATTATGTGACTCCAAAATTGCAACAATCCACCACTGAATTCCGGTGATAATAGTGACAGATTCACTATTACGATGAACAGTGCACTGGAGAGAGTAAAAACAGGTCTCGAATTTTTCCAATTGCCAGTTTTTCGTACAAGTTTAAAAGTTAAGGACATAAACAGAAGGGTATTTTTGTCTGGGCGATTAAAGTTTATTAAAGGAGTGGCTAAAGACTAAGGACATTTTAAACAGTGGCTTAAAAGTAAATACATGTGTTATTAGTGGCTAACAGTTCACTTCCCTCAAATTTTTGGTTGATGGGGTGGGTTAAGTAGTTGGATCAGGCTGGTTATTCATTTAAAATATAGTGGGTCTTTTCGTCCAATTATGCCAATGCCACATGGATTTTTAAGGCTGGGTTGGAGAATTTAACAGATGAGAGAAAACGTATAATGGTAGTTTTGATGCACCAATTGTCTCAGAAATTGGAAGGAGATAATTTATTTGCCTGAAATTTCAAAAGATAAAATAAATTTAAATTATCATTATAGTTTTGATAAGAGTTAATACCCTAAAATTCCCTTAAATTATAACAGTTTTGTCGGTTTCCTACTTAAACTATTTGGTATCCCCAAAAAATTTATGAACTATATTATCTTTCATATTAAAACCTCTCATAGCTGACCTGGCATAGCGTGTGTAAACACTTTCTAGGGAGCGCGTGGAAGCTGAAAAAAATCATCAAAATGGCTCATATGACAGAAAATAATGGCTAATTAGTCTAACCCTCTTTCCCATTTATTTTTTTAGTAAATATTCTCCTTATTTCAATTACATCCACCTTTCTTCCTCGTTTTTTCACCATTCTTCCTATTTTTTTTTTAAACCTATCTTCTTTATTTTTCACCTTCTTCATTTTTAACCTTTTTTCTTCAGTTCTCTGTATGGGTTTCTTCTAAAAAAATTCTCTCTCTTGATTTATTCTTTTTTTTCTTTTAGTCTTCTTTATGTTTTACACATATTGTTGAAAGAATATCAATTTTAATCTTCTTATTAAACTTTAACGCATTGTAGAGAATAAAGTTGAATATTTTGAACCTTCTTTAATTGTTGGCCAATTAAATTTTTATTTGCAAAATTTTATTTTGTGTCTTTTTTATGTAATATAAGATGATGCAACGCCATATGCCTTTATTTATAATTTATTGTGCTACAAACTAAATATAATTAAGGACTTATTCAATTGAATTTAGCATAAAGCACAATCACAATTAAGCCTAAAATTAACACAATGTATTAAATATTATTTTGGCCAAAACTCATAAAATTAATCAATCAACCGAGAACAATACATCATGAATAAACTATATAAAAAACTTTTTACGAACCACAAATTAATATATTTAGACAGACGCACCTTTAAAGGTTCAACATGATATTTTAATATATAGGGGAATATAGTTCGGGAGGATTTTGGGAATACCAGATAGTTGAAGTAGGTAACTGACAAAAAAGTGGTAGTTTAGGCGGGTTTTAGGCTGAGTTGTATATCCACATATAGTTTTACATGACACGTTTTTTAAATAATTAGGAGTGTATACTACACGTACCACTAAGAATGCAATAAGGGATTTTTAATATGAAGGACAATATAGTTAAGGGGTTTTTGGAAACATCGAATAGTTTAAGTAAGAAACTGACAAAAACATAATAGTTTAGGGGGAATTAGGGTATTAACTCTTTTGATAACAACAATACATGTCACCTTAAAGCACCGCATCTCTTTCACAATTATGCCATCAAATTGATTTTTGTACAACTATTTAAAAACTTGCTTGGGTAGCCAAGCTCTCACGCAAGTCCGCTTTGATATTCTTATATTCGTAGGCACTGTTCACTAATAAATGGTCTAGCATTATTTAAGAGGTTCACTATGTAGCCAACGCTAAGGCAAGTTGTATTAGCTATTAGCTCTGAAACCTTTGCTGGTTCCTTTTGAAATGTAAAAAGATAGTCACTACGCATGAAGCAAAGAGAATTAGAAAAATGGATTCAGATGTCAAAAGATCCATGCAATCATATTAAAGTGAAGCTTTCTTATATGCCAATGATTCAAGACTTTAAAAAACTATAACAAAGCTTTGCCGCGATTGCCTCTGATGACATAATTTTATGTGTTCCTCGGTTTAAAACATCCTTACCAAACATACCTACAAACATAAAATAGGGTGCATAATCATTTGAAGAAACAAACATATTAAAAGCCTATTCTCTCTCACTGTTAACATGTCTTGCACCTGATTTTCCAAGCCCATCACTAGGATTACCTTCTAAGTTCCCTTGCTTATTTCCTCGTGCATCCAGAGTTCCTGAGCTGTTTAATCCAGGCATAAGTTGATGCATTGCATTGTTGGCAGTAGGTCCAAAGCCATACTGCCCTTGGAACTGTTGCTGCTGAAAGTGGAGCATTTGCTGTTGCTGCTCCTGGGATGGAAGGGCGTTGAGTTGGAAAGGCAGTTTGGAAATAGGGACACCTGGTTGCTGTTGCTGTTGCAGAGCAGCCTGTGTTTGCTGCATCTGGCTTCCGGGTTGGGTAGTAGATGGAGCCTGCTGCTACTTATATATTAGGGAATGACAAGTAAATTCACAAGAAAACACTAAATCAAACATCTAATCCACCTGTGAGGTTGCTGCTGATTGTTGTGGTTGGGCATCAGCAATAGCAGCTAAATACATCAAATTCTTCTGAAGCAGGGCTTGATACCTAAGACATAATAATTTTGATGAGATAATAAGTACTTTTGATAGTGCAAAACAATACTTTGACATGAGATTTCACGATGCCAAGCAAACCCACTCCATAAGATAGAAGAAAGTGAATGTACAATTATATTCCTCTTGGCAAAAGTACACATTTTTTCCTGATCCAACTTCAACGAAAGGCTAAGAACCCGCTCACCTTCTAAACAAGCAAAATCAACTTTTAATAGTGAAAACAATACTTTAACATGAGATTTGGTGATGCAAAGCAAACAGAGTTCTTAAGATAGAAAGTGAATATGCAATTAGCCAATCATCTTTCTGTGGTCAACACTGCACATTTTTCCTGATCCAACTTCAAGGAAGGGGGAAGCACTAACCTTCTGCACAAGCCAAATCAACTTCTAAAACATGTCTCATGAAAAGGCTCATGATTGAACAAGAATACAAAATGCATTTTCTGACATATAGAACTAAATGAAAAGTAGAGAATGATTGCAATTTCAATGGCATGTCTTAATCACTAAATCGTCTCTTCTCATTTCATTCATATCAAGTCATTTCTTTTATATATCATGGTTGTGTCTTGACCAGCTTACACGCACCTTGACAGGCTCAACTAATTTTACTGGGTACTTACTACCTCGCATCAACACAGATACAACTATGTCTACCAAGGCTTGGGCAAATGTGAAGAAGTCATAAAGTGTTGTTTGGCTTAGCTGGAATTTGAATCTGATACCTCATAAGCTACTCCCATTCCAGATAAAGTCATTTTGGAATTATGAATATCCTTTCACTAGAATATGACCTGAGAGGCAAGGATGGATAATCCAGTAAGCTGAGTGGTCTAACAAAAGTTGGAGAACATTAATTAATTTCTTCATGCAGCAACATCCTGCAGAATACATCAACTATAGCCCCTATATTTTCCCCATGCTTTTGCTACTGTGGGTATCGGTTCACACACTGCTATTTCTTCTATAATAAACTTAAGTTTTAAGTCTGGATGCCTGAGCAATTTACCTCGAGCAACTTTTCATAATTTTACTCTGAAAGTAACTAACCTAGGCCAAGAGTACTTTTCCCATTACCAACGTTGAAACTAAATTTTTGTTAGAAAATCTTGCGGCGAGTGCAAGACTAATATACACAGCTAGCAAACTACATGTCACATATACCTGAACCATTCACCCTATCTATTCTATAATATCGTATAGAACTATCTCCTAGCATACCAAGCTATGTGGATGTTATACGTCCAAAAACAATTTGTTCCCTGCATTTGGTTTTCTATTAGGATCTTTTCTGTGTGGAAACTGCATTCAAACCTTTAAAGTTCCACTATTATTTGTTGCTTCTGTTTTTCCTAACCTTTTGGTTCACTATCTCTTGCCTTCTCCATTATATTTGCTTCATTAGTTCCTTCGCCTCTTCCTCATCAACCCCCACGAGATGCCTAAAAAAATTTGACCTCCTTAAGTTTCAGCCGTTCCATGTCTGGAATCACCGGTTATTCTTGCATTTCCATTTCCATTCATCAGTTCTGACTTCTGACCCATTCTCTATCTCTACCAATTGCTGAGTGCTTTGTGGTCTTACAAATTATATTGCAAGTTCAAAGATGGATTTGCTCATTGCTGTTTTGAGACTTCTAAGGCCACACTCTTTTCCTGTGTGAAGTTACCATTTCTAAACCCAGAGCAATGCTATTCCCACTTTATTTTAATCATAGAGCTCTTTGTTTTAGCAAACATTTAGCTCTTGGAACTGAAATAGGGATAGATCTTGATATTTTGATAATAGAAAAAAATTAGAAAACTACAAAAAGAATCTCCGAGTCAAAATACTTAAACACACTGATCACACTTTAGTGCAGCCAACTCCAAAACAACACTTCAAATATTTCATGACGAGGGCGTGAGCTTCCAAAATGGACATAAAAATCAAATTCCTTTTGCCTCTTAGGCTCTTTAATTTCAATTGCAGTTTGGGGCTTTACAAGTGGAAAACCAAATCATCTTTAGGGCAATCCACAGACCCTCAAAATCAAGCCACAAAACTTGCAATTAAGAAAAAAAAAACCCAAATAAAGTGCCATAATTGACCTACTAAAAGAGATAATCGAGCAAATAGTGTGCGCCAAACATCCTTGATCATCGAACTACAAAGTATTACCCATATATTCCCCGTCCGACCAGCCATTCTTTTGAAGGAAAACAAAACCTTACTTTAAATGGAGGCAACAATGTGTTACAATAAAGGGAAAAAATGCCACCTTGAAATGTTAGATACACAAAACTGATAATGTCATTACAAAATGCACATAAATCTCAACTCTAAAAAAAAAAGTAGTCGTAATATTAATTTTTTTTAACTTACTGGGCACATTCTGAGAGTTTTCCAAGATTCTGATTTTCCAGTATGGCAAGAATCAAATTTTTGTTCTCATCTAAGAACTGTGGTCAAGAAAAAAAAAAAGAAAACAAAGTAACAGAGAGAATATTTTACAGCCCAAAATAAAAAATATAAAAAACAGAGGGGAAAAAATGTACCTTTTGAATCTGCTCAGTGGTGATAGCATTTAGAGGCAGTGGAGGAGCAGAGTTCAAGACTGGGGGTTGTAGTTGCTGCTGCTGTTGCATTTTTTGCCTTTGGAAGAAAAATCTGAAGGTTGTAGAAATGTGTTTCAAGAAACCCTAAGATATAAGTTTAAATGAGAAGAAGAGGGCATTGACGACCAAGTAAAAGGAGAATTTGATTAAAAAGGGAAATGGAAGAGAGCAATTTGATTTTTGAATACCGAAATAAATAAACTATTTACGGAATAAGAACCTCAATTATTAAGGACAAAATTGCAAGACCAAGGCGGCAGTTACGGCCGAAAACGCCAAATTGTAAATTTAGTACAACCCTCAATTGTTAAGGACAAAATTGCAAGACCAAGGCGGCAGTTACGGCCGAAAACGCCAAATTGTAAATTTAGTACAACCAAGGAATCGTATGTGCACCCCGTGACCCGAAATAATAGAGACAATTGCTGAAGTACCCAACGTATAGCAGAATGTAATTATAAAATAGACAACATAGTCAAAAATATGGAATAATTTTTAATTTTTTCACGATATATTTTGACATATAAAATTAAAAAATTTAGTAGGGTTCAAAGTTTCTCAGTGCACGGGGAGCTAGGTTCAAATAAAGAATGGTGCTAGACCATTTATTAGTGAACAATGAAGAATTTGTGATTTGTAGATGAATATCGGGCTAAAAAATGAGAGAGAAAACAAGGGAAGAAGATCACTCATCTTCATTATCGAATAACTGTTTTTGTGCAGTGTTAACTACTATTATATACTAATAAAGCTGTAACTAATTGCTAACTATAGTTAGTTTAGGCTAAACTCTAGTCATCTTAAGTTACTCCACTACTCAACACATTTATACTCTCAACACCCCCCCCCCCCCCCCCCTTTCAAGCTAGAGGACGTGAAGATGTTCTTCATCCCTAGCTTGGATAACAAATAGCTGTGTTGTACTTTGCTCAGGCATTTGGTGAGAATATCAGCTTGTTGATCAGTAGTATGGATATAGGCAGTGTTGATCAGCCCTGATTGGATCTTCTCACGTACAAAATGACAATCGATGTCTATGTGTTTGGTACTTTCATGAAAAACAAGATTAGCAGCAATTGGAATGATCAATTACTATCACAGTGAATGGGAACTGGACTTTGCTGAGCAACGCCCCAACTCATTGAACAAACCAATGAGCCAAGTAATCTCTACCACTGTTAAGTCAAGGCTCCTATATTCTGATTCATTAGAACTTCTAGAGACTGTTGATTGCTTCTTGGACTTCCATGAGATGAGGGAATCACCAAACTTCACTAGATAACCAGTTATAGATCTTTTACTGTTGGGGCAGGCTGCCCAATCAGCATCGCAGAAAGCTGTTAGTGAGCCAGAGCAATCAACTTTCATCAAAACCCCTAATCCAGGATAACTTTTGATGTATCTCACAATCCTGAGAGCAGCATCCATATGAGAAGATTTAGAACTATGCATAAATTGACTTAGTGTTTGGACTGCAAATGAAATGTCTGGCCTGGTGACTGTCATGTACAATAATCTTCCAAGTAACCTTTGCTATGGTCCTAGATCCTCTAATAAAGAATCATCATCTGTAGAGTTTATGTGTGTATCAAACTTCAATGTGGTTAACTTCGCATTCAATTCCAAAGGTGAACCCATAGGTTTAGAACCTGATAAGCCCGGATAACAATTAACTCCAGGCTATATTTTCTTTGATGCATCAAGATCCCTTCCCAACTTCTGGCAAACTCAATCCCCATGACATACTTCATCTCTCCCAAATCCTTAATCTTAAGATTATCTTGTAATTGTGATTTAGTCTCTTGTATTAGCTCTAAGTTGTCTCCAGTGATGATGATATCATCTACATATACAAGAACTACCACAAGTTGTCCTGAGAATTTTAGTGAATAAGGAATAGTGTAGGTGGCTTTGTTGAAAATCTGATGCAAGTAGTGTTGTAGTGAGTTTGATATTCATCTAGATGCTTGATTAAGTCCATTTAGTGATTTATGCAATTTTGCATACTAGTGACCTGTTGTTTACATCCCACAAAACCTGGTGGGATACACATGAGTACTTCGTCAGTTAAGTCTCTTTAAAGAAAAGCATTGTACACATCCATTTGATGGATGGTCCAATGCTTAGCTGCAGCTAGAGCAATCACACTCCTGACTGTCACCATTTTCACGACTGGTGAAAAGGTTCTTGGTAATCCAACCCCTCTTTTTGATTGTATCCTTTAGCTACAAGTCGTGCCTTAAACCTCTCAACCTCTCATGTTGCCTTGTATTTGATCTTGTAAACCCATATGCACCATATAGCTCTCTTCTCATGAGGTAGTGGTACTATCTCCCAAGTCTTGTTATCCTCAAGTGTCTTTATTTCTGCCTGTATTGCCTCAATCCACCTCTTGTCCTTTGCAGCTTCATAGTAGCTATTAGGCTTATGTTCTGAGAGAAATGAGACAAGTAACTTTGATACTTGTGTGATAGTTGATCGTAGCCAATGACAACAGTTATTGGATATCTGCAACTATTACTTTGTCTGCCTTTGTTTGCTGTTACATAATCCGTGAGCCACATGGGAGGTTTATAGGTCTTGCTTGACTTTCTAACAGCCTTAGTAGGTGGTATACTCAATTATGGAATTGCAGTTTGCATAGAAGTTAGGGAATTTGAAGTGGATATTGAATGGGTTGAGAAGTTTCTGAATGTCCGTGATCTGAGATAGGTGCTGGGGAATTCTCTGGATTATGAACAATGGGTGAATCTATAACTGGAGTAGATGTGGGATGTGGATAACACTCATGATCTGGTGTACTACGATCATCGAGTGTTCTCATGTTCAAGTCATCTAGGAATGATTGGTCAGTTCCCTCCTTCGGATTTTGGAAAGGAAAAGCATCTTCAAAGAAGGTTACATCTCTGGTAATGAAATGTACACCGTGCTCAAGATCAAGGAGTTTATATCCTTTATGGAATGTTGCATACCCCAATAGCACACACTCTAGGCCCAAACTTGTCAGTTCTTGGTAACAACGAGGCAAAACACAAGCACACTATGATTCTTAAATGAGCTAAAAAAGATTGTCTGTGATACAACAGTTCAAAAGGTGACTTGTTTCCAAGCACCGTGGGACTCTATTGATAATGTAAACAGCCGTCTCAATACAATCTCCCCAAAATCCAGTTGGTAGATGACCCCGAAATCTAATAGCCCTTGCAACCTCCAAAATGTGTCGGTCTTATTTCTACTACCCCATTCTGCTGAGGTGTATAAGGCATGAACTCTGGTGTAAGATCCCATGTAGCTGAAGTAGTTCCCTACATTGATTATTAAAAACTCATTCTCATTGTCTGATCTGAATGTAAGAGCTTTAAAAGTTCATACAACTCCAAAGGAACTAATGGTTTGGTTTACTTTTTTTTATTCAAAAACAATGTTGATAATTTGTGATCCATAACGAAAAAAAACGTTTTTTATAATATGAAAAGAAAGTACTCATTCTCTTGAAATAAATGAAATTACTTTTTACTATATTATTTTGTTAAAATAAAAAAATATCTTCCATGAAAAGAAATGAAAGAAAATATTTTTGTTTGGATCATGAAAAAAAATACTATTGTTGAAATGAAAAAGAAAATATTTTACCTACTACATGAAAAGAAAGTAATCTTAATAATATTTTTATTTAGGATAGAGGGGGAAGGGTTTGGGTAGGGGTGAGGGGTGGCCGAGGTTGGTGAGGGTGGGGTGGGGATGAAAAATAGAGTGGAAAAGATTGATAAAGAGTTTTGAAAAAATATTTTCACTTCTTTTGACGGAGAAAACTTTTTCTTCCAATTGAACGAAAATGAGTTCATAAGTAATGTTTTTCAAAATATTTATGCCAATCAAATATGGAAAAATTATATTTTCCTTCGTACCAAACACACTATATACGTTATGCACTATACCAATGAATTCATAAAATTATTTTTTATCATATTAAAATAATTAAATATTACTCCCTCCGGTTCACAATAAGTGACCAGTTTACTTTTTTATTTTGGTCCAAAATAAGTGTTCAGTTATATAATTAAGAAAAAATTTAATTTATTTTTACTCTTTTACTTTTATGTGCATATCCCTAAAAAAATTTCTCACTTCTCACTAGAACTATATGACTAATATATAATAAGGATAGTTTAGTTATACTTAGTATTTCGTATAGAATTTAGTATTTTTTTAATGGGCATGGTAAAAAAAGAATTAATCACTTATTGTGAACCGGACGAAGTACTTACTATTGCAATAAAGTTAAATTTTTTTGTTCCACAAGTAATTAAATTTTAACACTGAAGTCACAAAATTTTACTTATTATCAAAGTAAACTTATTATAATCAATTATTGTTACAGTAAATAAAATTTAGTGCTATTAGCTAGGGGTGTTCGTAAAAATGCGAAAAATCGAATCAAATCAAGAACTAAATCAAACCGACCAAAAAAATCGATACTTTTTGGTTTGGTTTGGTTTTGGTTTTGAATTTTAAAACCCGATTGAATTTGGTTTAGTTGTGGTTTTAATAAAAAAAATAACCGAAAAAACTCGAACCAAACCACTATAGGAGCAGCTATTTCAAATTTATTATTACACCTCTAGATATTTATATTTTTATATAAAGTTTCAAAAAATTTATGGTGAATGTAAATCGTTTACACTTTTAATATAGTTCTTTACCTTTATATTCTAGTTTGATTGGTACTTTTATTTTGTTAAGTGTAAGACTCTATTTTATATTTAAAAAAATATATTTTTAATTGAGTCCTTAAATTATTCATCACTATTTGATTCAATTATCATCAATATATTTTAGTAAACAATAGATTTCTCAAATAACAATATATTTGATAGCGTTACATTAAAAATATGATCGCGGGAATATGTACTTGGTAGTGTATGTCTTGTATTTAACAAAAAAATAATAAATAACCAAAAAAACCGAAACATCGACAAAACCCGACATAAACCGAATAGAGAAAAAACGACTCAATTGATTTAATTTGGTTCTAATATTTAAAAAGTCTACTTAATTGATTTGATTACTTTTTTAGTAATCGCCCTAAGGCTATATCCGACTCCGGTTCTGGGTCTATTTGGATCTGCGGTTCCGGTTCTGGCGGTTCTGGCGGTTCTGAAGGTGGAACCGGTTCCATACGGTTCCGGGTACCATCCGGTCCGGTTCTGGCGGTTCCGGTTCCGGCGGTTCTGGCGGTTCTGATTTTTTTATAATCAATATCTTGTATAGTAGTCATTAGTATATTGTATAATATATTTTATATGGTGTACTATGTTATTAGTATAGTATATATTGTGTTTGGTAATTAGTATATATTTTGTATAAGCAGTGTATATTTTGTATATAAGTAGTATATATTGTATTTAAGTAGTATATATTGTATATAAGTAGTGTATATTGTGTTGTAGTTAGTAATTAGTATAAATTGTATATAAGTAGTATGTATTGATAAAAGAATGTTGTCATTAGTATATTGTGTTGTATGTTATATAAATATTCAAGGATTGATATAGAAGTAAAGACAAAGAAATATTGAGACAAAAGATATTGAAGGATATGATAAAGAGCATATTTATTGACCAAAATGGCATATCTTTCTTAGTCTTCCTTCCCCCAATAGAATGAGCACAACATGGTACTAATACCACCATTAAAAGGAAAAAAAATTAAAAGAAGACATGCCAATGTACAAGTTACATCATAATTTATGCATTATTTCTAACAAATCTCATAAAATCTTCAAGGTTTGGAGGTGGTTGTGTTGGCGGTGGTGGAAATGAAGCTTGTTCATCACCACTTTCGGGTGAAGTTGCTTCCTGAGCAAGTTCTGCTATCATTTCTTCATAGCACTCATCTATTTCTGGTTGTGATTCAGCTAGGCCAAAGTTCCTTCTTTCTGCGCGGATCCAATCTCGCAAAAGCACTGATTTTTCCAAGCTGTCCCGCATCGACGCTCTGTGATCACCTATTTATAGTCTTGCTTGACTAAAAGCGCTCTCCGATACAACAGTTGACGCTTGAATAAATAGAACATCCCGATCCATCCTTGCAAGAACGGGGAAATGCTTTTCCCTTGTCTTCCACCAATCCAAAAGGTCGAAAGAGCCGTCTGGATTCTCATTCTCTAGTCCCTGCGACAAATAAACTTGAAGCTCATTTAGATATTTCATCTAAATTATCCCCTTGAGTACCCCTGAACTCCGTCCACGATTTAAGAGCTGTTAAGCCAGCAGCTCTTTTAGACGACTATGATGTAGACGAAGTAGGTTGGAGTAGAAACAGTACTTGAGGCTCCCCAAAATGAATATGATGCCTTTAAAGACCTACTTGGGGAAATAGTGACCGAGGACTCCTCCTTATTCCCTCCAGTTCCAGATTCGATAATACGTGACACTCAGGTTGTAGATACTTGTGATGGAGAGGGGGCCCATGGGGAGGAATATTTCGTGGCTATTTCACTGACATGGAAGATATCACCGGTTTGGGTAATTTGGACGTACCAAGGAAGAGCTCGAATGAGGCTTCCTCGAGCAATACATTGACCAACCATTTGCTGGCTCCCAGCGTTGACCCCAATCGAAAGAGGCCTCTTATAGTCTCAATCTCGGAAGATATATAAGTTTTTTCTGCCCCTATAGAGGTGGAAAGTTATCTTTGATGCTTGGTCACTAAGGAGGACCAAGCAAAAATGAATGCTACTACTTTGAACTTGCTTATCTTTTCTAGGTCGGGGAGCCGGGGGAGGGGTAGTATTTTGGCCACTGCTTTCACTGGTTTTAGCTTTTCCTTTACCGAACATTTTTTTCAACGAAAATGCCATAGCAATTATAATTAAGCAAACTAACAACACACAAAAATATTCTTAGCACATAAGAGTTGAAACGAGTTTACCGGATTGACAAACAACTTCTTGAAAATTGAAAATCGTTTAAATTGAACACTTGAAAACTTCAATTCAACAACTTCACTATGTTTCACGAATTTGCAACAATAAATTAAGCACTTGCACTAGAAAGATTGAAAGAGAGCTTGAGAGAGATTGAGAGAGATTGAGAGATATTGATGAATTGGTGAATAAAAATGAAAGAATGAGGGGTATTTATAGTTGAGAAATAGGAAATAGTGTAATTATATAAAGTTTGGGGGCCAAATGACTATTTTTTAAACTTCCAAACGGCTACTTTTGAAAAAGAGCCGTTTGGAAATTATTTTTTTAATTTTTTTTTTTTTGAAAAATTACCGTTACAGAACAGCCGGAACCGTTTGGAACCGCCAGAACCGGTTCGGTTCCGGTTCTGGTGGTTCCAACGGGTAGAACCGCCCCGCCACGGTTCCGGGAACCGCCGGAACCGCCGGAACCGGGCCGCCGGAACCGGCAGAACCGCCAGGGCCGCGGTTCCGGTCCGATTCCGGTTCGGAACCGCCAGTTTACAGCCTTAAATCGCCCTAAAACATCACTACCCCACAAGGCCACAAGCAAATAGGAAACAAACTGAAAAGAGCTTCACAAAATTACATCAATGCAATCTATTTTATGCTCGGAAATGATTTTCTGAAGTAGTAATTGCTATGCGTTGTTTTTATAATTTGAGTTGCTTTTGGTTCCCATGCTCCGATCCATCAGTCAGCAGGTACAATGATTTTCCCAGTTTCAGCTTTCTAAAATTTAACAAAGAATCTGAAGCTGATTCAAGTGAAAAACAACAGAATAGATGGCGTATTATGACTGTGCCTAAAGTCTGATGTTGCTGATATATCTTTTGTGCTCTTGCTTCGTAGCTTCGCGATTAAATAATGCTCTTCATCTCCTTATTTTATTGCTCAAGAATATGTTTCTCATATCTTCTTTTTCTCTTCATATCCTTGCTTTATTCTTTCACTAGTTAGCTCGTGGCATAACCAGTATTTTTACTAAAAGTAGTCAAAATATAAAGAATTAAACAGACGAAGAAGCCAAGGGATTCAACATATAGTATAAAAAGGAAGCGCGATGCACAAAGCATCCCACATTCACGCAGGGTCCATGAAAGACTACGCCCTAAGAGGTGTGATGTAGGTAATTTGAACGTTACTGTGTTAAAACACAAAATCAGAAAACTGTTAGAAGAATAAACAAAAACTAGAAAACAGTAAAGAATAAGAAATATTCCGAGTCCACAATTTGCTTGTGCGTCCTTAAGGAATTTTAACCCCCTTACACGTTGCCAAGGTAATGGCTTAAATCCTCCCAGGATGAAACGGAATAAACCTTCCTGCAACAGTGGCAATACAAACTGCAGGATACCAATGAACTCAAAGAACGAAGTAAAATCACACTTACAAATTCTAGAGAGAGAAACTGCAAAACTGGAATGCAATATTCAGAAGGAAAAGAAGTTTTGTTATCTTTTTGGCGTCTAAAAAAACGAAGCCATGCCTTAGTATTTATAGGCAACTATTGAAAGAGGTTTTGGAAAAGGTGTCTGTTCAGAAGTTTACGCGTCCTGCCGCAATTACGCCAGGACTGCGGCCAGAGTGGTCTTCTGAAGTTTCTTCAGCAGTGTTCTGGCGCGGTCCTACAATGGTCATGCCCGGACAACGGCTAACTAACTAACATTTAATTAATTATTAAATAATTAATTAAATGAATTTTGTCCAAAAATAATCTTATCGATGGATCATTTAGCAAATCCAAATCCAAATCCAAAGCCAAAGCCGAGCGACGACGATAGCGTGAGGGTTCATTCTCTTCAACTCCTTTTAAGAGCTTTAAGAGGTGATTCTTTATATGTACACACAAATGCAGTTGTCTCTCACCAATGAGGACAAAGTTCAAGACATAAGCTCACTTCATTCAAAATTTTCATTTCCCTCCATTTTATTTCCCACCATTTCCAATTCACACTCTTAGATTTTAAAGCCCAATGCTTAAAGTCTTTGAAGCCCAATGCTTCCCAATGCTTTAAAGTCCAACAATCCCCCACATGAATGGGAATGACTGTAACAAAAATGATCATAATAAAAGTTGTGTGATTTGCAAGTAAGGATTAATTGCATCTGGATAAGTAGGTTTCCCTTTGAACTTTTCGTAGTGAACATATGTCGGATATACTCGGTCAATCGGTACATTTGATATCTTTGAACCGTCGAACTTTAGTGTATACCTAGCCAACCATATATCACACAACCAACCCATAAACGTCTTTTGGTTCTCATTGTTATGTTCATTTTATCCATGAACACCGTCTGGTTTCATAATTGTGTAGAGAATTGGCCTTACAGAATTCTCATTGAAGCGGCTTCCACTTCACGCTTACATAGGTGATTCCTAAACGTGTAATCCTTTAGATTAACCCCTATTTGATAAATACCACATCAAACTTAGGTAATCATTAAAGAACGTGTAAAGTTCTATCCTTGTTACTCAATATTATCTTCATCACGAGAAGGGACCAAAGATTTTACTTTGACAATGTTGAACCGGTCAATCACAACTTTGTTTGAGCTCCTTGAACCTAGATCTCGGAACATCCAAAATTCTAGGTAGAGTTACCGCCATGTTGACTTGTCCTTGGCCACCCTTAGATGATTTCTCAACTCCCTCTCTAATTAAGCCTTTTGTAAGCGGATCCGCCACATTATCTTTTGATCTTACATAATCAATTGTGATAATTCCGCTAGAAAGTAGTTGCCTAACAGTGTTATGTCTTCGTTGTATATGACGAGACTTTCCGTTATACATATCGCTCCCGCCCCTCCTAGTGCAGCCTCACTATCGCAATGTATGCAAATAGGAGCCAAAAGTTTTGGCCAGAACGGAATGTCTTCTAAGAAATTTCGAAGCCATCCAGCTTCTTCACCGGCTTTATCCAAAGCTATAAACTCTGATTCCATTGTAGAGCGAGCGATACACCTCTATTTGGAAGACTTACAAGATACTACTCCTCCACCAACAGTAAAAACATATCCACTTGTGGACTTTGTTTGTGTTGAGCCGGTTATCCAATTTGTATCACTATGTCCTTCGATAACCGCAGGATAATTATTATAGTGCAAAGCGTAGTCTTGGATATACTCCAAATATCCCAGAACTCATTTCATTGCCACCTAGTGATGTTTGTTGGGATTACTTGTGAATCGACTAAGTTTACTTATTGGACAAGCTATATCAGGTCGTGTACAGTTCATGATGTACATTAAGCTTCCCAACACATGATTGAGATGTACTTTCACCTTTATTCTTTATAAGATGATGGTTTAAGTCAATTGGAGTTCTTGCACTTCTAAATTCCAAGTGTTTGAATTTTTCAAGTACCATTTTCACGTAATGTGATTGAGACAAAGCTAGACCCTAAGGAGTCCTCTGGATTTTAATTCCTAGAATTATATCGACAACTCCTAAGCTTTCATATCAAACTTACTAGCAAGCATACGCTTAGTAGCTTGAATGTCGGCAATGTCTTTGCTCATTATTAGCAAATCATCAACATATAAGCAAACAATGACTATATGATTTGGAACGCTCTTAATGTAAACACATTGATCACAGTCATTAATCTTAAAGCCATTTGACAATATTGTTTTGTCAAATTTCGCATGCCATTGCTTGGGTGCTTGTTTTAGCCCATAAAGGGACTTAACAAGTCGACACATCTTCTTTTCTTTTTTCGGAACCACAAACCCTTCAGGTTGGTTCATGTAAATTTCTTCCTCTAGATCACCATTTAGGAAGGCTGTTTTTACATCCATTTGATGGATTTGAAGACCATACAAGGTGGCTAACGCTATTATCATCCGAATGGATGTAATTCTTGTTACCGGCGAGTATGTGTCAAAATAATCAAGACCTTTTCGCTGTCTAAATCCTTTGACAACAAGTCTTGCCTTGTATCTGTCAATAATACCATCGTCTTTCATTTTATTCTTGAAAATCCATTTAGAACCGAATGTTTTGTTACCTGGGGGAAGATCAACCAATTCCCAGGTATGGTTCCTCAATATGGATTCTATTTCACTATTGACAACTTCTTTCCAATATTGTACTTCTGAGGAAGACATTGCTTCTTTGAAGGTACGAGGCTCATTTTCTAACAGGAAAGTCAGAAAATCTGGACCGAATGAAGTAGATGTCCTTTGACGTTTACTTCTTCTCGAATTTTCCTCATTAGGCATACCATATGTTATTTCCTCCCGAGGTCGTTTTGACTTTTGGTAGGTCACTTCACTTTCCTGTTTATATGGATAAATAGTTTCAAGGAATTCAACATTATCTGATTCTGTTATCATATTAATGTGAATCTCAGGATTTTCTGATTTATGAACCAGAAAACGATATGCCTTGCTATTGGTTACATATCCAATAAATACACAATCAACCGTTTTTGGACCTATCTTAACCCTTTTAGGTTTAGAAACTTGTACCTTCGCTAGACACTCCCACACTTTAAAGTATTTCAAGCTGGGCTTCCTTCCTTTCCACTTTTCATACGGAATGGACTGTGTTTTACTATGAGGTACACGGTTGATTATTCGATTAGCTGTAAGTATAGCTTCCCCCCACAAGTTCTGTGGTAAACCAGAACTTATTAGCAACGCATTCATCATCTCCTTCAACGTTCGATTCTTTCTCTCCGCAATTCTATTAGATTGTGGAGAGTAAGGGGCAGTTGTTTGGTGAATAATGCCATTTTTCAGACATATTTCTTCAAAAGGAGATTCATATTCGCCACCCCTATCACTTCTTATCATTTTAATCTTTTTGTTTAGTTGTGTTTCAACTTCACTCTTGTATTGCTTAAAAGCATCAATTGCCTCATCTTTACTATTAAGTAAATAGACATAGCAATATCTCATGTTATCGTCAATAAAAGTAATAAAATACTTTTTCCCACCGTGAGATGGTGTTGACTTCAGGTCGCAAATATCTGTGTGAATTAAGTCTAAAGGACTTGAATTCCTTTCAACGGACTTATAAGGATGCTTAGCGTACTTTGATTCCACACATATTTGACATTTGGAGTTAATGCGATCAAATTTTGGCAATACTTCTAAATTTATCAATTTTTAGCAATGTTTTGAAGTTTACGTGACCTAAATGTGAATGCCATAAAGTGTTTGACTCAAGTAAGTAAGAAGAAGCATTAACTTTATTGATAGGAAATGCTATTACATTTAGCTTAAAAATGTCCTCATTCAGGTAACCTTTTCCTACATACACATTAATTTTTACTTAGTACAATACTATTAGAAACAAAAATACACTTGAATCCATTCTTGACAAGAAGTTAGGTAAACACAAGATTTTTGCGAATTTGTGGAACATGGAGAAATTGGTTTAAAGTCACTATTTTTCCCGACATCATGTTCAACGCAATCTTGCCAACTCCTTCAATTTTGGTTGTAGAAGAATTTCCCATGAAAATTGTATCGTCGGGTCTTGTGGGAGCATACGAAGAAAATAACTCCTTGTTAGCACAAACATGGCAGGTGGCTCTAGAATCTATCCACCATTCTTTCGTATTTCCTACCAAGTTGCATTCAGACAACATGGCACACAAGTCCTCCATTTCTTCAACATTTTCAACCATGTTAGCTTGATTCTTTTTCTTATCATTCTTCGGTGCACGACAATCTATGGCCTTATGCCCAGATTTTCCATAGTTGTGGCAATTACCCTTGAACTTTTTCTTGCTTGGGTAATTCTTTGGTTCAGAAGCCTTCTTTCCCTTCTTATTATGTGGTGTCTCCTCAACAATGTTTGCCCTTATTATTGTCGAGTTTCCACGTGACTTCTTTTCAGCATTTTTGTTGTCTTCTTCTATCCTCAAACGGACAATCAAGTCTTCTAGTGTCATTTCTTCCGCTTGTGTTAAAGATAGTTCTTAAAATCCTTCCACAACGGATGTAACTTCTCAATAAAAGCAGCGACTTGAAAGGCCTCATTTATGACCATACCTTCAATAACAAGTTCATAATTAATAATAAGATTAATTTTATTAATAAAATTATTGATTCGGGTCATACCTTCAGCAAGGAGGTCATGCACAATGACTTGTAATTCTTGGACTTGAGTTATGAAAGACCTAGTATCAATCATCTTGAAATCCAAAAACCCTGCAGCCACGAACTTCTTAAGTACGACATCCTCAGTCTTGTACTTCTTCTCAAGCGCATTCCATAACATTTTTGAAGTTTCCATGACACTATAGACATTGTACAAGCAATCTTCGAAATAGCTCAAAATGTAGTTTTTGCATAAGAAATCAGAATGTTTCCACGCTTCTGTTACAACAAATCGTTCATCATCCGAAGTGCCTTCTGCCAGGATCGGAGGATCATCCTTGATGAAACGCTGCAAACTCAATGTAGTAAGATAGAAGAGCATCTTCATTTGCCAATGTTTGAAGTCAATACCTGAAAACTTTCCGGATTTTCTTACTGGTGCCATATAATGAGCAAGAGTTGAACGGCTTGACGAGGTAGCAACACTCGTAACAGTAGCATCCGCTCTCGCAACATTTCCATTATTTGGAGTTCTATTAATTGAAGATCGGTCATTCTCAATCAGTAGCATCCACAATGTAGCCATATGAGTTTGAGAGTCGTGTTTAGGGGAGAACTTTATGAGACAAGTGTTAGTGTGTCACTTGTGTTTGCCTCTTCGTGAGGTTGTTCTCTCAATATTTTATATTCTCTTTTATATAGTGGATCGCTCTGATGGTAAGCACCCCCACTTCTAACCGAGAGGGGTTGCTCTGATGGTAAGCACCCCCACTTCCAACCGAGAGGTTGTGAGTTCGAGTCTCCCCAAGAGTAAGGTGGGAAGTTCTTGGAGGGAAGGATGCCGGGGGTCTATTTGGAAACAACCTCTCTACCCAAGGGTAGGGGTAAGGTCTGCGTACACACTACCCTGCCCAGACCCCACTAAGTGGAATTATACCGGGTTGTTGTTGTTGTATAGTGGATCGCTCATCTCCACAATGGATATAGGTCAGTTGATCGAATCATGTTATATGTTTTTTATTCTTTTGGTATATTTCTCTTTGTTGTATGATTTATCGTCGTTCAAGGTTTGCTTTGCTAGCTTCCGCACGACGCCTGACTTTTTCGGTCCCAACACATAGTATAATTTCTTAGTCAGCAAGTTAAATAGTAAAAACACCTTTTGAAATCTCCAGTTCTGGAACTCATCTGGTAGACTTGGTAATTAGATACTCGATATATTTTGGACTTGTATTGAGTACCCAGAATGGGGGCAATGGACTTCAATACACCGATCGGAAGAGGTTTTGTTGGTTCCATATCTTGCCATAGGCTTTATTTGTCATGTTTGTGTCAACTAGGCATTGATCCATCATTGATCATATGCAAAAGCTGGTATACATCATATTGTCCTTTAAGTTTGTTCCCTTATCATGTATAATAGTATTGATTGACAAAAAGAGTTTGAGGCAAACAGATGTGGCTTGGAACTTATCAATATTTGTCTAGTAACCTGACATTTAGGTCCTTTATTTCATTTAATATATGTAAAAGCAAATGACAAAAAATACGTTTCGTTCACATATTCTTGCAGATAGATATAAACAACAACCCAGTATAATTTCACTTAGTGGGATCTGGGGAGGGTAGTGTGTACGCAGACCTTACCCCTACCCTTGGGTAAAGAGGTTGTTTCCAAATAGACCCTCGACATCCTTCCCTCCAAGAACTTCCCACCTTGCTCTTGGGGAGACTCGAACTCACAACCTCTCGATTGGAAGTGGGGGTTGCTTACCATCAGAGCAACCTCTCTCGGTTGCAGATAGATATACATTATCATAATTGATTGGAACAGTTCTTGTGAAGAAAATATGAATAAATTGTGGAACTCGAGCTTTTTCTAAAAGTTAGCATTGTTTAGTGTTAATCAAACAGATTGCCAAGCTCTATTATGTATCTAATTCTTTATGATGTGATTGGACATTCCCTCCTCCTCATGGTGATGTTTTACTTTCATTGAAAATATTGTCATGTTGCTCTGTGCTTAATAATCATAGACCATGTATATTAATAAACTATTCTTCAACTTAGCTGGTTGTAAGTATTCGAATACCCAAAAAGACTGTATAGGTTCATTGAGCTGTTAATTTACAAGTTAGCTGTAGGTAACATAGCCAGTAATGGAGTAATTCTCTTAATTCAAAGTAGACAAACTCCTGAGTCCTGATTCATGCTTTATTAGACTGAGGAAGCAGACAAGTCTAACCTTGTTTTAAATTCTTAACCTTGAGGCTATTTGAAAAACTAGTATGTTACTTTTTTTCTTGGAGCATATCTGTAGATTCTTGTTTCTAGGGACCTTACCTTTGGACACTAGTGTTTCAAACATTTATGATTTATCTATACTTATAACTTCAGCAATGTGATCGGATGTAGAATATGACTTCAATCTTGGTTATCGCGTATCGAAACTATTCTCTAACGTGGTTCAATATTTTATATTTTCTCTTTTTAGCTGCTTGCAACTAGCTTGGTACTGGAGTAAGCACCAAATTTCTGGACTTTGTCTCATTTTTTGGCACAAAAGTGCATTTCTAAGGGCTGAAGGTTGGGAATTTAGTGGAACTGACTCAAAAATGGAAGTTTTATTAGCAGAAGCCCAAGACTTGCCAACATAGATGGTGTTGTCATGTGAATATGTCCAATGCAAATTCTGGTGAATAAATTTAACCTGAAAGTAGTCAAAATCTTGTGGGGATTGGTTTGTAATACACATCCAAGTCAATTGGATAAACAATATGAAAAATGAATCTGAAAAGGTTTCAATTGGACTTTTTCTACACTGATGATTAGTGCGCTTTGTACTAGCTCTGCTGTTGCAGTTTTCATAACTGAGATATGCCTTTCGTCTGTTTGTTACTTGCAGTAGCAGCACCAATTTATTCTTGCATCTCTTGCATATTTCCTTTCTACTGAATTCTGATTAATTCTCCAAAGATTATTATTATACTCTCATTCTGATTTTCCATTTGCCATTCCTCAGTCAAATCTTGTTAGAAGTTCTGTCATAACCCATACCTGAGTTATGTCTGCCTTATTCAATCTGTATTTGCATGAAATATAAGGATTGTTCCACAAGCTATTTCTATTCATCGTATCCTCTTTAATTTTCTTTTCTGGAAATTATTCAGTCACTGGAAGTCTGGTACTCAAAGAAGAAGGGTAAGGCAGATATCATCAATTCTTGCATTCTTTTGCAGGAGCCATCATCATTAGTTCTACCAAATCCAACAAAATCTATCTTTTTCTGCTGATTGTGAAGTGCTGTTTTTTAGTCTTCTTTCTTTTTATAAGCCACAAAATCAGGACTAGATTGTAGCAATGCATTGTCCATTCTTGCTCTCTTTTTAAATTTAAAACCTGAACACTGTTCAAAATTTGGAGCAGCTGGAGGAAGTAATAGGACACACTTTAAATCTGTATTAGAAACATCATTCATTTTTTTAATCCGTGTTGTTGCATTGGTTGTCAGAAAGTTAAACTGAAAGATTCAGGATCATATATTAGTTTGGAATCTGGGAAAATGAATCCGAGTTACAGTGTTAAAAGCTTCATTTCTTCTCTTTACATCTATGATGATTTAACTCGACAAGAGACCTTATTACATCCCTCATCGCAGGCCTGGCATTTGCCTCGAGTTGAGCACATTGAAGCGCCAGATCCACTATTTTCAGGGCTTTCCATTGTTCTTCTGCATCCCAGAGACGAATTTCTTCATCAAGAAAACAAAAGAAATTGTTGCTTCTCTGCAAGTACTTCCTAACCCAGGAAACGATGTCTAATCCTTCGTCAAAGCTGGGGTCTACTGGCAATTTTCTGCAGAAGAGCTCCAGTAGAACAACTCCATAGCTATAAACATCACTTTTTTCTGTCAATTGAGCTGAGTATGCATTCTCTGAATTGATGGAGGGAGAGGACATGGAAGGGGTCAAGGGAGAAAGTAATCAAAGTTATTAGCTCATCAAAGTAATATGCCAACTGAATTAAACTGAAAATTGGCATACTAAAGTGTGGCTAACCTGGAGCAATGTATCCTAGTGTCCCAATGATTGTGGACTTTGATGCGGTTTCATCAGAATCTGATACTATTTTAGCAATCCCGAAGTCTCCAATCTTTGGCTCCATCTCAGAATCCAACATTACATTATCTGATTTGAGATCTCTGTGAATAATTTGAGGGACAGAATCATGGTGAAGATATGACAGACCTTGAGCAATACCAAGAGCAATACGATGGCGGGACTCCCAGTCCAGGACTACAGGCGGTTTACTCTGGTGAAGGGCATAATGAAGCGTGCCTCCAGGGATAAATTCTGTTAGAATGAAGCCATATCCGTGTCTGATGCAGTATCCTCCCGGTTTTACCAAATTGCGGTGTCTGACTAGATTTAGGGTAGTCATTTCATCATTGAATGCTCTCTCAGCTAAGTCAATCTTCTTGACAGCCCACTGCTTTCTGGATTTCACAGTTTCCATCTTATAAACTGTTCCATGCTTCCCTCTTCCGATAACGTATTTTTCGCTCCAGCCCTCTGTTGCATGTACAATGTCCTCAAAACTTATACCATCTGGTAGATCATCAAGCCCTGATTGACACTTGATGAGTCGATGCTTAGGGTGCCGAGTAACTAGTAAGTATATTGCAGCAACTATGATTGCCATGGACAGCACACATCCACTAATTACACCAACCAAGGTCTTCCATTTTACATGTGATTTTTTCACATGCACGCAGTTACTACCTTGAGCGTCTGATAAGCAGAGCCCTGGATTTCCCAGGACAGATCCTGGATGTGAACTTAATAGTTTTTCCCATGAAATGGGTATCTGTCCTGACAAGTTATTAAATGATATGTTGAGAAATGACAGGGTAATCATCTTGTCCATTTCTGATGGTATTGTACCAGACAAGTTGTTGCTTGATATATCAAGGACCTCCAATGTGTCTAGATTGCCTAGGCATCTAGGAATTTCACCAGTAAACTTATTCATGCTCAGATTCAGTGCAAAATTAGGTTGCCTAAGTTTACTCAGACTGCATGGAATTGGGCCTTCGAGCAAGTTGTTCCCCAGCTGCAGCTTTATAAGCTTCTGTGTGGAGGAGAAAGCGTCCGGAAGAGCACCAGAAAGTTTGTTGTCCTGCAGCAGAAGATTTGTCAATATTGAAGATGATGCAATTTCTTTCGGAATTCTTCCTGAAAGGCTGTTGTTGCTGAGATCCAACTCGGCCAGTTTCGCAGGGTAACTCAACTGAAGTGGAATTTGTCCTTTCAGTCTGTTTGAAGAAATGCTCAGTCTTACAAGATTTTGCAGCTTTCCAAATTCTGCAGGTATGGAGCCAGAAAACATATTTTCTGAAAGATCAATTGTTGAAAGATTAGTCCAGTAGCCAAACGCTGCTGGAATCCTTCCTGCAAGCATATTTCCTCGAACATTCAAGTAAGAAATATTCTCATTCTTTTCAATGTCGTCAGGAATACTCCCTTGCAGATTGTTGTTGAGAAGGTTCACTCTATATACAGATTTGCATTTTGTGATACTTGTTGGGAAGCTTCAATTGAAACGGTTATATTCAAGAGTCAGGACTCCAAGCCTGTTCCCGTTACATAGTTCAGAAGGAATCTGTCCGCTGAGGTTATTATAACCTAAATCAACCTTAAATAAGCCAGGAACATTTTTTTTCCCCAGATCTGGTGGCACCTCCCCGGTAAGGTTATTATGAGCCAAAGAAAGAAATTCAAGTTTTGTCATATTTGTAATTCCATGTGGTATCTTGCCAGTCAATTGATTTTCATAAAGACCTAGCTCCTCCAGCCCGCTTATTCTGCCTATGCATTCTGGAATTTGGCCTCGAATTTGATTTTTGAATGCATAAAATTTTGCTAGGGTTTGAAGGTTGCAAAGTTCTGAAGGAAGTTCCCCACTGATGGAGTTATTGACGAGACTGATTTCAACAAGAGAAGAGCAGTTTCCAAGTTCTGCTGGTAATGAACCACTAAGCATGTTGTTATACAGAAAAAGATTTTTCAAATTCTTCAGACGTCCAACTGACCTGGGAATCTGACCAGTTAATTTGTTAACTGACAAATCAACGTAAGTTGTCTGATGACAGCCACCAATCTTTTCGGATATACTTCCATTAAACTTATTGAGGGAAAGAACTAACTCTTGTAAGCTCCCTGTCCATAAGGTTTCAGGAATTTCTCCTATAAAGTGGTTATCATCTAAAGAGAGATTCTTGAGGTTTGAAAGGCCTCTAAAAATCTCTGAGGAAATAACTCCTCCAAGATTAGCAGATGATGCATAGAATGCAGTAAGGTTGTGACAATTACCCAGGGTAATTGGCAAAGAACCCGAGAAATGGTTCTCAAAAATATAAAGCTGGGAAAGTGAACACGAGGATGGGAAATCCGGAAGAGGTCCTGTTAGATTGTTTCTTTGGAGGTAGAGATCTGTCAAGTTTGGCAAATCAAATAGCTCATTTGGAATGTTTCCACTAAGGGAATTTTCCCACAGCCCGAGATATTGAAGGCTTGTAGAAAGGCCTACCTCAGAAGGAATGGTGCCATTGAGCTGATTGTAACCCAAATCAAGTTGTAAAAGCTTGCTTGATTTGAAAATCTCTGGTGGGATGGATCCTGAAAATCTGTTGTCGTTGAGGAAAATCGTGTCAAGCTGGCTGCAGTTTGCGAGCATAGCGGGGATGCCACCAGTGAAATGGTTGCCACTGAGATCAAGGGAGACCATGTGAGGAAGACGGCAAAGATTGGGAAACGCCTTGTCTAAGATCCCAGATAGAAGGAAGTCTGTAAACTTCAATGATTCGACATGAGTTCTGTTTGAATAGCAGGAAACACCTTTCCATTGGCAGTGTGAGACGGACTGATTCCAAGGGAGCAATTGTTGAGAGGGCTCGGGGAGACTGCTGCGGAACCCAAGTAGATGAACAGCATCTTGAGGCAATGATTCTGAAAATACTGCTAAGTTGTTGGCAAAGAAGAGAAGGCAATTAACCAGAAACAAGAACATTTCTGACCTCTTATACACTTTCCCACTGAAGCTGTATTCAAGTAGCACCTACATGCAGCAGGTCAGTAGAGAAAGGAGAGCTATTTCAAGAATTGATTTTTAGGTTGAGAGACCTGAGATGTAACAGATGTGGACTATGTATAAGTTGAGACTTAGTTGTTTGTTAACATGTGAATGTAACTAATGGTGCTTAGAGGGATAGTAGGTAATGAATGATTGAGGAAGACAAAAAGTGGAGAATATTTAAATCTGTGCTTAGGTTGGTTTGCGTTCCCTTTCTACAGCATTAACTGGAGGATAATGCTTTTAATATGGCCATAAGCCAGCCTGATGCTTCTCTCCGTTTCGTATAATATACACCACGTTCCTGAGTGCGCACGCGATTATCTTTATATGACTGTCGGGCCATGTGCGTATTGACTCTAGTTTTAAGTGAGTGAAAGGCGTGGTGATAATATACAACCAAAGAGACAAATTTTCCTTCTTAGATTTAATTAACGGTTAAGGGTCAAAACTGCCTTCAACCTATCGACTCCGGAACAAAATTGCCCCCCGTTTACCTTTGGCGAAGAAAATGCCCCCACCGTTAACTTTGTGGCCTATTTCTACCCCTAAAATCTAACAGAATCTTGAATTTCATTTTTAATTTTTTTTAATGCCACGTGTCACGTTTTGATTGGGACATATAAAGAACGGAAAATTGGGACATATAAAGAATAGAAAAAGGGTCAAAACTGCCCTCAACGTATTGACTCCGGAATAAAATTGCCCTCCGTTAACCTTTTTAGGGTCGGGTTAGGTCGGAATTTGGGTGAGAATTGATTTTGGGTCAAGTTTATTTAATGGCCAATCAAAACGTGACACGTGGAATTAAAAAAATTAAAAATTAAATACAAGCATCCCGACCACCCGACCCAAAAAACACCAAACCCTCTCTTCATCTTCCTCACAACACACCCTCTCTAACCCTAAACCACCAAACGACCTCTCATGGCTACCCCGTTACTTCATCTTCCCCGTCTAGCCTGTTACCTTCACATCGCCGAAAAACTTCACAACCAAACAGCCCCCCTCCATCACGAACCAGGCGTCCAACCCGTCCCCCATAACCAAGCCATGAAAAGCCAGCCCCCCATTGGATAGGAATGACCAATCCACTTTAACTGAAGATGAATATATGTGATATATCAAGCTCTTTACATTTGTTGAAAAGCGGGAAATCACATTACACTTCAACCCGACCGACCCGACCCAAAAAATGTTAACGGAGGGCAATTTTGTTCCGGAGTCAATACGTTAAGGGCAGTTTTGACCCTTTTTCCATTCTTTATATGTCCCAATTTTTCGTTCTTTATATGTCCCAATCAAAACGTGACACGTGGCATTAAAAAAAAATTAAAAATGAAATTCAAGATTCTGTTAGATTTTAGGGGTAGAAATAGGCCACAAAGTTAACGGTGGGGGCATTTTCTTCGCCAAAGGTAAACGGAGGGCAATTTTGTTCCGGAGTCGATAGGTTGAGGGCAGTTTTGACCCTTAACCGTTTAATTAATAGTTTTGAATTTGTTCGGCATTCAAGTGTAGTATGACTGTATGAGTCCAAATTTGATCGATCATGACCTATAACAAGTACGACAAACAAATGAGCACCCACAAGTCTACGCCTAGAGGAATACAACCGTGGTAAAAGGAAAGGTATCACGACATTGACAGTAGAATTAGTATACTAGGATACTCAGGGAGTATTCCTTGGATATTTCTTAAGCTATCGTTCCCGCGGTTGGGGAAACTTCCTCAGTATATAAGAAGGATGAAAGCCTTGTAAAAGGTAGAGGAACATTTTGTAAAATACACTAACCTTGAAAAGAACATTTTTATTCTCTTCTCTCTACTATCATTGTATCACTACTGTTATCATCCTAGAGTTTATTATATTCGCTATGATTTACCGCTTTATCTTGGATTGATTAGTTCAAAAAAGTTTTATATCTTTTGAGTCAAATAATTTGGCGTGATCTGTGGGAATTTCCATAGTTGAAATCATAGTTCTCATCTAGGTTCTTGAAAGTGACGATTATTGTTCTTCAAATCCAATAAAAACTAACAATGGTGGAGAAATAAGCGAGGCTGAAGATGATAGCAGACGTCTCAAACAATCTCCTGAACTCTCTCAATGAAGCAGGTAGAGAAGACGTTGAGAGCACAACACTAGGGGATACACCGGAGAAAGAGATCTTACCTTTTACACACGGAGATCTAACGTTCTTGCGCGAAAGGGGAGCCTCCACATCTACGGCGAGAGAAACACCACCAGCAGTCAAAAAGCGGCTAGAGGAATGGTTGACAAGTGCTCTGAACAACATGCTCGAAAATCCCCTCAAATAATGTCGAAGACTTACCGACTATAGAAATTGTAGTAGTCACCAACGAGCCAAGCATCACGCAAACGAGCAACACCCGCACTGTCATTAATGCAAGTGACGATGCGCTCATGGCCATCATAAGAAGATGGAAGAGATGGAAAACGAGAACAAAACACTCCATGATCAAATGAAGGAGCATCAGGAAAGGGCAGACAAAATACATGGCGTCCCCAAGCTACTACTAAAATGCGAAGTGGGCCGATTCGTTGAACAACCATACAACGATGGAGTTGCTCCTCACCCCATTCCAAAAACCTTCAAGATGCCGCCCTACTTAAAAATATACGACAGAACCACAGACCCAGAGGATCATCTAATCCATCATGTCATTGCAGTAAAATGCAATGATCTGTCGAAAGAACAAGTACCTTCTGTGTTGCTAAAAATGTTTGGCGAGACTTTGACGGGAGGAGCATTGACATGGTAATCCTAGCTACCAGAACAATCAATATTGACATTCGAGGAAATGGAGGATAAATGCGCCACCGCTCATGCAGGAGCAAAGAAGGCTGAAGCTAGAGTCAACGATATCTTTGCAGTCAGGCAAACGACGGATGAGGGACTTCGAGACTTCCTGGACCGATTCAATTGAGTAAGGATGAGCCTTCCAAACGTATCAGAAGGGATGGAGGTTGCAGCCTTTCAAATGGGTTAAACAGGAACGGATCCAAGGCAACCAAAAAAATTGCTCAACAGACTCATGAAACGCCCCCCACCACATGAGAGGAGATCCACAACGCCTATTATGCCGAGGTACAGGCAGATGAGGACGATCTGAACGGCACGATTCAGTGATTAACGTCTGTTCAGACCGAGGCAAGGAGAGATTGATGTAACGAGGGGTGAAGGGATTAGCCCCCACGTCTCAATCGAGAAAGGCATCACCCTTACATCAGAACAGCTAACCCCCTCCAAGACATACGGATGTCATGCTACGACACACCGCACCCCTTCAAAGCGAAAGAGGTATGCCTCCACTATTATCTACTCATAACTTTTGTGCTTCCCCTTTAGAGATAGTGTACGCATTGGAAAAGCTGGGCACGAAGGTGCAGTGGCCGCGAAAAATGAAATCGGATCCAAGCACCAGAAGGTCAAACGTCGTCTGCAAATTCTATCAGGAAAGAGGACACAAGACCGAAGACTGCATGGGTCTGCGGCAGGAAGTAGTTAGGATGCTGAACCAGGGGTATCTAAAAGAATTGCTCAGCAATAAAGGAAGGGCCAACTTCGCAATAGGATGTGACCCATCTCAAGGACCTTCAAAACCACCGTCACCAGCGCGTACCATACAAATGATCATTGGCAGTGGCGACAACACAATAATCAACCATGTGAAGTTCACCACCACGCATAAACATAAACGGACTATTGCCCACGAATGGTATGATGACCTCGAAGACAGTATCATCTTTGATAAGTCAAATGCTAGCGGTTTTTCTTTCCCTCACTATGATGCTTTGGTTATAACTTTACTTATCACTGAAACAGATGTAAAAATAATCATGGTAGACGACGAAAGCGGCGCATGTATTGTTCACCCGAGAGTTCTCATGCAAATGAGGCTCGAGGATAAAATAATACTGCATTGCATAATGCTAATGGGTTTTAACAATGCACTGGAACAGACATCCGGAGAAATAGTGCTGCCTATCCTAGCGGGGAGAGTCACGCTAGAAACAACATTCCACGACATGAACTAGGAAACAACCTATAACGCCATCATAGGACGCCCATAGATACAAGTCATGCGAGCTATCCCCTAAGCTTATATCAAGTGATTAAATTTCCCACCCCGTGGGGAATATTCAGCATCCGAGGAAAGCCACACACCGCCCAAGAATGCTATCGGATCGCCCAAGATTGCATGCACACAAAACAACTGAAAGGCGCAAGTGCGGAGGCATAGCAATTAGCCATATCGGGAACTAAGCCCGACCCACCAAATGAGGCCATCAAAGAACAAGACATCGTAAAAGCCTGCAAGGCAACTGTAGAGGATCTTGACCCAGTCCAAGACGATGTCGACAACATAAAAAGGGCTTACACAGGGCATAACCTCTCGGAGCCATGGCGGAGCCAGGTAAGTATCATGAATTTTTAACTAACAACGCCGATCTGTTTGCCTTATCCCATTCAAATATGCCTGGAATCCCAAAGGACATTGCCACCCATAGACTAAACATTGACCCACTCTATCTACCGGTACGATCAATAAGGATAAAGTTTAACACTGCAATCAATGAGGCAGTCAGCGAAGAGGTGGATAAATTACTCACTATGGTTCCATTAGGGAATCATAGTACCCCCAATGGGTCGCCAACGTAGTTATGGTCAAAAAGAAAAATGGGAAGTGGCGAATGTGCATAGACTTCACCTACCTAAATAAAACATGAACAAAGGATTCCTTCCTGTTGCCCCATATCGACCAACTAATCGATGCGACAGTCGGGCATGAATTACTGAGCTTCTTAGATGCCTACTTCGGTTATAATCAAATTATGATGGCCGAAGAAGATCAAGAAAAGACAACCTTCATCACTCACCAATGAACGTATTGCTATAAAGTGATGCCGTTCAGACTCAAGAATGCAGGGGCCACGTACCATAAGCTAGTCACCAAGATGTTCAAAGAGCAGCTTGGAAAAACCATGGAAGTCTATATTGATGATATGCTGGTAAAGTCAACGAAGAAAGAGGATCAGATTAGCCATCTGAAATAGGCCTTCGGGATATTAAGGGAGTACGAGATAAAGCCGAATTCAGAGAAGTGCACCTTCGGCGTAACCTCGGGAAAATTCCTCGGCTTTCTCGTGTCATAACGGGGAACTGAAGTCAACTCGGATCAGATCAAAGCCACATTACCAGAGGTACTGACCAGCAAGAAACAAGTACATAAGCTAACTGCGAATAGCCGCCTTATCGAGGTTCATTTCATGATCCTCGGACATATGCCACAAGTTCTTCAATGTATTGAGAAAAGACTATGGGTTTCAATGGAACGAGGAATGCATCAAAGCCCTGAGGAAGCTAAAAGTAGAGCAAAAATATTGCCCGAGGTGGAACAAGAATCGCCTGAGGCGGAACAAGAATTGCTTCGCGCTTCTGTACATATCGATCTCTGGATCATCTACATCGATGGCACCTCGAATGCCTCGGAATCGGGATTGGGACTCGTCCTCGAAGTCCCTACAGGTGAAATAATTCTCCAATCTGTACGATGCCCCAAGATGATAAACAACAAGGCCGAGTATGAAGCTCTAATTTCAGGTTTGAAGTTATCCCTCAATTACAAGGCATGACGACTCATCCTTCACTGCGGCCCTTAACTCGTTGTAAATCAAGTCACCGGGACTTTCCAAATCAAGAGTAAGGAATACAAAGGTATCAGTCAGAAATCTACAAATTGCTGTCGGAGTTCGACGAATGCCGCCTCGATCAAATTCCCAGGGCACAGAACATTGAAGCGGATGGCCTCGCCAAATTAGCGGCGGCCACAAAAAATATTAGCAAAGAAAACGTGGTCACCCTTCTTCACTCAGCCATAGACCACATCGAGTTACTTTCTATGAACCTAAATTGGGACTGGATTAACCGCGTTGTAGCCTATTTACAAGATGGAACACTCCTGCAAGACAAAAAAGAAGCCAAAAAACTCCAGGTGCAGGCAGCCCGATATAGCCTAGTAAATCATGACCTCAATAAGAGAACATTCAGTGGCCCTCTCACCAAATGTCTTGGACCACACAAAATGAAGCAAGTACTGGAAAAATTACACGAGGGTCACTACGGCGCCCATACAGGAAATCGCGCCCTCGTTCGATGCCTCATTCGCGCCAGATATTACTAGCCTATCATGAAAAAAGAAGCCGCGGATTATGTCTGAAGATGCAAACAATGCCAAAATTACGCCCCTATGATATATCAAGCAGGAGAATTCCTCCATTCCGTCACTTCGCCATGGCCTTTCATAAAATGGGGGATAGACATAGTCGGCCTCTCCTAGCAGGATGAGGAAAGGTATGTTTTCTTTTGGTTTTAACTGACTACTTCTCTAAATGGGTAGAAGCAGAAGCGTACGTGAATAGGAGGTCATCGCCTTTATATGGAAAAATATTATATGCCGTTTTGGCATCCCCAAGGAAATCAGCCGCGACAATGGAACCTAGTTCATCGGAAAAAGTACAACTGAGTTCTTTGAAAAATGGCATATCAAACAGATACTCTCCATACTGTATCATCCTGCTACCAATGCCAAGCTGAGTTCTCCAACATAGTGATACTGAATATATCGAAAAAGAAGCTCAAGGAAGCTAAAAGGTCTATGTCCTAAACTACTACCTGAAGTATTATGGGCATATCGCACTAAGCCGAAATCTAACATGGGAGAAACGCCATACTCACTGGTCTGGGACCGACGCAGTCATAACCGTTGAAGTCAGGGAACCCAACCTGAGATACTCCAACATGAGCGGGGCAAATAACAACGAAAGTAGGCTACAAGACTTGGATGAAGCTGAAGAACGAAGAGACATGGCCCACGTAAGAATGGTATCCTAGAAGTAGTAGGTAGAAAGATACTGCAACAAGAAAGCCAGGGTACGATCACTCAAAGTTGGCGACTACGTCCTCAAGGCCAAACACAGGCATCAAAAGATCCAAATGAAGGAAAATTAGTAACATTGGGACCGACCATATAAACCCATAGAAGTAGCAAACAAAGGGGCATTCTAACTAGAAACGATGGAGGAGAAACTACTCCAAAACAACTGGAACGTCGCCCACCTCAAGTACCTTCACTTCTGAGAGGTGTCACCTAAGTCGTACTCTTTTTCCCTCACCCGGGTTTTGTCCGAATCGGGTTTTCCTGGGGAGGTTTCTAACAAGGCGGCAAAGGGGACACCCTATGGATTGGAAAGATGTTCATCATATCAATCCATCGATACGATCTCTAGGCCGAAGTAATGAAGGGACTACATAGATAATCTAATCTACATTGTATGAATGAAATCTGATCTCCATTGTATGAATGAAATCTAATCTCTGTATGAACATAATTCAATCTCCATTGTATGAATGGAATCTAATCTCCATTATATGAACAGAATTCAATCTCCATTATACGATAAGAATCTAATCTCCATTGTATTAACATAATTCAATCTTCATCATATGAGCAGAATCTAATCTCCATTATATGCAAGAAATGAAAATCTCCAAAAAACAAGTTCGACCTCATTCATACCACGACGAGATACTTCGATGAAAGTTGAAGAAACACCCTAATGGCTAAGGTCATCGACAACATAGTTCGATATCGTTCGAACCACGATGGGATACTTCGACGATAGTCGAAGCAATATCCTAATGGCCAAGGCCATCGAAAACATCAGTTACATCCTAATGGCTAAGGCTATCGACCATTAGTTCAACCTCGTTCGAACCACGACGAGGTACTTCAACGACAGTCAAAGAAACATCCTAATGGCCAAGGCTATCGACAACATCAGTTTGACCTTGGTCGAACCACGACGGGATATGACGACAACATTCAAAGCAACTTCCTAATGGACAAGACCATCGACACCATTATTTCGACCTCGTTCGAACCAAGGCGTGATATTACTTTGACGACAGTTGAAGAAACATCCTAATGGCTGAGGCCATTGACAAAATTATTAGTTTGACCTCGATCGAACCATGACGAGATACTACTTCGATGATAATCGAAGCAATATCACGATAGACAGGCACGAATGTCATGCAATAAACAAAAGAGGAAACGGTGAACAAACAAACCAACCAAAGTAAAGTTTATATTATGATGATAGGCTATACTTACGTATTTTAGTCACTTATTACAATCAAATTTATTGCACTTTAGTTGAGTTTGCGCTTTAATCGCTAGTGTTTTGCACTAACGATGTGTTTATGCCTTGTAAGAGTGATTTCAAGCTATATAGATGTTATGGAATGAAATTCAAGTGATTTAGATCTTTGAAGTCTGAGTAAAATCCCTAGGAATTAAGCCTGGATTGTATTCGGAGATCAATAGATGATAGAGCAACATAACGAAAAATCGAGTATGCATATTGTGCACTGTCTAGTAAAAGGCATATAACTTTTCCTTCAGAACTCCATTTGGGCTCCATAATATATGGTTTGAAAGCTAAGTCAAAGGCTACAACATTCATGTTTTATATTTTTCCAATTTTCAAATGGAACATGGTGAAAACATGGTCGAAACCGAGACTGAGGACCTAAGGCAAGCTAAGGTAGTATACGTGCCATATATCACATTTGTACCGTGGTCTGATTGCGGCTGCAGCAGTCCAGACGTGAAATATTATCATTTTTTTGCATAGGAGAAGGTATAATTATTTGGGCATGATCCTACTTGGTATATATACATGAAAAAATGGCGTTTTAAGGGGTTGGACACACTTTTGACGTAATTTAGACCTAAGGAGGCTAAGGAAACCGGGGATTCGACCTAAGGAATAAAGAATACATCTGGGAGCAAGGCAGGGAATTTTTCTACGAGTGTTTTGCTTCCTTCTTCCTATTTTCATTATTGGTTATCAATTCTAGTATTGTATATTTGCATACTATTATGAATAGCTAATTCATTTTCTAGGGTTTTAATGAAACTTTTTGTAGGATAGATTCTTGTTAGTTTTTATATAATTGAGCCGTTGGATTTTTCTACTTGTTTAACTAAGTGTTTATTCTTGTTGATTTAATGGCCATCAATTGATTGTGCCTATTTATTATGTATTGCTTGAGAAAGGATACATATTTAGGTAGTTTTTGAACAACGTTACTCCTAATGTATGTGAGAAATCAATACAACGGGTTAAAAAGGTATGTTTAGAAATAACAAAGCGTTGATGTGGTTATAATAAGAGATTAGATAAATCCAACTAGCATAGTTCGAGAGAATATATTTAGTAAATTGTTGTAGTTGCTCGAGAGAGAATTACGACACCTAAAGTACTCACGGTCAGTAGAGAATACATTGGCAAAATTGTAGGAAACATAGATAGAAGGATTTCGACAATTGGGAAAATCATAACTCTAGAGCTCCTTAATTTAGTATCCAACCTTTTGTCTCGTTAGTTGATAATTTTACCATTTTCTAGTATTTATTAGTTAATTAGTTAGAATTATAAATCTCAATCTTTATAATTTAAAAAATTGTTCAAACTTGTCTTTTTGGTGATATTACACAGATATAGCTAAGCTTTAGTTCTCTGTGGGATTCGACTCCGTACTTTTAGACCGAATATATTTACAGCGACCGCTTATCCTTTTTAGGACTAGAGTTGGGCGTGAACAAATTTTAGCGCCGTTACCGAGGAACTAATGGTGTAGTTGTAGTTGTATATTGCTAGATTTCAAGTTTGAACTTTTATTTTGTTTTCTTTTATTTTATTTTTCATATTTTTTTTATTTTTTAACTATTGATTTGAGAAATATGACATCTTGAAATTATGAGAATATGGGTGTACATAATTATTCTATTGATCTCCATACATATTGTGAAGGAAAACAGCCGGGGCAAAATTTTCAAAACGTTCCTGAGAGTGAGTTATGTGCACAAACTCAATTTTTTTTGTGAAATGTGTGTGATGTGTATGGTGGTAAAAATGACCACTTTAATGGTTGTGCTTATATTTCTTATCTTACCCCAGCCTCTTACTATGACAGTTCTACATTTTCTTATGAAGTTAATAGGAACAAAAAGCCTGGGGATGCAGACTTGAAGGAGATCAAGGTTATGTTAAAGTGCCTTCTGAAACAAAATAATGAAAAAAAATTGCAGATAGAAAGGCAAGAGGCATCTATGCGCAAGTTGGAGGTTCAATTCAGTCAAGTGGGGGAGCTTTTAATCCTCAACAAGACAATATTGAGGATAGTAGCCAAGAAGACCAGGAATTTAAGGTGTTAATTGGGGATGCTAGGGTAGAACATCAACAACCTAGCCAACTACAATTTGAGAAAATCGATGTTAAAGAAATGAGACTAGAGTCAACCAAGGACTTTGAGGATAAAAGTCTGTTGACTCTAGAATCATTGATGTTGATGATGTTGAAAGTCCTAAAATTCATGTGTTTGAGCGCATTGGTCCCCACACTCCAAGTGTTTTTCCACATTATGTCTTGATGAAGATATGGAAATAGAGTCATCCGAACCAATTGAAGAGTCAACGAATGAGGAATAAAGTGCATATATTCTGGAATCCTTCTTGCAAGAAAGTCAAGATTACATACCTCATACAAAGGCCAAATAGTAGAAAATACGACATTATTTCCTTGGGCCAGCTAGGTTTGTTCCACCGTCCCATGACCATAATCATAAGCTTGAATCAAAATTTGAGGTTCAATTCATAAGCTCGAGGGGGAGGCAAAAAGTGATTCATATCGTGCAGCGATGTTAAATCAAGCGCTTGTTGGGAGACAATCCACCTTTATGATTATTATTACTATTTTATTTTAATTTAGTTTATTTTTTATTTTTTATTTGTTATTATTATATTATTTTTGTTGTGTCGATTTTTGATTTTCTCATGGAAAGCAAAGCTATGGGAAGGATGCAACAACAAACCATTAGTTGAAACTAAGTGTGAGGTACCCGCACGAAGGACCATGCTTGGGAGAAGTCTGAGTATCCCATGAGCTGTTAGTGCTTTGGCCTTTGGCGACCATGGAGTCTCTTTTACCCTTTTATTAGTTATGATGAGTATTGAGGATAATGTACAATTTTAAGTGTGGGTAAGGAGATTGTTTGGGTGACTATCTATGCTATTTTAGTTATATTAGTTTAATTGAATATTTTTTCAAATAGAAAAAATTGGACATTTTCCGATGATGGATCTAGTAGACAATTTTCTTGAGGGATTTAAGTCTAAAGAAAAAATAAAATAAAGTGATTTTCTTTTTTTAGATAGTGTAGCAATCTCCCTTGGTTTTTCTTTGTGCCGTGGTTCTTTTCCAAGAATTTTATTTGAAAAAAGAATTACAAGAAAATACACATGACTTCACACCATAACAAAAAGTGGCCCATGTTTTTAAGTTTTATCGACCTAACCCCTATTGTACATATTTTGAAAGCACTAGCAAATTCTTAATCATTTCTTCTAAAAGCTATGGAGTTAAATCTGTGTTCTCACAACCATTGCTTTCACTCTCTTCTTCTCACATCTTCTACATGTGCTTCAAGGGACATCGTATTTTTTACTTCTCCTCTTGTGTCATCGGGTTGCAATGTAAGAAAATTGAAGAGTAGAAGTCCACCATTAAAGACCATTCAAAGTTTTGCTTTTGAAAATGAGTTTTGTTGAACTTTTTAGTTGTTCAGATTGGATATTGTTCCAATTGATTGAAAATATCAAAAGGAGTTCAAAATTTAAATTTGAAGTGATTTGGAGTAGATTTGAGCAATACTTGAGTTAAATTTTAAAAAAAATGCAAGGAAGAAGACGAAGTCAATTTTTTGTATAACTATGTATAATCTTATATAATAGTATATATGAGTGTAGAAACACATCTTATACACTATTATACACTTTTTGACACCTTTATACAAGCGTCTATATACAAATTTCCTTCATGATTTTCAGTTGCAATTCTTGTTCGAAACTAGTCCAAATCTCCATTTAATGACTTCAAATTTTATATACAACCTCCTTATACTATTTCGAACAAATCTAAATACAACCAGCTCCAATTTTCTCATAAAATCAAATTCGGAATTTGAACCCACATATTTAAGCTTGTTAAAAATCTAATTTTTACCACCCAAATAATTTTGGTTTGTTGAACTAATATTTGAGTTATAGTTGCTGATTCGAAAATTAACTTAAAAGCTTGAGGAGTCTTTTTTAAAAATCAAATACTAATGTTGAAAACCTATTAGAGTTGGATGTTGAATCTTAACCTATTATTTTTGGGATAGTTGGTTGTAAATTGAAATATGGGCTATAAAATTAAAAAGTGGGGAGCCAAGTTGTTCTAATGTGAAAATTTCCCTTTTGAACTGGGTGTACTTAGTTTTTTTAGGAATAAGAGCCATTATGTTGTGTTTTGAATTGAAGCAATATATCTTGACTTTGTTATGCCTTGAAAATAGTGAGTACTTTGGTTTTGACTCTTAGGCTCAATTTCTAACTCTTGTATAAGTACCTTAAATTGTATGTTCTTAACTTTGCTTAACTGCTTTGACTAGAGTGTCTTGATAAAAACAATCTTGAGTGAGTCATGTGCCATGTGTGTGCAAGGATTTGTTATATTCTGTGCATTGCATTTGATGTCGAGAACTTCTGTTGTGTCTTTGCAAAGCGAAATAGTAGTTATGTTCAGTCTTGAAAGTGATATGGGCATTTCTTTGTTGAGCCAGATATGTACATTTTACCCCCTAATTATTATGTATCGTAGTTAACGCCTTTGATCCTGTAATCTTATTTGTTAAGCAACCACATTACAAGCCTTACCTATTTGTTTGAATTAATCATCTATTTGAACCTTTTAACCTCTCATGAGCACTTGAATTATTATGAACTGTGTAAAAGTTAAAGTGTGGGGTGGTTGATTTGGCTTTTGAGTGAAATTAATAAAATAAGGAGAAAGGTGCAGTATTTTGAAAAAAGTAATAGCCACTTGAATTGAAAAACAAAATAGTTTGATTGTTGTGAAAAAAAATATTCCTTGATAAGTGGTGATTTTTGATGTAAGTGGGCTTAAAGAAGAATGAGTAATATACACTGATGTAATGGAGGAGTTTTGGTTTGACATAAATGAGGTCTGAATGTTAAAGTATATGTATTAAAGTGTTTATGGAGGTGTAGTCACTCTTATATCAAAATGTATCATACCCGTCCCGTAGCCTACATTAAAACCAAATAAAGACCTATTGATCCTAAATTGAATGAGCTCAATTAGTGGAGTAGTACACTACAGGCCAGATTATGGTGCATCTTTTGTGGCATATGAATATTATTTCTGAGAGTGAGTGAATTCTTTCTATCTTAAGTTCCTAAGTATTCTTAAATTTCATTGTGTGGAACTACTCTCTTTGTTGTGTGAGGGCACTTGATTCATGATGGAAAGGTAATGTCATTAACCTATATGTTAGAGTAAGTAGGTGAGTTGTGAATGCAAGGTACTTGTGAGTCCAATTTTGAGGTGAAGATGTTACGCTTTTGTGCTTAGTCTATTTTAAATATTCATGGTGTGATGAGTTAGGAGAATTGTTAATAAAAGGCCGTGTCTAAATAAAGTATAGTTTGATTGCTCGAGGACGAGCAATGGCTTAAGTGTGGGGTGTTGATGATATGCTATAATTATGTATTTTAGTCGCTTATTACACTCAAATTTACTGCACTTTAGTTGAGTTTGTGCTTTAATCGCTAGTGTTTTGCACTAACAGTGTGTTTTATGCCTTGTAGGAGCGATTATGAGTTATATAAATGTTATGGAATGAATTCAAGTGATTTAGAGCTTTCAAGTCTGAGTAAAAACCAAGGAATTAAGTTGGAATCGTATTCAGGGATCAACAGATGATAGAACAACAAAACAAAGAATCGAATACGCATATTATATACTGTCTAGTATAATATATATAACTTTTTGCTCAAAATTCTATTTGGGCTCCACAATATATGATTAGAAAGCTAACTCAATATGATACAACTTTCATGTTTTATATTTTTCCAAATTCTAGACAGAACAGGGTGAAAGATGCGGTCGAAATCGCAACCGCGGACCTGAGGCGGGTTGAGGCAGTATACCTTCCATATACTACGTTTGTACTGCGGTCTAATCGTGGCCGCGGCAGTCCGGACGTGAAATATTGTCCTTTTTCGCGTATGAAAAGTACAATTGTTTGGACCCCACCATACTTGGTGTGTGTGTGTGTGTGTATATATATATATATATATATATATATATATATATATATATATATATATATATATATATATATATATATATATATATATATATATATATATATATATATATATATATATATATATATATATATATATATATATATATATATATATATATATATATATATATATATATATATGTTAAGGGATTGGACACACTTTTGAAATAATTTAGACTTAAGAAGGCTAAAGATATCGGGGATTCGACCTAAGGAGTCAAGAACACACACTGGGAGCAAGGCGGAGAATTCTTCTATGAGTTTTTCACTTCCTTCTTCCTATTTTCATTATTGGTTATGAATTCTAGTATTATGTTTTTATATACTATTATGAATAGCTAATTCGTTTTCTAGGTTTTTATAGAACCTTTTGTAGGATAAATTCTTATTATATTTTTATGTAATTGAGCCGTTGGATTTCTCTACTTGTTCAATTAAGTGTTTATTCGTGTTGATTGAATGGCCATCGATTGACTATGGCTATTTATTAAGTATTGCTTGAGAAAGGATACATATTTAGGTGGTTGTTGAACAACATCACTCCTAATGTATGTGAGAAATTAATACAACAGGTTTAAAGGCAGGTTCAGAAATAACAAATCCTTGACGTTGTTATAATGAGCGGTTAGATAAATCCAACTAGCGTAGTTCAAGAGAATATGTATAGTAAATTATTATAATTTCTCGAGAGAGAATTACGACACCTGAAGTGCTCACGATCAGTAGAGAATATATTGGCAAAATTGTAGGGAACATCGATAGAAGGATTCCGATAATTGGAAAAATTATAACTCTAGACCTCCCTAATTAAGTATCCAACCTTTTGTCTTGTTTGTTGATAATTTTATCGTTTTCTAGTATTTGCTAGTTAATTAGTTAGAAATATAAATCTCAATCTTTATAATTTAAAAAATTGTTCAAACTTGTCTTTTTAGTGATATTAAACAGATATAGCTAAGCCTTAGTTATCTGTGGGATCAACTTCAGACTTTTAGACCGCACTATATTTGCAGTGACCGCTTATCCTTTTTAGAACTAGAGTTAGGCGTGATCATATTACAATAAAATATCATTTACATTTGGCTCGACGAACAGGCCCTAGTACGGCCGTGCCAAAAAAATCCTAAGCAGAAAGTGAAGTGCAATTTAAAACTACACATCATCCTCAGCGGGTAAGCATCTTCATACCACGAATCCGAAGCAAGGTGATACGCATAATCAGAATTGACATCCTCCCCATCAGGAGTAAGGGGGTCGTACCCACATACCTCACGGGCTGCACGCGCTTTGGCATGCACCACCTGAACCTCTGCCTCCATTGCCCTGCCCTCGGCACGAAAAGCCTTATACACATCGAGATGATCCTCTACATGGACCCACAACTCATACAAGCGACCAAGCAAGCCCTGACCGATTGAGGGACGAGATGTTAAACGCTGAGAACGTCGATTTGACTCCTCCATCCTCAGTGAAGCTATTTTTCCTTGCAATGCCGCCAACTCCGCTTCCAACTCCCTAACACGCCCTTCAAACCCTGAGATTTGAAGACTGGAGACTTCCCTCTCCCCCGTAAGTTCCGAGCTAGACATGTGGTGGGTATCCTCCAAGGAGGCCATCTCAGAAATAGCTGTTGCCAACTTATCGGCATTGGCGTTCAGCTCGCCTTTGAGTCCGTCGACCTCCAAAACCTTAGTATTTAACTTAGTGGTCAAGCTGGCCACCTTCAGCTGTAAGTCGGCGCTATCAGCCATTACCCCCTGGCTCAACCCAAGCTCATCCTTATTCGCCTTAAGAAGGGCCTCCAATTCGCTATTACGGGCGATAGCCCTCACAAGCTCCTCGTCCCTCTCCTTCAACTCCTCCACCCTACACTCCAATTGGTCCTCACGCTGCTTAAGTCCCTCGCGGAACACCGGGAACTCGGGATCCTGATGATAGATATCAGACATCGCCCGATATTTAGAACGGTGCTGATGATATTTCGACGACATCTTCTTATAGGGGCCTGTCCTTCTCCATTCACGGCGCTCTATATCCACATCCAGGACGAGGACTGACAAAAGAAGGGCAGAGTTAGAGAAAGTATACGACACATATTGTCACACCAACCCCACGATAAAAGGAGAAGAAAAAGGAACCTACTTGTAGGGCCATACCGGTGACCTTCTGAGATAACTCTGCATCACTCATTAACCAGAGCATCTCGCTTTCTGGAGTGGAACATAAAGGATAAAGGGCCGACAAAACATGCTCACTATTTAGTAACAAGTTGTAACGCCCCAGAATTACCATATGACTGTCGGACCCGTCCTCCCTCACCTCCACATAGGTATGGCGACCCAAAAATTCACCGACATCCTCTGGGGCGATATCTGAACCCGATCCGTCCTCCTCGACAGGAGGTCCTCTGATGTTGGATGACGCGCCACCTTCAATAGAGCGCAATGAACCGGCTCCCTAGCCAAATACCTCCAGTCGGGGACACCTCCTCGATAAAATGGCATCGGCCATAAATACGGGCACCAGGGCTGTCCGGGATGCTCCACTTCCATCGGCCTCAGTAGCCACACCTTTTCCCAGTTCCAACCTTCTCCTTTTACTCTCTAACGGCTCGTCACCGTTAGAACATTCATCAACGGGATGTAAGGCCGATGCCAACGAGGCTTCTTCCTTTGTGGCCGTAGTTCGAGACACGTCTCCTTGTTGAGGAAGTTGAGGACGGTCTTCCCAAACGGACTCGCACAAAATGAGTCGCGTGTCCGCGGTAGCAATGGCTTGTCTAAACCTAGAAGCTCCCTGACCTATCATCACAAAGGGTCATACAGCTAGGTGGGGTCACACGACCTATGAGGTAGTAAGGCAGAGATTTACCTGCAGAATCCCTAGGTCCATAACTTTGTACGAAGGCAGACCAAGTCCGAGTTTCCTCCGCATAGGGCAGTAGGCTGGTGACCCAGTTCCCGAGACATGTAATAGGGCAAGGGTGGGGGTGGGGGTGGGGGAGGGTCCATAGCTGCAGAACAATAAGTGACCAAAAGTTATGATAATTACAGAAGACAAGGGAACGTATTAACGAATATACTGACGAGTTCTATTCCATCGCTCCAAAAATCTGGTGAGGTTAGAAACGACGTGTTCGGTCTTGATAAAGAAGTACTTGTGCCAAAATTTACGGCTCGCCTAGTCATCCGTCTCAACCACCAGTCCCTTTGTGCCATGAGTCTCAAATGCACCATAATGCCCCTAAGGAAAGCAGGCGTGAATAAGTGCAAAAGATGATGGACGGAGACGTCACATTTTACCAACTTTATGTACTTAGTCAGTAGCCGAAGTACCTTGAGCGTGTACGGCGAAAGCTGAGCCAGGAAAACCTGGTAAAATCTGCAGAACTCTTCTGCCCGTGGGAAGAGAGGAAGGGTGTAGCCGATCACAAAGGGATATTCATAAAAATCATAGTACCCAGGCCTGTGGACGTCAACGTAATCTTCTCGCGCCAGGATCTTTGTACGTTGGCAGGAACACCGTATTTTATGCGGAGTGCATCAAGGTGAGTCTGCATCGTCTCAGAAGGAACAGGGTTCGGAGTAAAGGGTGGATCTCTGAGGAAGTCACTTAGGGATATGGGGTGTCTCGGCAGTAGCGCCTCCAATGTGAGAGGGTTGTCGCCTTCTTCTATCTCCACCTCTGCGCTGCCGGATAGAGGTGTTGTGGCTGACGGAGCAACTTTATGAACCTCTTCATTAGTACGACGAGATCTTGACATTGTTTCCTTCAAAAGGAGTAGTTACACAAAGGGAATGAGAAAGAAGAAGTTTTCGGTTAGGAACGGAAATGGAAACAAGAATGTGCAAGAGCAAATGAAGGAGACTGAAGAGTTATCAAGAGAGAGTGGCTAAAGTTTTTCAAAAAATCGAACCCGTCATCGAGGTGGAAGATTTTAAATCATTGTAGGAATCGAAGCGCCACAAACCGTCAATCTTTACCTTTAAAATCCGCGTAATGATGATGCATGTCAAAGATGACGTCAACCCGGGGTGGTGTGTACTCTTCGGTGCTCCACCGAGCGGGATAACCATCTCTCATTAGCCTCATCGCAACATCCTATAGGGTTAAATTCCTCCCAAGGAAGGCAGAGTCCGCTCATCGAGGGCGCATCTGACAGGCAGAGGGACTAACTGTATGAGTCCAAATTTGATCGACCACGACCTATGACAAGCATGACAAACGAACGAGCACGTAGAGTCTACGCCTAGAGGAATACAACCATGGTAAAAGGAAAGGTATCACGACAACGACAATAGAATTAGTATACTAGGATACTTAGGGAATATTCCTTAGATATTTCTTAAGCTGTCGTTCCCGCAATTGGGGGAACTTTCTCAGTATATAAGAGGGAAGAAATCCTTGTAAAAGGGAGAGGTACATTTAGTAAAATACACTAATCTTCAAAAGAATATTTTTATTCTCTTCTCTCTACTATTATTGTATATTATCCTAGAGTTTATTATATTCGGAGATTAACTCCTTCATTTTGGATTGATTTGTTCAAAAAAAATTATATTTTTGCGTCAAACAATGACCACACAGTATATTTAGCCAACTAATATACTTAATTTTGGCCCAGCTCGTTGGACTATACACTCTGGTAGTTGGAACTTGCAAGTCCTTAATAAACTTTATATGATACAAAATCTCTCTATTGTCACAAAATCTGGTAGTAGTTGTTGTTGTCGTCACAGTATTTCCTTCTGCTTTTAAGTTACTTATTCATTATCGAGGTAAAAATAATTTCAGTTATGTAATTAAAAAATAGCCAATTTTATGGAGTATAACTTCAAATTTCACTTGTGAAATTTAAAGCTTCAGGATATTGCTTATTTTACAGGATAAAAAAGTGGCTAGTGAGTACTATTTCTACACGATAAACTGGTAGTAGCTTTCTTGCAAAATAGGATTCTAACAAAACCACTTTTATTTTTATATGGTTGTCGCAAAAAAGGGTCTCCCTGTCAGCATAATAACTTCGAAAGTCTAGAAAGCTTTAGGTTGTAATTGTCAGCAGTCGTCTTCTAACATTCTGGCTTAATTTCGTCGTTCTGGGTAATTCTTGTAGGATTGCGTAGAGATGTTAAATAATAAGTTTAGGTAAAAATTTTTGCGTTTAAAATTTATTTATATGGCAAAGATCGAATTTAAGACGTATTTGGTGGAGAGAGTTTCGTTTTAAATTTCCTCGATAATGCGAAGACTATGTATATTTACATCGAGACTGATCCTTACTACCAACTTTTTGATCAATAAAACCCCGCAAACAAATTAAATGAAAATATTATAATAAAATTTTTTCTCAAAAATCTCAACCTAAAGGTAAAGGAACAAAGAAACAATTTTCTTATATTGATATTTTCTATCTTGGCTCACTATTACTTTTTCAAAGTAATTTTTTTCTCAAGAATAATTCTCTTGATTTCTACGCGGCTTTACAATATGTAGAAGATCTATATGACCAAATGAGTTTGTTGCCCACAATTCCTTTACACATGAATTCAATTCTAAATTGAATTCTATAATTTATAGCTTGTTTTGGTCGAGCTATAAAGGTCAAGTTATTTTAAAGAGTGTTTTTTTTTTTCAAAAACGTTTCTTTCAAAAGTATTTTTGTCGAGAAACATTTTTTATGTAAGTAATAAGTTCGAAAAGCACTTCTGAGCAGCAATTAGTATTTGGCCAAGCTTTAAAAAACTGCTTTTAAGTGTATTTTTCTCAAAAGTGTTTCTCAAAAAAGTACATGTGGGGAGAAACTACTTTTTTCTGCTTCTCCAAAACTGCTTCTGCTCCTCAAAAGCATATTTTTTTTCCTTCGAGAAGCACGACAAAACAGTTCAATTTTTTACCAAAAATACTTTTAGCAAAAAAATAAGAAGCATTTTTAGCCAAAAATAAACATGGCCAAACAGACTATTAGTCTCCATTAAAAAAACATGCATGTAACCCATTTCTTTTATTGACAATACATGTTAATTCAATTCTAAATTGAATTCAACAACTTAGTCGCCATTAAAAAAAACATTTAACTCATTTCTTTTGTTGACAATACATGTGAATTCAATTTTAAATTGAAAAATTTTTATTTCATACCCATCAATTCTAAATTATTTACCCTTTAATATTCAAACCCAAACTACTTATTACTTCTATCCATGGGACCTAAACCTATTAACCTGGCACCTTCTAACTTCCAAGTTTCAACTTTATACACCTTCTTGTACTACTATAGGAGTATTACTTTTCATAAATATTCATCAATACAAGAAGAATATGATCCTTGGCCAACAATTCTCCAATCTGTCTTTTGTCCCACAGAATTGTGATTTCGTGTTCAAATGATTTGTTACCCTTTTGTATTAGAAACATATTACCTAATTTCCCGAGGCCACTTAATATGAGGGAATAATATTTTAAGGCAAGAGAACTACAGTCTTCTCCAAAATTTGTCTTGATCGATTTATACTAACTTTTAGTTTGTTTACACCTTGATTGTTCTTTTCCTAGCTCTTGCTTTTGCTTTGACCTTTCAATTTAATTTTTATTTTGTGTGTTGTTATATTATTTATAGTACCTTTTAGAAGTTCATACTAAAATTTGATAGCATTTGAAGATGATTTGAGGTGATTGAGATTGAAATTTTCAGTTGAAAGTCGAAGAAGAATACAGTTACAATATACCACTATGGTATACAATATGTTGTACGAGTATATAGCTATACTGCAACAATAAACGATTATACTTTACAATATACTGCAACAGCATATTGTAATAATCAAAGAAGAACATAGTTACCTAACAATATACCGCTACATTATACAATATACTACAGGAGTCTGCAATAGTATACTATTATATTATACAATATATTATTATAGTATACTGTAATAATACACAATATACTATAACATTATGCTCTAATAATATACAATATACTATGACAGTATACTTATTACACGTAAATTCACTTGCCTTTTCCCTTTTAATTTACTTTTATCCTTTACCCAACGTGAGAGGCAAATTGAAAATGTAAAAAAAATAATATTATTGTATGATATATAATTTAACGGTATACTCTTAAAATTAGATCCTTTTAGAATTTTTTAAATTTTTATTGACAACTGATATTATTTCAGTTTAATAATTGAATTAAATTTTTTTGAACTCTTTGCGTACAATTATATACCTTGTTGGTATAACTACATACTATACTGGTATTATATGTTAGTTAATATTTTTTGATTGTATTAGTTACATTTAATTGGTAAATAATTTAATTTTTCTTTAGTAATAGTATAAAAAAAGAATAATAAAAAATAGTAAAAATATTAAGTGAAATTAGATTATATAGAGAAAAAGAATATATATATATATATATATATATATATATATATATATATATATATATATATATATATATATATATATATATATATATATATATATATATATATATATATATATATATATATATATATATATATAAAGAAGAATTTAAATAAAATTAGAAAACGAAAAAAGAAAAAAAAAAAGAAGAAACGGAGAAAAAAGAAAAGGAGAAAAGAAAAAAGAACAAAAAGAAGAAGCGTAGAAATAAAAAAGAATTGGAGAAATAAAGAAAAAATTTCCCACAAAAATTACAGTGGGTAGTAAATATGATTAGTTTATGGGTAGAAAAATAAATGGATAAACAATGGTAAATAGTTTTATTTTTATGGGTAACTGTGTCAAAAAATCTCAATTTATATCAATTAATTCTAAACTATTTACTCTTTCATGCACATACCAAAACTATTTATTACTTCTATTTATGGGGCCTAAACTATTTATCCGGCACCTTCTAACTTCCAAGTTCCAACTGTATACGGATTCTTGTACTACTATAGGAGTATTACTTTTCATAAATATTCATCGATACAAGAAGAATATGATCCTTGGCCAACAATTCTCCAATCTATCTTTTGTCCCACAGAATGTTGAGATAAGAGATCATACCTGACATACACTTGTATAGACTTTGTATATTCATTGTATACTCATTGTATATTTGTGGTATACTCATGGTATACCTTGTAATGGGCTATGATGATTACTGTGTATCTGAGCCCACAAGTTATTTAATTTTTGGCCGGATCACCCGACCCGACCCGATAGTGTGTAAGTTGTATATAGTATAGGAGTAGATATTTCACGGACTTGATTTCATTTTCATCATTCTGATTAATAAACTCTCTCTCTCTCTTCTAGAGAGATCTCAAACGCTCCTCCTTCTCTCTAGATTCTCTCTCTACATTTTCCATGATTTTTCGATTTAATCTCAACATTTACATAGTATCAGAGCCTAGACGACGATCCGACTATGTTTTTCTGCATCTCGTTGTTTTGGTTGAAGTCTCTTTTAAGATTGTTTGGGGGTGTTTCTGAGACCTTATGGTCAATGACGATTCCGATCTAAATCGGATGCTTTTCTGAGACTTTCTTCGTGATATCTGAGTATATCTTCTCCACTCGAACGTTTTGGGAGGTTTTACGATGATTTTTGGGTGATTTTTCGGTGACCTGTCGGCTTCTAGGGTTTCTGGTGGTTTAACCTAGCGTTTTACTGCTATCCGGTGGCTCGATTCTCACTCAGTGGATGTTTTGGGTGCCTTTCCGACATCACTGACCACACTTCCAGTAAGGATTTTGACGGTTACACCTAGGTTTTGTACCTAGGATTTTCTCTGTTATTTGAAGGCCGATCTTCTCCGGTCGCGAAGAAGGAGGGTAACTCTGTCCTTATCTTGAGTATTGTATGCTTTGTGTGTGATTATCTGACTCCGTATGTGAGTATTTGGTTTTGTGTGTGAGTATCTGGTTTGGTTATACTCTGTTTGCTGAAATTTTTTAAGCCGGTTCATTGATTATGGCTTCTAATACAAATGCTGGTACCTCCTCCTCGGTAGACTCTTCTAGCCCCCTTTTTGTATATTCCTCTGATGTTCCTGGGGTCTCTCTTGTTCCCACTCCCTTCTCGGGTAGTGGTTATGGGGGCTGGAGGCGTAAGATGATTGTTGCTTTATCTGCTAAAAACAAAATTGGTTTTGTTTATGGCACATGCTCCCGACCTCCCATTAATGTGGCTCAACAAAGGTTGTGGGATAGGTGCAACAACATGGTGATTTCTTGGTTAACTGCTTCCCTCTCCCCTCAAATTGCTGAATCTGTGCAGTACTCTGATACTGCACAGAGCATGTGGTCCCAACTCCAGGCCAGATATAGCACTGCAAACAGGACCAAAATCTTTGAATTGAAAAGAGAGTTATCCCACACCTCTCAAGGGTCCTTAGATATAGCTTCGTATTTTAATAAGCTAAAAGGTCTGTGGGATGAACTTGATTCAATGTGTGTTAATCATGGTCAAAGATGTGTTTGTGCTGCCAAAGATGGTATAGTACAGGAAAGTGATGATAATAAGGTCTTTCAGTTTTTAATGGGTCTGAATGAAGCATATATGGGGATAAGGAGTAATCTTTTGATGATGCAGCCTCCTCCAACCCTTGACAATGTCTATAATATGGTCCTCAATGATGAGAAGCAAAGACAAGTCCAGTCTCCTTCTCACTTTAATCCAGACTCTGTCTCTTTCAATGTCCATACTAATAGGCAGCCTGTTGGATTTAACAAGGCCACAGTGCCTATTCCTTCTTCTCCTTTCAGACAGAGAGTCAATTTTGATCAAGCTAGAGGACCTTTATTCTGTAGATACTGTAAAAAATCTGGACACTTAATTGATAAGTGTTTCAAGATCCATGGTTATCCACAAAGTACAAATTTTAACAAGGGGAGGAGACCTGCTGCTGGTCATCTTAGTGCTGGTCTGGATTTTCCTCATTCTGAAGGACATATGTCTGTTCCCCAAGGGAGTCCTCCTGAAAGCCATCAATCTATTGCAAAAATAGATGGCCAGAGTTCTGTGATACCAGGGTTGAGCAGACAAGATTATGATCGGTTGATGAATTTATTACACCAGACCCAGTTAGGGGACTCCACTGCTCAAACTCCTCCTCCCATGTATGCTGCTAACTTTGCTGGTACTATGTTAACTGAGAACCCTATTTCTGATTCCAAACTCTGCCTACTTACTAATATTAATTCTGTCACCTGGATTATAGATTCAGGTGCCTTTAATCACATGACACATGATAAACAGTTACTTTTTAACATCACACCTTTAACTCTGCCATATCTTGTCACTCTTCCTAATGGCTATAAAGTGAATGTAACATGCACATGCTCTTTTGCATTGACTCCTTTCATCACTCTTCACAATGTACTGCTAGTTCCTTCTTTTAAACACAACTTGATTTCTGTCCACAAGTTAGTGAAGCAGTTACATTGTATAGTTATGTTCACTGAACATTCATGCTTACTACACATGATACAGGACCCTTCTCTGAGGAGGCCTCTGGATCTTGGTAGAGAAGCTGCTGGCTTATATAAACTGGCTTGGGTTCCTCCTTCCCCTTCTTCCTCTGTTAGTTGTTCTACTAATTATGTTCGTTCTGTGTCTGCTTCTTGTAATGATGACTCTTTGTCTGATAGCAAGGTTGTTGCACTGCCTTCTCTTTCTGTCTCTTGTAATGATGACTTTTTATCTGATAGCAAGGCTGTTCCATTGTCTTCACATGTATATAGTTCCATCTGTAATAATGATCTTACATCTGACATGAATTACATTTGGCACTTAAGACTTGCTCATACTCCTTTTGCAAATATGAGATGTATTTCTGGTTTGTCTTTTCCATTTGATTCCAAACAACCTTTTCCATGTTCAGTCTGTCCTATGGCAAGACAGACCAAGCTTCCATTTCCTGATAGTTCCATTAAGACTTCTAGACCCTTTCAACTGATTCATGTGGACACTTGGGGACCTTATCATACTCCAACCTCTTCTGGTTGTCGATATTTCCTTACAATTGTTGATGATTTTTCTAGGGCAACATGGACACACTTAATGGGATCCAAAAGCAATGCCTTTTCTATGCTTAAGTCATTTCTTTCTCTAGTTAAAACCTAATTTAATGTTGTGGTTCAAACTATTAGAAGTGACAATGCCTTAGAATTGGGATCTAGCATTGATGGTATTTCCTTTTTTAGCAGCCAGGGGATCATACATCAAACCTTCTGCTCTCATACCCCTCAACAGAATGGTGTTGTTGAGAGGAAGCATAGAACCCTCCTTGAAACCTGTAGGGCTTTGATTTTTCAATCTGGCATGCATGTATCTTTCTGGGGGGATTGTTTGTTGACTGCCACCTACCTACTAAACAGAATACCCACCAGATTACTTCATAATAAATCTCCTCATGAAGTCTTGTATGGGAAAGTTCCAACCTATACTCACTTGAGGACATTTGGTTGCCTTGCCTATGCCACTGTCCCAATCCCTCAAGGGACAAGTTAAAGCCAAGAGCCATTCCTTGTGTTTTCCCGGGATATCCTTTTGGCAAAAAGGGTTTTAGATTGTATGATCTTGCTTCAAAAAAATATTTGTTCTCCAGGGATGTCATATTTCATGAATCATGTTTTCCTTTTAAAACTGTGTCTTCTTCTGCTCATCCTTATGCTTCATCTTTTCCCTTTGTTCCTTCTGGAGAACATGATAATGATTCTGATTCTCCCATACTTCTGTCCTCTCCCTCTTCTCCCACATCTGTGCAAGTGCCTTATACTGATTCTGCCTTCCCTTCTTCTTTCAATCCTGACATCTCCCTTCCTGTTTTGGCTTTTTCTCCTTCTGTTCCTGCTCCCAGAAAGTCTCAAAGACAGCATAATCCTCCTTCTTATCTTAAGGATTATGTCTGTCAACTACCTGCCTTCTCTGGTTCATCTTCCTCCTCTTTGGAATCTGAGCCTCTATATTACTCTCAAGCTACATCTGTTCCAGCATGGCAAGCTGCCATGAGACAGGAGTTTGATGCTTTGGACACTAGCCATACTTGGGATGTTGTTCCTCTTCCTCCTGGTAAGAAACCCATTGGTTGTAAATGGGTTTATAAGATAAAATACAAGGCCGATGGTTGTGTTGAAAGATATAAAGCCAGACTTGTTATTAGAGGTGATACTCAGGTTGAAGGTATTGACTTCACTGACACCTTTTCTCCTGTGGTTAAATTGTGCACAATTAAGTGTCTTATTGCTGTGGCTGTGAAAAATCATTGGACTTTATTTCAACTAGATGTTAATAATGCTTTCTTGCATGGTGATTTGGATGAGGAGGTCTATATGAAGCTTCCTCCTGGTTTAGTTGTTTCTGCTCCTGCCTTTGTTTCTGCCCCTTCTGCCTCTACTGCTCCCCTTGTTTGCAAATTAAACAAATCCCTATATGGGCTCAGACAGGCTTCCAGACAATGGTATGCCAAGTTGTCTTCTGCCCTCTACTCCAGAGGCTATAGGCATTCTTTGAATGATTATTCCCTATTCATCAACGGTACACCAGGGTCCCTTGTGATTGTAGCTGTTTATGTGGATGATATCATCCTTACTGGGGATGACTGTGATGAAATTGCTGCCCTGAAACTGTTTCTGGATGATCAGTTTAAAATTAAGGACCTAGGGTCCTTACATTATTTTTTAGGCATTGAGATGTCAGCTGTTCCTGGTGGGATGATCCTTAATCAGCACAAATATATTTATGATTTGCTGCAATAGTTTGACTGTGTCAATGTCTCTTCTGTTGTCTGTCCTTTGGACATTAATGCAAAATTACATGCTGATTTTGGTGACCTTTTACCTTCTCCTGATCAGTATAGGAGTCTTGTTGGTAAACTCTTATTTCTGACCCATACTAGGCCTGACATCTGTTTTCCTGTGCAACATCTGAGTCAATTCCTCAAATGCCCCAAACTCCCCCATATGACTGCTGCCCTTCATGTGCTGAGATATCTTAAGGGCACTTCTTCTCTGGGTCTCTTTTATTCTGATTGCAATGATTTCACTGTTATTGGTTATTCTGATAGTGACTGGGCTGCATGCCTTATACAAGGAGGTCTGTTACTAGGTTCTGTATTACTCTGGGTGGTTGCCTAATTAGTTGGAAATCTAAGAAGCAACCTGTGGTTTCCTTATCTTCTGCTGAGGCTGAATACAGGGCCCTCAGTAAGGTTGTTGCAGAACTATCTTGGTTGTCTCGTTTGTTTCATGATCTTGGTATTTCTGTTTCTCTTCCCTTTTCTGTGTATTGTGACAGTCAGGCTGCTATTCACATTGCTAAGAATCCTGTTTTTCATGAACGGACCAAACACATTGAAGTGAATTGTCACTTTGTACACGATCAGCTCCAGAATGGCCTCATTCAGCTGTTTCATGTTTCTACAACTCGTCAGCTAGCTGACATTATGACCAAGCCCTTGCCTGGCACAGTGCTTCATCCCTTATTGCTCAAGTTGCAGGTGGTCTCCCCCTACAACTTGCGGGGGGGGGGGGGGGGGGTGTTGAGATAAGAGATCATACCTGACATACACTTGTATAGACTTTGTATATTCATTGTATATTTGCGGTATACTCACGGTATACCTTGTAATGGGCTATGATGATTACTGTGTATCTGAGCCCACAGGTTATTTAATTTTGGGCCGGATCACCCGACCCGATCCGATAGTGTGTAAGTTGTATATAGTATATGTGTAGATATTTTCACGGACTTGATTTCATTTTCATCATTCTGATTAATAAACTCTCTCTCTCTCTCTTCTAGAGAGTTCTCAAACGCTCCTCCTTCTCTCTAGATTCTCTCTCTATATTTTCCATGATTTTTTGATTTAATCTCAACGTTTACACAGAATTGTGATTTTGATTTGTTACCCTTTTCTGTTTGAAACATATTACCGAATTTCCCAGGGCCACTTAATATGAGGAAATAATATTACAAGATAAGAGAACTACAATCTTCTCCAAAATTAGTCTTCATCGATTTATACGAACTTTTATTTTGTTTACACCTTGATTGTTCTTTTCCTAGCTTTTGCTCTCGCCTTGGCCCTTAAATTTAAAATTTTTATTTTGAAGGTTTCTTGTTTGATTCAAAGTGAATGTTGTCAAATATTGCTTATAGTACGTTTTGAAAGTTCATACTGAAATTTGCTGAATAGATGAGAATCGCCCGTGCGGAGCCAGGCCCAACGTTGTTGATTTCAATCAGATCTTAAACAACTTTATGCGTTGCTTTGATAATATTTCTACTTCGGACATGCTTTATTATTTATACAACTACGTGAGCTTTCTTAATCATGCTAGAAACTATGATTAAGCTTGTGGCTCCTTATTTGATCATGAATGGTTAATTTGATGTGATAGATTATATGATCAACCGTAGTCATGATATGACTTCTCTAACTCTGTTTTGAAGAATTCACTTGGAATCCAACTGGGATGGTCAAAGAAGCAGCAGGAAGTAACCAACAGACAACAAAACAAGTGAATCATTATTTAATTGTCAGGTTACACAATCAAAAGAATTGTGTGCATCATATATCAAATACCTCGACTATCCCTTGCTATTCTTTTCCTCAAACCTTAAGAGCTTGGCCATTCATGCTGCCTGGCTACGTCAAACTTAATTTCGGTTATGCAAGTCCTGGAACAATGACTCTTATGAACCTCTTTGAGGAAAGCTGGTCAAAGATATTGATTTGATCGATCGTAAGCTTATAAGATATCATCTGAATGTGCTCGTGGATCCATCTGAACATCACTTCCTAGTTGGCATTGATGTATTCCTTAGTTCTCCGATTGGATATGGACTGGTTGTTAACCAAAAAGAAAAAAAATAATAAACAAGTAGAACATAACCTTTGTATCTAATGTAGATTACGTCCATTAATTTATAGGGATATCGAAGGTACATAGTTTTAGAAGTATATATGATCTTATTTTTACGACATAAAACTGGCATTAGGTACAGATATAATACTCCATCCGAAGAACTACATATGTGCATTACTGTTATTAGGAAGGAAAAAGGCGGAGGGAGGAAGAAAGATAAATTGTACTATACATGTACATATAGCTATTGAACATGTGGGAAAATAAGATAAGATGCTATACTAATCCACAAAAAAATGATAAATCTAAAAGTAAAGAACGAAGACGGCAAGGCAACTTGAAGACATTAAAAATATTACAAATAATATGTGTCAAGGAAATAAGTAATAGCAAAGTATGCCTGGAGGACTTCAATTTACAAAATGAAAAGGTTTCAGAAGATGATAACTTCAGTAATTGAAAACTAAGGAGAACTATCAAACAAAAGAAGTTGTAATTATAATGTAATGCAGAAAAGATAAACTTAAATAATAGAGATGACATAAGGAGAACTATCAAGTGAGAAGTGATACTTATAAGATGAGCCAGAGAAGCACTTTACTCACAGAATCCCACTAAGTTGTAGTTATAGCAGTACTCATGCTATTCTTTTAAATCTATTTTAATGATTTCAAATGGGGGAGAGAATTAGTTCATAGACATTATACTAAACTCAATCACTGTATTAGGAAGCAGGTATCATTAGCCAAAAAAAGAAGAACAGGGATACCAAATAATGAATTGACTCTAAGTCATATGAACCCTGTATTTCTGTCGTATTTAACTATTGCGTGCACTAAAAAACTACTCTTTTCCCTAAATGTTTGGAACTTTTGAACTTATTGTATTCTTCTCCGCCATATGTGGTTCCTATGATCAAGAATAGCTAATTATTAGAGACGTAATTACAACTTGAGTATCAATTTTACAAAAAAAGAAATAAAAAAGTAAAGAGTTAATCTAATATAAACTAAAGTGTTAATGCAATCATTCACGATGTTATCTC